>CM023097.1:23238349-23356011 GCA_013103745.1 Gardenia jasminoides
AAAGTTCAATTTACATGTGCTTACAAAGACCAGGGTCAATAAACCAAGTCGCCCACAATAATCTCTAAGATTTCAGCAGCATCAGGGCAACATAGTTAAAGCAGAGAAGCAAAAAAAAGGGCAGCAGGACCTGTGTCCTTTACAACTAAAATTGACCTGATTACGAGAGTAGCAGAGCTTCTCCGTGACATCGAAGAATTGGCCCATAACCGGCTACATTATTTGCTAAGGCGTAGTCGAAGACCCTAACTGACGAGGGAATTCCTCAGGAAAACATACAGATGGCTATAATGAAACAACAATCTTCAAACACTTGAAAACCATGTAATATAGGAGGTTTCTTTAATCTAGCAAGGGGTGTTTGCATTACATTTTACACCTAGCATTCAAAATAACCACTTCAAACATTGTATTAGGAATCATAGACTAATAATTGAAGGCCAGTACGTCCAATTTGATGTGGAGCTTAGGGGCTACGTGATCTTTCTGCGAGAAGAAAGGAAGGTTCGAACTGCTCGTATCCACTACCTTGGTCTGTTTACGTCGGATTTTCTTTTCATTGTGCTTCAAGTGGCTGGCCGCATCAGCGGTGGCAAAGGAAACGGCGTCATCAGCACAGCTTGTTGCGCGATCCTGCTCGTGCGAACCGGCCACTACCGACGCATCAGCCAAGATCTCCTTTGGACAAACGGTACATATCTCTTGGACCGTACTTTCCCAGCGTCGCTCGATCTCTCCTTTGTAGTAGCGGTGAGCACAGCCTCACGTCCGCCATTGTATTCCTAGCGCCGTCGAGTTATGTTGCACCGAACAGTATTGAAGGCACAGGAATTGAAAATCAGGGTTGGGGACATCGCTCATACTTCCATTGTCCATGAGGCCAGCTGATAGCGTACCTTCTTACTTTCCATACGCCCGTGGGGTTCCACTAGAGCCAGTGGAACCACCGATTATCATTCCGGCCAGTTATCCTTCTTCCTGCTCTCCTACTTGGTAGCCTTGGAGCCGCTGCTTTTCCTCCACCTCATTCAGATTCGTGCGTGCGATAGCGGTAGCAGGAATCTTTGCAGCAAATTGGCACTAGCAAAATCCATCGCATGCCGATAATACCAGTTTCAATTCAGCACCACGGTCGGAGATCCAATCTCCGCATACCACGAAGACTGCACTAGACTCGTGTTAGAATGCAATGATTGCGGCGTATAAATATGACCAAGGCCAAGAACAATATGGAAGATACTGGTTTTGGAAAAGATAAGATAGGAAGTTGGGCAAGCTGAAAACCAAAGAGGAACCAATGAAGCGGCTCTCTACTCGACATGAAAGACGACACACTTAAAACCCGCGTAGTCAGCCATTGACATACCATATATTCGCGTCCCCAAATCGGTGAAATCATAGACCTTCACTTTTGCAATTGGGATCGGTACGTGTCTAACATCAGCGACCTAAGAGCGGGGCTGCCTTGGGATGCAGAGGTGAAGAAACTGGGATGACTCCATGGATGGATGACGCAGAAAATTTCCCCATGAAACCAATT
Source organism: Gardenia jasminoides (assembly GCA_013103745.1). NCBI lineage: Eukaryota > Viridiplantae > Streptophyta > Magnoliopsida > Gentianales > Rubiaceae > Gardenia > Gardenia jasminoides. The sequence goes on from CM023097.1 coordinate 23,239,890, forward strand.
AGGTAGGCGCTGCTTAGTTTTCATCATGGAAAAACTAGAGATTCAGCCTCTCTCTCTCCCAAGTGGCGTCAAATAAAATCTAACAGGGGGGCGATGGCGGCAGTATGACAAGATGAGGGAGAAAGGATTTCTGGAATAAGGGTTGAGTTCAAACTCGGTTTTTTATCTGACCCGGATGTTGAGGGCAGCCATCACGACCTTGTGATTAGCTTAAGCAACCCTGGATGGAGGCCCTAGGCTGGGAGAGAGGTGGAGAGAGAATTCACACATAACACTACCAGACTATTCTCTTAAACTAACATTTCTTATGTGGTCTTTTCATTTTTGGCTACAGACACAGGTTTAGAGAGGGGGAGCTGAACTTGAGAGAAGAGAGAGAGAAATAAACTTTATCCCAACTGTCTTCTCTGCAAGAGAAAAAAAGCAGAGACTCCATTGAAACTTAGTTTTGCTTACGCTTCTTGGCACAGCTCATAAGAGAATTCTGTGTGTGTGTGTGGTCGGTGGAAGAGAGAGAGAGAAAAGAGAAGGAGCTCAAACTTGGTTTCACTTCAACACTTTTCTTAAATTAAAATTCTCTGACTTAGACTTCGGTGAGGAAGGCTTGATTCTGTTCCGTCTTTTGGCTGCAGGAGAGAGTGATGATCGAGTTGGAAGGAAAGAAGAGCTTGTGTAGATTCCAGTTTGTTTTACTGATCTTCAGTTCTTGTCGTCTTCAAAACAAGTGGATCCATGGCTGGAGTATAAGATTTTAGGTTGATAAACTTCGAAGTCGACTTTAGGAAAATCATCTATATCTCCATGATACGGTAGATCTATATACTGATAGATATAACTGCACTTGATCTGGGTGAAACTCTAGTGGTGATAAATCTTGTAGATCTCTGAGTTCATTTTGGTAAGAATACTTATATGGAACAATGGAGTTGGATCTTGAAATATCAATTTAGGTATGGGACTTAGAGATGACTTTTTTAGATTTGGGAGCTTGAGGGCAGTTTGTAGTTTGTGTTTTGTTGACATGAGACTAAAATTTTTTATTTGCCGTTGAAAGTAGCATTTTGTTGTTGAAGAAATTTTGAAGGAAAAGAGTGGGAAATTTGAACCCTATGCCTAGAAAATTTATTGCGTCTTGATTCGAGATTACATGATGTTTAGTGGTTAATTTTTGCCTAAATAGTATTACTATATTCATTTATATTATATGTTTAGATAGAGTTAAAGTAATCTTAGGCTATAAAGAGGTGAAATATTGGAGTTTTCACTAATTTTGGGAGTAAATATACTATATGGACAGATTTAGAGGTTTTAGAAATAATTTATCTATTTTCATAAATTTTGTAGGGCATTAGGGTGGTAGAAAATTATTTCTAAACATGTATTAAAACACTTTTCCAATTTAAATAGAGTGTGTGGGGTTTAAACTAGAAGGTGATTTTGAGTGAAAGAAAGACATACTTCGTCTTTAAAGTTTAATCGCCAGTATAGGTTCATCGAGAGGACCGTACATTTAAATGATGTATCGATTTGAAAATGGAATCTTTTATGATGATTTTTCAGGCTTCGAGTGACCTTTTCCTTTCGAGTAGGTAGGGTTGATGGAAAATATGGTGACCAGCTATTTGATTTTAGTTTACTAGCCGGCGAAACTTTCTTCTTGCTTTTGATCACTTCGGTGGGGAAGGTTGAACCCAGGATCTTCTTTGGATTGTCAGGTTGTGATTAATTGGTGAGTGTTCCAACTCCTTTTCAAATGGGAAATCTTGCATAATTGTTTGCCAATGATTAAATTATTGGAAATGATTTACTGTATTTTCAAATGCTTTGAAGTGAAATAACTTGAAGAGTTTGTGAGTTTCCCCATGTCACATTTTGTCTTGATTACATAAATACACTAAACTAGAATAGGCAGAGATTTATTTATGTGGTTTTGAAACTAAAGATGGTTATAAGTTGAATATAATGTTGTGTCTTGAATTCACCGACTTACTTTGTGTTTGTTAGAAGGAAGCAAGCACCCGCTCCAATGGTAGGAGGTACCTCTGTTTCATAATACATATATGATGGCGGTGGTATGTACCACACTTAGCCAGGTGGTTGGTGTGCCTCCTCATCCATGTCGATAGGTAGATCTTTTGTATAACCGATTTGCCAGGGCGTTATGCGTCGATACGAATGTGAAAGCGGTAGTATATGCGCGACTCCAATGGGTATTGCGTACCTCGTCCGCGCCAGTAGTGAATTACGAATAAGTGATTATGGAGCATTATCTGCGTCGACCATGCAGTATTAATGATAGGTATGTGCGCAATTCCACAATAGGTGGAGATGCCTCGTTCCATCTAGGTATCTTATGGGCGATTGAATTTGGTGACGGTAGTATGTCACGCTGATTGGCCAGAACCAAACCTAAATCCTATCTTAGTACTTATGATATAGTTGAAGTGAATTATTGGTTAATTATCATCTGAATGCTTGAATGTGTATATCTTTTGTTAAAATTCTGGCGAGGTAACATTACATTTTATAGCTGCAATACGCTTTTTAGTGAATCATACTTTTTTATGCGTGATCTTTATCAAGCATTTTGCAAAAGTGCTACTTGATTGCTAAAGTGTCGCTGATTTTGCGATAAATGTAAGATTTACTCATTTTATAGACCTGTTGAGAACACATTTCAGCGCACGAAAAATGTTTATTTTCGCCGGAGGCTGAAGCCGTGAAAGGAAGGTAATTATTGATCACATTTTCTTAGAGTGGTAGAAGTTGGATTATTTGAGTCACTATTTATAATCCTTGTTGGACTTTTTTAGTGTATTGGACTAAGTGATATAATTGTGGGGGATCTTGCTTTGTACTTATTTGAGATTTGCTTAATATAGTTAGAGTTATAGCTTGAGTGTATGTTTTTTGAGTTCAATTCTTGTGGAATGTAAATTAGGTGTGATAAATATTTTAATTTAGCATTGTAGTGGTTTGAAATTATCTATTGAAGTTCAAACTTTAATTTGATCAAGGTGTAGTGAGTCTTTTTGAGTAAGAGTTAGGCGGTTTCCGGATACTGCCCAGTTACGTATTGCTTACAGGGCCCTAGGAGGAGATGGAGCATCACTGATGATAATGATAAAGAGCCTTGCCTGTTCGCAGATTAAAGGTCTCTTCAGGTGGTATATGTTCAATAATTTCATTACTATGCCAAATTTGTTTAGGTACAAGAACTAGCTGAAGTGAAAGAAGAACAAGTCCAAGGAAAGGCCGACCTGGGCTCAGCTCCAACTTTGTGAGTGTTGGGTATCTTCCAATGACTTCAAGTAACGCGTCGGCTGCCAGCACGTCTTTCGAAGGATGTGAGAGTCTCTGAAGCATTCATTTGTGCTATTGAAGGCGTTGGGACTTCAAGAAGGCCAAAGCATTCATCAATGCTTCTTCAAGTACAAATCCCGAGTCAATAATTGTTAATTTCAGCTTTTAGTTAATTATTCTATGTAGCCGAGTCAAGTTAGGGCTAGTTCGGTTCTCATATGAGGTTTTTTTTTGAGAAATAGAAAGAACCCTCGCATTGGAAAGAAAACAAAATTCTTTTTTTTTTTGTTTCAACAGCAAGTTAGGCGTAAGTGAGCCGCTGTGCCTAACTTATCCGCCCTACGACCTGGTAGGAATTGCAATCCATTGGCGTAAGGACCAATCGGTGGGGAGACACTTCTGCCACAGCGAGAATTTTCTTCCTTAGGCGTCACTGGTGTGACCCTAGCCCGTACGCGACCCTAACGTCACGAAGTTTATTATTTCAAATGAAACTCACCCAACACTTAATAAAACACAAAAATACTAAAATAAAGTAATCCATCACTTTAAATTCTTGGGTTGCCTCCCGGCAGCGTGATTTTAATGTCTTTGGCTAGACATAACTGTCTTTCTCGGGAGGATAAAATCTGTAGCTTGACATTGCTTTTTTCTCTACATAATCTTTCATATCCTTCATAAGTAGAGTAATCTTTATGCACCTGAACTCTTTTCTTCCATTGACTAGTAGGTGGTGCTAAGCAATCAAATAACAACTTCATCTTAAACTCCTCTCTATTGTGACTCAATTAACAATTTAGGAGTCATGACTCCTAAATTATTCCTATCATGAAACTCAAATTCTTTTGGTCTAATAAATAGGAGATATAGAATGAGATTCAAGAACATATTGCTTAGAGGATGGAGAAGATATCACCATAATTGGAGATTGTTTGTTGAACTCTTCCCCTTTGGAGATTTGAGGTTGAGATCCTTCATTTTAACTCCCTGCTCAACTTCATCTATGGTACCTTTATGCACATTCTTAGGGTTAACCGGAGGCGAGCCTGACTTCCCATACTTGCCAGACTCCAAACGGGTTGACCTCTTTTGCCAATTGATTTATTTGAATTTCCAGATTTTGCATGCTAGACCTCGTCTCTTGCTGGAATTGAGCGCTACAGTTGAGTACTTGTGGCCAAACTCTTGACAAGATCTTCCAGAGGAATTTCCATCGTGAGGGTTGAGATGTTGGCCTCTACATTTTACATAACTATAGTTGTGGTAGTCCCACCATCCTTGACTATACATATTTGAATAAGGATCAAACATTGATGGAGATGGATTTTGGGATACATACTCAACATCACAAAATTGGGCATTCATGTCATCTTGAAGTAGAGGGTACATGGCAGTTAGATGATCCAACTGACATATTCCACAAATGTCGACTTGTTACTTACCCATCACTCAATTTTTTTGCACAAGAGAGGCCAAATTAAAATCTAAATGAGGATTACTAATAAGAGCTCTCATTAAACCAATAATTAGGAACAAAGTCATTCTATCACCAAAATGACATTGAAAATTAGTACCATCAACTGGTAAGAAAATATGGGAGAAATAAAGAAGGAAAAAAAATTGAAAAAAAAATAATAAATAAGATGAACTCAAAAAGAAACAAATAATTCAAGCACCAGTCCCCGACAACAGTGCCAAAAATTGACAGGTGTCGAGCCTGTGCAATAATAAATACCTACTTTAGGAAATATAAATTTTGAGTGCAAGGGTGAGTAGGATCATCTCCTCAGGGATTGGGGAAAATTTGTTTCTTTCTCAAGCACAGGAAAATGGGGGATTTTTGAGATAATAAGGAAATAATTAAAAATTAAATAACAAAACAAATTACTGAAATAAAAGAGGATTGAATATATGAGAGATAAGTTCACAACAAAGATCAACTACTACACAGGTCCATATACGATCATCGATGCAATGTTAGTTCATTTAAACCACTAATAGGAATAGTTATAGTCGGGAAACCTCTCAAACGATCTTCCTTAGATTTTAGGTAATTAAGTGCATGGATTAAATACCCCTAATTAAGAAACAAACCTAGGTACCATTAGGATTTAATTTCTCACTTTTGCATTAAGAACAAAAAAAGCCCAAACCTAACTAATAACAAACACACTACCAGAGTTTATTTAGATTAGATCATACGTCCCCTAACATGCTTACGTGCGATACAAGCCGGAAAAGCAAATGAACAGACGTGCATTACAAATGTTGGTCCGTGCAGTCAAGACACAAAACGCTTAACCAATATTGAGGGAACATTGAGCAGTCTCAAGTGTGATCATGTTTTAGGAGTTGAGGACCCCGTGGTGGTCGCGTTGACCGCGACCATTCTTAGCAGCAGTACGTGTTCAGCTAGTTGCTTATTTGTTATTTATAGGTTGAATAAAGTCACACACACGACCGACACGGTTTGACCCTAGTACATTAGTTATGTTAATTAGTTCCTTTTTCACCAATAATGTGGGCTATGCCCATTGGGCCTCAGCCATGGCAACCCTTTTGGCTTAGAAGTCGCTAATTGGTTGGTTAGTTGATTAACTAGAGTTTATCCTTAGTTAGTAGTGGAGTATTTAAATGATTTTTATGTATGTGTCCAGCAGATTACCGGTCAATAAGAAAACCTTCGAGTCTTTCTCTTGCTTCCTTTGAAGCATTCTTGAGTATCTTAGCCGTTGTTCTAGGGTATTGAATTGACATCAATCTAGAACATGCTAGATTGTAAAGGCGTCTCTACCATATATCAAGAGATCGCTGGCCAGCCAGCGATCACCAGTTCTTGATCTTCCATTTGTGTGTTCATCGAGTCAAAGCGTGATTTCAACCTTCTAGATCGTGGTAGTGGAATAGGTTTCGTCACACAAGGTTGGCGTTGTTAAGATCAACTGGTTTAATGAGAAGTTGTCGGTTTCTTTTACAATGGTTTCATGGTTGTGTATTTTGAGTCTAAGCTGGCGAGGTTGGTGACGGCCTCCTTCTCCTCAGCCTTTATTTTGGGGGAAAGTGGGGCTACAATCACGTTGTTAAGCCTTGTTTCGTGTATTAAGGTTGTTAAAATTCTGATTGTGTGATAAACATCGTGTTGCTGATTTTGTTATTAAAAAAAAATTGAAAATCAAGACAAGTTTGGGTTGTTATTGCAAATTCTAAAATCAAAGAACAACAAGAACCGAGGGTTCTTCCTTATTGAAAAATTATAAAAAAGGCCCAACACTAGTTTGGTGATTTAAAAAATTCTGGTCTAACCGCTTCACCAACTTCATCTTCAATCCGGGATTGGGAATTTGTTTTCTATGTAGCGTGAAGAACTTCTTGTATTCACGAGGGCAGTGTCATCCTTAGTTTCATGTCGATTTCTTGAACATCTTAGGTGGCAACCCGTTGGAGGGGACACGGTTGGGTTCACAACTTTCTCCGGCCATTGATTTTGCTGCAAGGCGTCCATAGTTGATTGTCATCTAATCACTTAGTTGGTATCTCCATGTCAAGGCTGTGTGTGTTTTCCTTCTTGTTTGTTGCTGTCCGTGATCTTTGTATTTTTTTTATTGCCGAATCTTCTTGCAAAAAGAAAGGCAAGTCGGTCACTAATTCCAAGTCCAAATCAGTTTGTGTCATGTCTTTCCTTTGGTCAGACGAACCATTCCCTTGCTTTTAGGGATTGAATCAGCCGCACCTTTCCCTTGTTTGTGGAGGTTTGAGTCCGCAATTATCCCCAAATTATCTCCTAAATTCTAGCCTTTTCCTAATCCCAAACTTCCCTACATTATCTCCTACATTATCTCCCCAAAATTTCAGCTCTCCTAATTCCAACACTTAACTAAATCATCTCCACGACTATCTCCTAGAATTTCTCCAAAATCCTAGCCTTCCCTAATCTCAAACACTTACCTTCCTTATCTCCTAAATTCACTCCAAAATTTAGCCCTCCTAACACCTAAACCCTAGCCACCATTCACCCTACATCTTAGGAATAATTAGCAGCCACCTTGCATCCACTGCTTAGCTAATCACGCCTCTCCATACCCAACCTAACTGGCCTTGAACATCAAACCCTAGCCGCCTCTACTTAGCAACCACCAACCATTCGGCTCCAACAAGTCATCAAACCCTAGCCGACTTAGCTTCTATTTCCAAAACCCTAACCACACATCTCATCAACCCTTGCTGCACATCTCATCAAGCCTAGCATCCTTTCCTTCCCTTTCTTGTCCTTTTTCATTCTTCATTTCTTTCCTTCTTGAGTCAACTTCCTTTTTGATATTGTTGAGGATTATCAAACTCGTGTGTGCCAAATTGATCAAGTTGATCGTTTATCTAAAGGAAATCTAATTTCTTCAAGATAAGCTTTCAAGAACTTGAGAGAGTAAGGTGAGATTATTATCGAGTTACATTGAGAGATACACGAGTGTTGAGTATAAACACTTCAAGGGGTGAGTGAGGGATTATACCACATATACTTGTATTTTTGTGCTAACTTTTTGCATGTACGCTTCATAAAATGGCGGGTGAAAGTGACAAATCTCAATTTGACCCAAAGCTGTTCGCCAAGGCGTTGATGGGAAAAATGCAGCAAATGTTCCAGGAGCACTCCGAGTCCATTGAACGGAGAATGGAGCATCTTGAGTTAGCCCAGACCACATCTGCATCTGGCTGAAACCGAATTCCACAAAATGATGATTTTACCCATAATAGTGAGGAGGAGGATTTTATCCATGATCGGAGGCGGGATAATGGGCCAAGGAGATGGGCTCTGAGGCATCAAGATTAAGATTCCAGCCTTCCAGGGCAAGTCAAGTCCGGAAACATATCTGGAATGGGAGCAGCGCATCGAGATGGTGTTCGAGTGCCAGGACTATTCAGAAGAGCAGAAAATGAAGCTGGCAACACTCGAGTTTACAGATTACGCCATTGTGTGGTGGGAGCAGGAGCGCACCAGTAGGAGGCGCAACATGGAGCGTCCTGTGAGTACTTGGGCTAAGCTATGAACCTTGATGAGGAGATGGTTTGTGCCCAACCACTATTACAGAGAACTACACCAAAGGCTCCAAACACTAGTCCAAGGAAGCCGCAGCATGGAGGACTACTTTAAAGAGATGGAGATCACCATGCTCCGTGCAGATGTGCATGAGGATCGGGAGGCTACAATGGCGAGATTTCTTAATGGCTTGAGACCTGATATCGGCGAGCTAGTAGAATTACAGACGTACGTGGACATGCCCGAGTTGGTAGACAAAGCTTCCAAGATTGGCGAGAGAGCTTAAGAGGAGGGTAATGACATGCATTCACCAGCATCTCAGCATCGGCGTCTTGGAGGAGCAATCCTACTTTTGAGCGGGAATGACCCCGTGGGGAAATTTCCAAATTTACCCCTAAGTTCGAGCCGCACAAACAGGCTCCAAAGACTACTCCAAAGCCGCAATTTGATCCAGACAAGCCTCGCAGTAAGGACAAGTGCTTCAAGTGCCAAGGTTATGGCCATATTGCATCCCAGTGTCCTACCAAGCGCACAATGATCGTCCTTCCTGATGGAAACGTCGTAACTGAAGACGAGGACAAATTTACAGACATGCCACCATTGATAGAAGAAGGTGGTGAATCTAAAGAGGAAGTGTCCGCCCCTGATGAGCAAGTGGGATTGGCACTAGTGGCGCGTCGAGCTCTTGCGACGCATATCAAAAGGGATGATGAGGCTCAACTTGAAAACATCTTTTACACCTAGTGTCACGTCAAAAACAAAGTTTACAGCCTCATTATAGACCCTGGGAGTTGCACCAATGTGGCCAGTACAGTGATGGTAGAGCATCTATCATTGCCCATGATGCGATACCCTAATCCCTATCGCCTGCAGTGGTTGAACGAAACAGGTGACATCAAAGTCAACCGGCAGGTGGTGATTCCTTTTCGTATATGGAAGTATGAGGACGAAGTGCTTTGCGGCGGTGTCCCTATGCAGGCATCTCACATTTTGTTGAGGAGACCATGGCAGTACGACAAGAGGACTACACATGATGGTTTCACCAAGAAGTATTCATTCATGCACAACAACAAAAAGGTGACTCTCGTCCCTCTTACACCCCAGCAAGTGCATGAAGGTCAAGTGCGTTTACAACAAGAACATGAATAGGAGATGGCCAAGAAGAAGAGTGATTCTAAAGCCTTGGTCCGAGTAGAATTTGGGAAGAATTTGGCTGAGCAAGAATCGGCCAAAAGCATCAAGAAGCCTAGCCTACTTGCTAAAACTAGGAAAGTTCAAAAAATACTCTTATCCAGGCAAGTAGCCTACATTTTGAATTGCAAAGCAATGCTTATCATGTCTAAAGAATCCTTAAATAATTTGTCTATTGATGTCTCTTCGTTTTGTGGTAAAGTGAAGGGTTTTGTATCACATACAGCAGCTGTTGTGCCAATCATTACATGTTCTTATGTTGCCATACGTGTTAGTCCTTTAGTTCTCTTTTTTGAGTCATATCTTTTTGCATGTTTTAAGCATATTTTCCTTGTTATTTTCATGCCTTTATTTTCTCTTTTTCATGAGTTTTTGTTAGCTTTGCGTGTTACTCAAGTTATTTATTTGCGAGTTTTCACAAGTGATTGTTTTCTTATAATTGTTGCATGCTATCCAATAGGTTTGCAAGGTTCAAATGAATCTTCAAAAACCTATTTTCACTACCATTTGCATGTGTTTAGTCCATAAAATACATTGCTTATGATTCCTTATACATTGAAGCATTTATTGCCTTCCTTGTTAGCTAATTTGCATCTGATGCTTCATGATGTTAGAGAATTATCATCTTGTGTTCAATTTCATGAAACTGGATCTCAAATAGATTATGCACTTAGTCATTACTTTTGTCATATTTTTGATCCAGGAATTGGCCTCAGGAAGTTTCCCTATACAACTATGCCTTGGTTTGTCAGTAAGGGACGATTGGATCGAAGGCATGCTACCAAGCTCATGTTCCAAGTATTACAGTTCAAGTTGTTGCTGTCCAAACGAAGCTTGGATTCAAGGATGAATCCTCTTAAGAGGAGAGGAATGATACGAGCCAAGCAAATGAACTAGGCATTACAAACGTTGGTTCTTGCAGTCCAAGACACAAGCGGCACGCCTACCAATATTGAGGGCATTGAGCCAGTCTCAAGTGTGATCGTGCTTCGAGTTGAGGACCCCGTGGTGGTCAGTGACACGACTTAGCCACGGGCATGTTCTAGTTGCTTATTTGCTGTTATAGGTTGAATAAAGGGTACGACCGACCTTTGGTTCGACCCTAGTCCATTAGTTATGTTAATTAGTCCTTTTAATTAATGTGGGCCAACTTGTGGTCCGCTCTACTGAGCCATGGCCGAACCCTTAGCTTAGTAGTCAGTTAATTAGTTGGTTAGTTGATTAACTAGGGTTTATCCTTGGTTAGTAGTGAGTATTTAAGCCAATTTTTTATGTATGTTTCAGCAGATTATTCAGAAATACGAAAACCTTCTTGAGAGTCTCTCTCTTGCTTCCTTGAAGCATTCTTGAGTATCTTAGATTGTTCTAGGGTATTCGAATTGACTTATCAATCTAGGAACACGCTAGATTGTGGCGTCCTCTACCATATCAAGGGATCGTTGGCCGTGTGATCAACGGGTTCTTGATCTTCCGCTATGTTCATCAAGTCAAATGCGATTTCGACCTTCTAGATCCGTGGTAGTCTGAATAGGTTTCATCACAAGGTTGGCGACGTTCATATCACTTACACGTTAGTTGCCACTAATATTAATCTACTAAACAATTACGAATTTAGTAAATCAAACTGGCAATAGATTATCCAGTCAATATGAACATCAGGCGCCTTTGACATTCAACCAAGAAAACAATCATATTAACACAAAACAGAGAACGTATGAATACTAAAGATTTAAATGAACAAAAGACAAATCAATTAGATCTCACAAATATGTTGGACTACGTCATCGAGTTGATCTTAGCCACGCATGACGGGAGAAATTCCAAAAGAAATTGCAATAATAATTGTCAAGGCCATCCATGAACTCCTTTTTTTATCTGTAAAGGAAGATGAATGCTCCTAATTGTTTCCGTTCGAAGTGCCCAATTGGAAGAGAACTCACGGATTGTCCCCACTATTACTAACCCCTACTAATACTTGTACTTTCCATGGGATACTTTCTTGGTCAAGAGAAGAATCCTAATCCAAGTCCACTAGGGAAAAACCTCTCCTTTTCCTTCAATAGCCACGGTCAGCCCTAAGCAGAAAATAAGGAAACTCCTAAAAAGACATCAAACTCTTACTTTCCTAATTCCAATAGTAAAGTAATTTCCTAATACAAATAAACTAGTAAATAGGAAAACAAGATAATCAACTCCAGCCTGCCTTCAACTTTTGGAACTCTTAATTCTTGGAAACCGCCATATAGACCTGGGACCTCGACACAGCCATGCGCATCTGAATTAAGCGTGCCCACGCTTAACTGTCAGGACCACTTCTGGAATTTCAACTATTTAGCACCTTTCTCACAATTTCCTGCATCCAACCACCAAATATCCAAATTCAGTAAAATCCACCAAATAATGCAATTTTAGCCTAGATAATTAGGAAATATTAACACAATCTATCAACTAAAATGCAACCTATCAATCTTGGTGCATTTTAGTTAAACAAACTCTAATGATGCTTGTCCTCGAGCATATTACTATGCTTGTCCTCAACTTTCATGCATTTTAATTATCTAAAATGAAAATTACATAGAATAATTAATTAAAAGCTTCCAAGGAATATTTGTACAAGTAGCAGTGTTTTGCTCATCAACTCTTATGAGGAGAGCATCTTCTCCTCCAGGAAGAGTAAGGTCAAGAGCATGATTTTGAACACGATAAGCCATTTGATAATGGAGTGTTGCTGCAATGGCTTCAGGGACCTGTTCTGCTCCTGCTATCTGTACCTGGATCTTAAGAGCACTTAACAAATATGGATCATCAAGAGACAGATTGAAATTGGGAAACAAAGTGACAAACACCGTGCCAGTAGTTAAAGTTGTTTCAATAGTACCTATACACGCATGCTGATATTTGACAAACCTACTGTCTAGTAAAGCAAGATGAGCATGAACTGGGAGACCTTTTCGACCATGAAAGGACAGAGAAAACCGGATTGCACCAAAATGGATATGAGTATAACCTTGTTGTTTCCAAAGATTTGGAAAATCAGGTGGGATATGCAAGGTTATGAACTGTTCCTTTCCAGTTGCCGGAATTCTGTGTTGATCCAACTTAGAAGACTGAACATATTCCTTAACACCTTTGGGTCTATGTTTAATCAAAGACTTAATTGTGCCTAAAGGAGACTTTTTTACATGACAAATGAAGCCTTATAAGGACAAAATAACATGGCTGCAATAATAGTACCATAGCAGCAATTATATGACACCAAAGGACAAAATAACTTGGCTGCAATTATAGGAACATAGCAGCAATTATATGACCCCAAAGGACAAACTTATGTTCAAAAGTCATAAAGGTGGTCATGAAAGTCATAAAGCCTAAAAAGCTATAGACTTTTAGTCTGACATTTTGCCATAGTCGGTGAAGACTTCTGACGGAGTATCCGAGGGTGTTGAGTCCGGATCTGTGATATTCATCTCCTCAATGAAAGCTTAGTGTCGGGCATGGTTTCTTCTTTTGTTAAGCTGTCGACGTCTTTCACTCCGAGACTTCCACTTGGCTTGGGGCTGTGAAGTACTGGGCTGAGATATGCTGGGTTCATCCTGTGAATCTTGCATCAGAGAATCTTCCATCATTTCTTTCCTTTACCTGCATCTCTTTACAAGTCTCAGCTAAATAATATTTGTTCTTCACAACACTTGTTTGGTCCAGTCCATCCACACGAATATTACCCACCTTGTGTAGTTTTTCAACACCTTGATATAGAGGAAGCATATAACTATATTTTTAAGTTACAGTTTTATTGTGCTCAGTTATTAGATAGTGGTTTCATCCCAACATCTGATCTTGTGAGTAAGTGTCAGATCTATATAGATTTGTTGTGGCAAAGAATCCATACTATCCAGACTGAAGCTGACTTGGAAAATCTTGGTATATTGGATTAAGCACACTGTGGCATAAGGGTGAATATAGTAACCCATTGCACAAGCCTACGTCACTGCTCCAGTACTAGATTTTCACAAAGATGAGTCTGGCAAGAGCTTCATCCTCTCAAAGATTAGATTATCTATATGAAGTGTCAACAATTGTAGGCAGCTTTTTGCTTCAATTGTCTTGACTTTAGTTTGTTTTCTGTAGTTTTTCTATGTAAGTTTGGTTTGCAGAATTTTAGCATAGGAAGTCTTGTATCAAAAGTCCTCATGGGTCCTCTCGGTGGACTTTAGCTTTTGTAGTGATCTACAGGTCACATCTGCTGTAATCCCTATAAAAGGGAACCTCCCTGATCTTTAGGGATCATCGAGTTTTATGAAATAAAATTCTAGAGTCGAGAAGTTGTTTTCTCAAGATATGATGTTCTAATTTTCTCTCGTCAGACAACCCGATTATCTGATTCCCTTGTTCTTTAATATACCTTGGTAGAAGTTATCAGCAAAAATTCCTGATAGATTAAAAGCTTTCGTTGTCTGTCCTTCCGAGATTAAGGCTAAACCTCAAAAGTAGTCGAAAAAAGTAGCAGGAGGCGAAAGAAGTAGACGAAACTCTGGTAAAGCCAAGACTCCTCCTCTTCAGCCTTTCACTAAAGACAATTCGAGCCATGCTCCAAAGTTTGAAAATGCACAAACTACTGTCCTTCCTTCAGGACAACTTGCCCCTCTTTATAGAACTGAACAGGTTCTCAACTGGCAGTCTGAAAATGCAATCTGTCAAAACAAAGCTCTTTCTAAGATTCATGTCGAGGTTACCCAAGTCTCTAAAAAAATTGACTCCTTTAGAGATGAGACAAAATCCCAGAATTCTGAAGCTCATAAGATGATCAAGGTCTTCCAAAAACGACTTGATGAAGTGTATCACAAAATTCCTGAAATTAGAAAACCTTTGTCCCAACTTCGTGAATAGAAAGAGAAGGATATTGAATATCTTAAAACGGATTCGAGTCTAGGAAACGGAAAACTCTCGGCCAATCATCTGTTCAGAAACCAGTTCAACCCCCAGATGATGATTATATGTCCCATTTTGCAGCTAAGCCATTAAGAGAAATGCCTTCACCATTTTTTGGTGCCATTCCATATTTTCAGTCTCCAGGTCGGAAAGAATTACCGACTTCATCAAGAATTATTCCAAATGGCTCATGAACAAAGACAGTGAGAAAAGCAGAGCAAGAATGCATAAAAAGGAAATGTCCAGAAAGACGATCCAGTTGTTGCCCAGAAAAAAGGGATCCTGACACAGAAAAGAAAGAGCCACCTTTCACTTCATCCCGCAGTCATTTTGATGGCTTTTCAATTCCATCTGATTGGGTTGAAAAACCTAGACTTTTTGAATCAGATTGAGACCCTTTTTCTTTTGAGGATATTTTGAAGCATAATGTCCTTTCTGTCCACAGATGAAACATCGATCAGAGGATGTATCCATTCATTTTTTCTTCTTGAAGAACTTCCATTTTCGTCCTCGCTTGTAGAATTTTTCGGCTGTCTTGATCTTTCAGAATTTCTTTAGAGAGAACTTAGGAAAATTCTTTTTCTTTTTCTTGGTAGAACAGGACTTGCATTTACTTTTAATAATTAATTCAGGCTTCTTGCAAGCTTGATCCATGCAGACATCTCCTTTCATGTATTCTCTTATCACCTTTCTTTTGTTGCAAATTTCTTCAAGGGATAGGAATACTGACTTGGAATTTGACCTCTGATTGAGATTCAAAATAGAACCATAGCGATTATGGATATATATTTCAGCACTGTTGGACAAAATATGAGGAAGGGATGTTAGGAAAGCTTGCTTTAAATTACATGGAAGCAGCAAAAACGTGCCCACAAGCCTTACTCCATGTCTTGAAATCCAAGTATGATAAACCAATTCCTCTCATTGGGTTTTTTGATTCTGGTGCAGAAATGTCAATCCTCAATCAGGATATTTTACCAGAAGAATGCTGGAAGTATGAATCCCATACTTTCAGGTCAGTCAATGGTGAATTGTTTGAAACAACCAAGGTAACCAAAAATCCCATTATCATTAGATTTCTCCCAGATTGTGAACTTAAAACTCACATTATTGGAGGAAAAATGCCAGGAAAAGATTTGATTATTGGAATTGATATTTATGAAAAGGATTTGAAAAGGGATTCAGTCAAAGAAATTCTTTAAACCCTTTACTGATATCCAAAACCTTTTCATATATGATTCCACATTGCCTGAAAAGACCCAGACTGACAATTTCAGGGATTTCATTGTTAAGCAATCTTGTGCCCAAAATCATGTGGAATTCATAAAAAAATGTAACCACCCTCTGTGGAAAAATCCAGACTTCTTCATCAAACTTCCTTTTTCTAAGAGTGAAGAAGTCAATCCTATCAAGGCCAGCCATCCAGGAATGAACCCTGATCATTCCAAACTTGCTGAAAAAGAATGTCTAGAATTTCTTGAATTTGATCTCATCGAAATTTCAGAATCGCGATGGGCATGTCAAGCCTTTTATGTGAATAAGCGTCGAACAAGTTGAGGGAAAATGAGACTTGTCATCAACTACCAACCCTTAAATCTATTTTGGCGATGACAAATTTCCTATTCAAATAGACATTCTTTGTTCTCTTTGCTTGTGGAAGCAAGATGGTTCTCAAAGTTTGATTTAAAATCAGGTTTTTGGCAACTTGGGATTTGTATTGAAGATAGGTACAAAGCTTTTATGCAATTACCATTATCGGTGGAAGGTGATGCCTTTTGGTTTAAAACAGCACCTTCTCTTTCCAAAAGCTATGATTCGGATATTTGAGCCTATCCTCCATACCTGTCTTGTGTATATTGATGATATTCTGTTGTTTTCTAAAACATTTGAAGAGCATATTTCTTTGCTCTACAAATTTGCTGAAATTGTTGGAAAATTTGGCATCATGCTTTCTGAGAAAAAAATGCTTTTGTGCCAACAAGAAATCACTTTTCTTGGGATGAAAATCTCAAATGGTACTTGTGTTCCCGAGACACACATTGGAGATGCTATCCAGCATTTTCCTGAAAAAAATTTTTCTGTTAAACAGATCCGACAATTTTTGGGTATTGTAAATTATGTCAGGGACTTTATCCCTAATGTTTCCCAGTATACCCAACCTTTAACCAAACTCCTCAGGAAACATCCCATTCCTTGGGGTGTTGAACAAACTCAATCTGTTCAAACACTGAAGAAAATCTTGAATAATCTCCCTGTTCTTCATATCCTTTCTTCTGAAAATCTCATCCTTCAAACAGATGCTAGTGATTTCCATTGGGGAGCCACCCTTCTAGAAAAATCTGGAAAAGAAAGAAAATGTTGTGGATTTGCCAGTGGAAGTTTCAAAGATAGTCAATTGCATTATCATTCCTCTTACAAAGAAATTCTTGCAGTCAAATATGCAATTGATAAATTTGAGTTTTACCTCACACCCATCTCTTTCACAATTGAGATGGATATGGGAAGTTTTCCTCAGATGATTTCTTTCAAAAATAAGAAAATTCCTAATGCCCAATTGCTTAGATGGTCAACTTGGTTTTCCCAGTTCTCATTTAAAGTTACTCATATCAAAGGAAAATCAAACATTGTGGCCGATTTCTTCTCCAGAAATCCTCCAAAGGAATCCCTACCTTCAATTCGGATGTACTCCAGTATCATCCATTCTTTCCCAAATCCACCTAAAATCTTGTCTTTATCTCAACCATGGGAAAAGGAAACACTAGAAAATGCCAGAATAAACCATGAAATCTCCGTGTTTGCTAATTACGGAGGATCCATTCTCAATCCTTTCGGTATCAATCCTGAGTACCCATTTTTCCAGATCTTCATTGCTCAGACCATGACTTTTCCTGATCCATTACTATGGGTGCTCTGGTATCTTTGCCATTCATATCATATTCTCATGGAATTTCATTCCCTGTCTTTTGCAGAATTTAAAAACCTTGCCCCACATCAGCAAATTTTTCTTAAATGGTTCAAATCAAAAGAATGGTGGATCGATCTTTTTAAAACCCATAAAGACTGTGTGATTTTACATTTTCACAGGCCTGTCAATATCCAGGAAAATATCTTGACAGCACTTCCCTCTGTTCTGATCTACAAAGTTCTGAAGTTTTCTATCCAAGAAGATGATCATGTTTATGATGAAGCCCAGAGGTACATATTTCAGGTCAATGGCGTCATTCCAGAAGATATTTGGCCAGGTTTTCATGGGCCATGGAATTATCAAAGAACTCGGTTTGTACTTGAAGCACATTGATGAATGCTTGGCCTTCTCGGAAAGTCCCAACGCCTTCACGAGTAGCACAAATGAATGTTTGAAGAGACTCTCGCATCCTTCGAGCACGTGCACAAGTCATTGGCCCAACACTCACAAGTGGAGCTAGTGTAGAGGTCGGCCTTTTTCCTTGGACTTGTTCTTCACTTTGTTCATTAGTCCCCAACAAACTTGGCATGGAAATTGTCGAACACATACCACTCGATGAGACCTTGATTCATGAGACTCTTGCATTCGTATCATTCCCCTCCTCTTGAGAGGATTCGACCTCGAATCAAAGGTTTGTATAGATGGCACCATCATAGCCATAGCGAAGGATCTTTCATGTGAACTAGGTGCTCCCATGTTAATGGTTGGATCAAAAAAAAACACGAGGCATTAGTAGGGGTGAAAAAAATATAAACACTAAATTTTCCCAACATATAACATGAAGGAAAGACATGATTTCCATGCTTCATGGGATTAATGTTCACAAACTCTAATGACACATTAGACTTACTACACAAACATGTATCATATTGACCAACACAATGGCCACACGACTCAAAGAAAACAAAAGACACATAAGGACTCAAAACACAATTCTGAAAATGATTTATTTCAAAGTTAGGACTAAGAACACAATGCAAACAATTGACATCAAGAAGAAGATCAGATTGGAAAGGAGTAATTTTGATGCGGATCATTCCAGCAGCACAAAGGAGGGCGAGTCGAGAAATGGTCAATCTTCAAGTTCACTTCAAATCCCTCAAGGTCCAATGACACGTGCACGAGCTAAGAGGCTCAAAGAGGACTTGGCTGCATTGGTTCATGAAGTCCAAAGTCAAACCACGCCACTTCACAACTTGGATGAGAAGTCGAGGCCGTTTGTTACAGTGCTAAGCATTGAAGAGGGTCCGAGGTCGGTTATTGAAGAAGTAGGTTTAAATTAGGGTTTCTTTTATCCATTCGGCCAAGGCCTTGTTTGACCGACTAGAGGAGTCTATTTCAGTTTTGGTTGAGTCCAATAAAGCATGGGTTAAGTAGTTTTTATTTTGGATTCATCTTAACCACATGCCTCTTCAAGTAGTTTCCTAATTGTTTAGCATTTAGAATTGTTGGTAGTTTCCTTAAAACTAGTTTCCAGTGTATAATTATATTTCCTACTAGCGCATGGATGGCCGAATTTAGTAGTCCCATTTAGTCTAGGATTTCGTCTCTTGTAGGCTATAAATAGCCCTTCTTATTTCAATTTTTAACAACAAGAAATTTCAGAAATAACATTGAGTGTTTTATCACTTCTCTTGCTTCTTTGAAGCGGCTTGAATACCTTAGAACTATCTTTAGGTGTTCATTGACTTATCAATTCAAGAACACATTGAATTGTGGCGTCTTCTACCATTATACCAACGTTCATTGTCTGAGTGCTCAACGGGTGAAGGTCTTCCGCTGTGTGTGTCAAACTTTGTTTACCAATATCCTAGATCCTACGCTTGTCGTGTGCGGGTTGCGTTACTTGTTAACGTAATTCGTATCAAATTTGAGTTTTAAAATCAATTGAAAGTAAACTCCCTTTCAAAGCAAGTGACAAGTTTACTACTGGTTTAGTCACTTTATATGTGGCTGGTACAAGTACAATGTCAGGTTGCACTCCCATAGTGAAGACTGGGCAATAACAATCAGCTTTACAACTATTCTTTCCACCAATTAAAAACCCGATTGCTGGCTCATTATTTCAACCTTCAAAACCTACATGGTAAAGACTGGAGTTAGAACTAGAATTATGCTCCAAACAAGGCAAAGATGATGAGTAATTCAAGGTTTAAAGAATGAGAATCAAAATCAAGAATTTTCCCTTCAAGATGTCCACGAATTGCTGCTCCATTGGTTTGGACAGAATTGTGCTCCATGAATTGACACCAAATAGATCTAACACCAAGAAGGCAAACTCCATGCAAACCCATGAATTGGACAAGCGACTTTGGAATGGCACATTGCATGACTAACTCTACTTGACCTTGCTTGACCTGCACAAAATAAGAAACACTACACAAAGCAAAGGTAAGTTCATTAGAAAAATTATAAGACTTTGAACCCTCACTCTTTTGCAAGCTCAACACTTAGTTTACTAACTGAAATGTCACTCTTAACACTCATGACTTGAACACTCATTTTATCATTCTCAGATTTTACCTCAACTACCGCTTTTTTCATGCTATAGGACTCATGCTCACTTTTTATAATTCCTAAATCAATACAAAGTCTCATAATCAAGTGATGCAAGTATAGTACGATGTCCATTAAATGTGAAGGAATACTGGTTAGTATGTCCATCATATTTAACATCACAGCTAAGCATCCATGCTTTACCCAATAGCACATGCGTAATTTGGATTGGAGTTACATCACACAACACCTCATCAACGTATGTGCCAATACGAACAGGAACGAGTGTGTGTTTAGTAATCCAAATGGCACTCGACAACTTATATGGATGAAAATGTTCAATGGTTGGAAGTTGAAGTTTCTCAACCATGATAGCACTTGCGAGGTTAACTTCACAACGCCTATCAATGGCCAAGCTGCACACTTTATCTTTGGTAAGGCTTCGAGAATAAAACCAACCATGCGGTTGTGACTTGACGATGTTCAATTGTTCATCTACACTCCGTAACACCACTTCTTTGACTCCGTTAGGATGCGGTAGAGGCTGGTCAAAGCTAGCTCTTCTTTACCTCGTACCCTACATGATGCAGCCAATTTCTTCTTTTTAGAGACTCGGCCCAGAGTTTAAAAATCAAAAGGTAGAGTTATCCCCAAACATCCTTTATTATGCTTTAGGTAAACTTGCAAAAAGGGTTAGTACAAAAATAATAACAATCCTCGCACACTCCCTTAGTGTTTACTCTCGCACTCGTGTTTCACTCACTTGCACTCTAATGAGCTCACAAATTTCTCGAAATGCCTTGATTTGAACCCTTGAAGAGGTTAGATCAGCTCACAAGTGAAATTCAGTTACCAGAGAAACACACAAATTGTGTATGTTTTTGTACTTTTTTTTAAGACTCAAGATCCAACTTTAAAGAATCCTAAGGACCTAGAATAAGCTAGAATGATGATAACAAGAAAGACATATGATCAGATTGAAGTCAGGTGCGGAGAACCCTAATTGAGACCCTAGAATGAAGAAAAAGGACACAAGAAGACACGACAGATTTTGGTTCAAGATGGAGTGTGAATCTGGACTTGTTTTGAGTTGGTTTTCTAACCAGAAATTGTGTCTTAATGGTGGATTATACTGCCAGAAATTTGGAATAAAAGTTGGGCAGAAACTGACTTTGATTTGGTTTAACAATGCAATCTGAAGTTGTTTTGGAAAAGGGAATGCTCAGCTTTGGAATTCCAGAACTGAATGGGACTGTTGGAACGTTTGTTGGACCTAATTTAAATCAAATTTGGTGTAGCTAAAGTCCAAGCTTGGGTTTAGGAAATAAGCAAGGAAGTCCAACAGATATCTAAAGTGTTCCGATTTGGTTTTGGGAAACAAAGGAAGTCAGCTTTTGAAAATGTTTAGGCGAGAAGGACTATTTTCAACCTGTTTTGGGGCTGATTTTTAAGTCAAAAATCTGAACACAATTCTCACATAAATGTGCTAAAGTTTCAGGTTGAAACAAACGTGAATAATGCTGGAATTTCAAGCTGCAAATCAGTTTTGGCTTCGGACAAGGATTAACTCAAATTAGGAAACTCCAAGTTGACTTGAACAAAGCCAATTCCAGGGCTGATTTGAAGTGTTTGCTTGGATGAATTTTGGATAGTTATTTGGGCTGAAATATCCCTTCCCAAGTAGAATTGCTATTTGCTTGTAAGATGGATTGGGTTTAGGAAACTTTAGGTTGGCAATCCTAGTTTGACTAGGAGTGGAAGGTGAGGACTGTTTAGGGGGCTGCTTGGGCGTTTCTTAAAGCTGATGAAACACAATTTTGCAGCACCAAATAATGATGTGAAGATCAAAACAGGCGGCTGGTTTTTTTTTTTTTTTTTAACAATGCACGCCGCAAGAGCAAGATTAGAGTTTCAGAATTTTGGCAAGAAACCCTGGTGACTGTTTTGTGATTACCCAAGGCTGTTTGGCTTAAGTCTTGGGTGTTGTAGTTCAAAGGTTTCAAGAATTTGCAGCCCAAAGTCACGGATTCAAGAAACAAACAAGACTAGTCAAGATTTGTTACAAAAATCAGTCAAGAATCACAAGTAATACTTCAAGAATCGGAACTCCCAATTTCCAGAATGCTTATATCATTCAAGAATTCAAAGTTTTCATACAGTTCTTGCTCCAAACTTCAAGAAGATCTCAGGTAGTTTGTGATATAATTTCTAAACAAGATTCCGCTGCCAAGATTTCAAGAAACACCATGCAAGAAGGCGGGCAGATTTAATTCCACGTTTCACGATATGTGTATGGCAGCTTTTGCTTGTTCTGTTTTTTTTTTTTTTTTGACAGCAAAGAAAAGACTCAACTAGATGCAAGATTCCTAAAGAAGACGCAACAGGAACTAGATAGCAAGACACGGAACAAGACAAAAGAAACAGCAACCAAATTCGGGAATAAGGATGACAACAAGAAAAGAGACCGAAGTTGAAATAGGGCGATTTCAATCTTCTAGATCCTGTGGTCTGGACATGGTTCGAGTCTTGTCTGAAATAGGGCGAGAATTGTATCAGGTCTATAAGGTTCTTTTGCTATCCTAATTTGGCCATCCATATCTAGATCCGGCCTTGTGTGAAATGAAGTTCATCATCTTGGCGAAACTCGTATCGGTTGGTACCAGAGCTAGTCGTCGATGGCTAGGTTATATCCCTTTCTTTTAATTTCTTTCATGTCATCTAAAATTCTATTTTCCTTCATATCTTTCTATCCTTGTGTCATGTTTCCAGCAATTCAAAAAAAATTAAAATTAAAATTAAAATAGTTGCTAGGGCTTTTGTTTTCCTAACCCTGGTTTTCCTATCCCTAGGGTTTTTCGTGTCATGAGGTCTCTTGTTTCGTTCTGTCTAGATTTGTTCTATGCCTTTTGTGTCATGTTTAACCTAGTTTTTGTGTCTTGTGTTCATATGTTTGTTCCTGTTTCATTAATTAATTAAAAAGAAAAGAGAAACGGCATACTTATCATGTCTTCCTTGAGGCTGAAGTTAATTGCGGCTGTCCAGCTTGTTTCCTTGAATTTCTTGGCTAAAAAGCTTCAAGTCATGAATCTTTTAATTGTCAACTAGAAGCTCTTGAAGTTTGTGATTGAATTCTGGGAAATTTTCTTGAGTTTCTTGAATAAATATCAACATTCTTGAAACTCTTGAATCTGAAAGAATAAATTTTGCATTCGGTCAGCCTTCAACTTGCTTTGTTTGATCTGAAATTGTGCCCAAAATTCAAAGCCTCGTGTTTAAAGAAACCTAGTCTAGTCAAGCTTTCTAAATTGCTTCAAACCTAATCCTGCTTTGTTTCCAACACTAAAAGAAACAAATTTCTAACAACCTTCTAAAAAGCTAGCTGAATTTGTGTAGCAAATAGGAAACAAGGGCTGATTCGGATTGCTTGTTGCCAAAAACACCATACCAACTTGGATTGTGTTGCTAAAAAAGGATTTCCTAATCCAAGCATTCATGGAAATCCAAACTTAAGAAGAATTTTGTTGGCAAAACAAATTTCCAGCTTTACTTTCCAAATTCAGTCCGCGTACTTTCCCAAGTGTTCAGCCGCATTTAACTTGTTTTTCTTAGTATTCTAACTTTCCCAATCGCATCTGAAGGTATTCTAGGTTTCTAAAAAGTTCAGCCGTGTTCTTATTCCTTCATTCTAGCCATTTTAGTCATGCATTAAAATCTGTCTAGCTTGTCTTATTCTAGCCGTGTGTTGTGTTCCAGCCAAGCCCCTTCCAAGTTTGTAGTCTCTAAACTTCTGTGTTGAGTCATGTTCCCTGTTTCCATCGAGTCATTGAGATGCGAACCTCAGTTCTTTAGTTTGTAGCTTTCTATAATCAAGAAATTTCATTGATAATCCAGTTCTTACACCTTGAGGGAGTTCTAAATTCTTCAAGGGAAGCAATTGAAGTCTTGAGGAATTGTTGGTGAGTGCATTAGAGAGATTTATACTTTTGAGTGCAAACATGAGTGAGAGCGTATACATGTGAGGGAGTGAAGTGAGGAAAATTAACTTTTCTTGTTTCTACTAACCTTACAGGCATCTAAATTGTTCGACAGTGAATAGCTCCAAGGCATGAACCAACTAAAATGGGAGGCTGTGTTCACAGACTTCCAAAGGCAACTTGGCAAAACACTTGAAGCTATCCATGAATGAATGGATCGATTGGAAATGTCCTAACATCACTCTAAAAGTAGCTGTGGTAAATCTTCAATAAGGGACTCCGATAGCTCTAATTATGAGAACGATGAAGAAAGGAGGCCAAGGCGTGAAAGGCGAATTCCAACCAAGGAAGTTGATCCCTTCAAGAGCATAAAAATGAAGATCCCGGAATTCTATGGCAAAACCGATCCCGAAGCATAGCTTGAGTGGGAACGAAAGACCGACATGATCTTCGATTGTCAAACTTACTCTGAAAAGCAAAAGTTGAAATTTGCCGTCATAGAATTCAAGGAATATGCTATGGTTTGGTGGGACTAGTTATGTACAAGTAGAAGATGGAGTGGTGAACCAGCTATAATTAATTGGACTCAGCTAAGGAGGATCATGAGGAAGAGGTTTGTTCCAAGTCACTGCCACCGTGATTTTTATCAAAACTACAAACCCTTACTCAAGGAGGCCGAAGTGTAGAAGATTACTTCAAAGACATGGAGATTACCATGATGCATGCTGATGTTCATGAGGATCGAGAAACCACTATGGCAAGATTTTTGAATGGCCTACGACCCAAAATAGCTGAGAGGGTTGAGCTGCAAACTTATGTTCAATTGAGTGAGTTGGTGGACAAGGCCATCAAGATTGAGGAAAGGCTAAAGAGGAGGGGTAACAACTGCAACTCCTACAATTATTCCTTATCAAACTTGAGACCAAACCTGTCCAAAGGAGAGCCAAGGCAAAACCAGCAACATATGGAACTAAAGACTTCGAGTTCTTCTTCATCTTCAAGGCCACGAAATGATGTATTCAAGGGGAAGAGTAAAACGAACCCTAAGGGTATTAATGAAGCTATCAAGGCATGATCAAAGGATAATCGATGTTTTAAATGTCAAGGCCGAGGGCATATTGCAAGTCAATGCCCTAATCAACGGACATGCTTCTACATCCCAATGGTGACATTGTAATGGATAATGAGGAAGAATATGAAGGAATGCTGCCATTAGAAGAGGATGCAAGTGAGGTCGAGAAGGAATATGCAATGCACAGGGACATTGGAGTTAGCTTGTTAGCAAGGAGAGCATTGACTACGCAACTCAAGGACGATGAGGCTCAATGAGAAAACATCTTCTACACACGTTATCAAGTCAACAACAAATTGTGTAGTTTGACCATTGATGGAGGAAGTTGCACTAACGTAGAATGTGCTCACATGGTGGAGAAATTGTCATTGCCAACCACGGATCATTCACATCATTATAAGCTACAATGGTTTAATAATAGTGGTGAAGTTTGTCTGTCCAAGCAAGTACTCGTACCCTTCAAGATTAGTCGATATGAGGATGAAATTCTTTGTGATGTCGTTCCAATGCAAGCGCATCACATCATCTTGGGCCGCCCATGGTAGTATGACAAGAGCATCAACTTTGAAGGAAAGACCAACAAATACCCTTTCATGCATAGAGATAGGAAAATAACGCTTGTACCTCTTACACCTAAACAAGTTCATGAAGATCAAGTGAGGTTACAAAGAGAGTTTGAATAGGAAAATGAGAGGAAAAAGAAAGAGTTTAAATCTACAAAAAAAAGAAGGGAAAAAGGCAATCATATATACGGCCAGTGAGGAAAGAGTGGAAAGAAAATTGAGTTTCTTAGCAAAAGCCAAGGATGTGAGGAGAGCTATTAGTGAACATCGACCTCTACTTGTTCTTTTGAGCAAGCAAGTTATGATTTCTATTGAACAACTAGACACATCCTTACCATCCACTATCATGTCTCTTTTGTAGGAATATGAAGCTATCTTTCCCAAAGAGATTCCAAGTGAGCTACAGCCTATCTGAGGCATTGAACGCCAGATTAACTTGGTCTCGGGAGCTTCATTACCTAATCGGCCAGCATATAAAAGCAACCCTGAGGAGACTAAAGAGTTACAATGGCAAGTAGATGCATTGCTGAGCAAGGGTTGGGCACGTGAAAATTTGAGTCCATGCACCGTGCCAGTCATTCTAGTTCCTAAGAAAGATGGTGAGTGGCAAATGTGTACGGATTGTAGAGTTGTCAATGCCATCACGGTAAAGCATCGACACCTATATCAAGATTAAATGATATGCTTGATGAATTGTATGGTGCCATTGTATTTATCAAGATTAACCTTAAAAGTGGATATCATCAAATTAGGATTAAAGAAGGAGATAAATGGAAAAATGCTTTTAAAACTAAGTATGGGTTGCATAAGTGGTTGGTTATGCCATTTGGGTTAACCAATACTCCAAGTACTTTTATAAGACTTATGAATCATGTTTTACATTCTTTCTTAGGAAAATTTATTGTGGTTTATTTGATAATATTCTAATTTATAGTAAGACTTTAGATGAGTATCTAGAACACTTGAAAGCTGTTTTGGACCTACGTTGATATGAGTCCTGATTCTTGAAGTCAAAGATCAATCAAACCTAATCACGTCCAACCTTAACTCATGGGATCCAACCTTAGTCACGGGTTAAGAGGACCAAATTCATGTCAAATTCATGTGAAATTAGTATGTTTAATTTGTGTTAGTTTGGAATAAAAGATCTTGTCCATGATCTCATGTTGAGTTGGACTAAGATTAGTAGTAGTTTGTGCTTCTTTTGTTTGGGCAGAAGACTAGTCCTCGCCTGGACGCGGGCGCGTGATGCGGGCATGTGGAATCTGATGTCGACTAGAAGACTAGCCCTTGTTTGGACGCGGGCGCGTCATCTGGGCACGTGGAATTTTCTTATTTTTATTAGTATTCTTTTGTCGTCTAGTTTCAAAAAGTATTAGGGTTTTGTCTTGTAAGGCTTATATAAATAACCCCCTTGTGACATTTTTTATGAAGACAATTTTGATGAAATTAAATTGAGAGTTTTCTCTTTTCTTGTTCCTTGGGAACGACCCTTGATACAAAGTGAATGAGTTCCTTTGTTCAAGTTTAGGCTTATCAATTTAAGATCGCGTTGAGTTGTGGCGCCATTCTACCAAATTCCTTGGCTTGCTAATTCGCTAGATTGTGGGTTGAGATTCAATTCGTAGATTGGCAATCTCGAGAGTTAGAGGGGTCGTAGGATTTCTATCCTTTTGTATCCATAACCTATTCAAGATAGATCATTCCGCTGCGTCGCCAATTTGAGTCTTCAAGAGCGGGAGTTCGGAGATCCGGGTTCGCATTAGTTGGTATCAAAGTTTCGGCTCTTGGACTAGGTTAATATATCCCTTTTTCTTTCTTGTTTTCCTCTTTGTTTGAAAAAAAAAAAAGGTTACTGTAGCATTACTATTCATCGTTACTGTAGAATTACTGTTCACACCGTTCATCCAAAAAAAATTCACCTTTTCGGGTTTGAATTCCATCCCTGTATTGTCCTTTTAATCTCTAATTTTTGAGTTGTTCTTGTGACTAGTACTGTCCGTGCTTTGTGTTGTGTCATCCTTGTTCTTGTTGTCCGTCTTGTTTCTTGTTGGTTGTGTCGTTATTGTGAGATGTTCTTTGTATTCCATCGCTGGAAATTTGTGGCTGTCTAAACCAAAATTCTGTGGCTATTCCTTGCTAAAATTGTTGAGCCTTGAATGTTCCTTGGATGTTCCTTGAATTCTTGAAACAAACTCCAAGTTCTTGAAAAGTTTCAACCAAAATCTTGAAACTTGGGGCTGTTTTCTTGAATCTTTTGAAACTAATTGAACCTTCTTAAAATCTGGGAATTCTGCAACTGGTTCTTGAAGTTTAAAAGCAGAATTCAAGTTGGCTGAAGTGAAAAAAAAAAAAAAAAAAGACAGAAAAGAAAGAAAGGCCAAGCTGTCTTCTTGAATTCTTGACTGAATCTAATCTGTCCTTACTTGTTTTGATCCGAATCTTGGTGTGCAATTGTTGTTCATAGCTTGAACCACATCTTGTTGATTGATAGAACATGATTGCATGCTTTGGGAAAGACAAAATTCGAAATTAGAGGCTGAATTTAGCAACCAGAAAATCAGTTTCCAAATTCCAGCTCTCCTTTCAAAATTTGATAAGGGTTCTTGTTGCTTGAAAAATAGAGACCTAATAGGAAACCTCTTTCCAAATCCTTGAAAAGTAGTTTCCTAATCCCTAAACAGCAACAAAACCACATCCAAAAGGAATTTGACAGCCTTAAAACCAATCCAAAATAGGTTTGGAAGCCATTGCACTGCTTTGACCAAATCTTCATCCAAAACCGAATTGGTTTGAGCTTTCTTGAACCGAATTGCTGCTTGTTGTTTGTAGCCATTATTCAACGAATTTGTCTTGTTTTCCAGCATTTGATTGAGTCTTTTAACTTGTTTTATTGTCGGTCAATTCAGTTTTCCTTTGTCTTTCCAAATTCAAGTAGAAGTCTAGTTAAGTTTCCTAAAGTGAGTTTTGCTTCTAAAATCTGTTTTGTCTTAGTTTCCTAATTATTTCCACCTTCTGTTGTGTCCATTTTCTAGTCTTGTTTGTCCATTTTGTAAGACATTAGTCTTGTCTTTCTTGAGTCAAGAGTCTCTCCCGAGTCAAAGTTTCATTTGTGCCTTCAAATTCTCATACATCGTCACATGCCAACCCGATTGAATTGATTAGTCTTCTTGAGAAATTGTGAGCCAATTCATATTGTCTCAAGGATTGTGAACAAGGACTTGAAAGAGTTGGTGAAGATTATGAGAGTGTGATACACGAGCGACGAGTGTAAACACGTGAGCTTGTGTGGTGAGGAAAAATTTCTTTGTTTCACTAACTTTTTGCAGGTTACATCATGGAGAGATCTAGATTTGACTACTCAAATGGAGCAACTTGTTCATCTAAGATGTCCATACCATTCTTTCAAGGGCGTAAGGATCCAGACCCATGCATAGCATGGATGGTGAAGGTGGAGAGTGCCTTTGAACTTCAATCTTATACCGAGAAGGAGAAGATAAAGTTGGCTACATCTACATTTAATGGTTATGCCTTACCATGGTGGAATTAATTTGTGAGGGAACGTCAGAGGTATGATGAACCACCTATTGTTTCTTGGGCTGTGTTGAAGATAATCTTGCTCAAAAGATATGCTCCTACTTATCCCACGGATTTGTTGCAAAAGTTTGCACTACTTCACCAGGGTTCTAAGTCTGTGGTTGAGTATTATAACAAGATAAAGTCAATAATGAGGAAAGTGGGAAGCGAGGAGCATCCAGGAGTAGCTATTGATCGATTTTTGAATGGTTTGAATAAGGCCATTGCTATGACATCATATCTCTCTCTAGATATGAGAGCATCTCTCTCTAGCTTTTAGAGCTTCTTCCTCCTCTGGGTAGGAGTTTCAAAACTTTTCAAACCAAAAAAGCTTTCATTCTTCCGATCTTCATACCTCTTTTCTAATCAGTCTTGCTAGAGCTCTGTTTTCATCAGCACAAGTACAGATCGTTTTCTCTTGCGGGTCTCATTCATTTCTTTTGTTTTGTTTGCACTGGATCACCCTTATCTTGATCTTGGAAGATCTTGGTGAAATCAGGTGACTTCGTGATAACTTTTCTCTGTGAATTTCAGCTCATGATCCAACATGCAAAAGTAGATAAGAGTAGCTGTCTTTTATTTTTCGTTGTGTGGCTTGGCTCTTCTTCTAGATCTCTTCCCTCCACTCTTCCCCCTCTATCCCCTTCTTTCTTTGTCCCCTGTTTTTCTGTGGTGCTGTCTTCTTTTTCTCTTCAGGTGGGGCAAGCTATTAATCTATTCTGGGTATAGTGTGGGGTATTTGGCGGTTTCCGAAGATATGGAGGAGGCGTTAACTGAAGCCTTCCAAAAGTTTGATCTTTCAGTCATTGAGCTGGGCGGAGTGGATCTGAGCTGTGATGACATTGAACAAAGCGTTAAAGAGTGTAAGGGAAGCATTGTGGGTAAGCTGATCGGTGAGAAAGTGGCCAATTTCACAGGCATTAAAAGTTTTACTAGCCATGCTTGGGGATATCCAAAAAATATGCAGGTGACTGAGTTAGGGCCCAACTTTTTCCAGTTCCAGCTGGATAACGTGGAGGACAGAAGAAGAATTCTAAAGGAGGGACCGTGGATTATGGATAATCAAATCCTAGTTATCAAAGAATGGAAGAAATGATGTGAACGAGATCCAAGCTAGTTTAAGCATACTCCACTGTGGGTACAAATCTGGAACCTCCCACTCCATTGGCTTAGCAGAGCAGTGGGACTAAAAATAGGAAGTATCTTCAACTCGGTAAAGGAAGTGATCATACCACCAGGAGGAGGTAAAATTGGGAGACACATGAAAATACTGGCTGAAATAGACATCACCAAACCTCTTCTCAGAGGTACGACTGTAAAATTGAATGGTAAGCTAACATGGGTGGAATTTAAATATGAAAGATGCCCAGATTTTTGTTACAAATGCGGAATAGTGGGGCATAATGATAAAACTTGCAAAGATGAATGCCAAAGCAACCAGCTGAGGAGGAAGGCACAGTTTGGGGCATGGATAAGGGCTGGAAACATCTCGTTATCTCCTTTTGGCAAGAAGGGAGATTTGGAAAAAACAATGGCAGGAAATACAGTAGCTGCAAGTGAGGAACAGCTCAAGAGGAAATTAAATGCAAAGGAAATCATGGTCGAGAGGGCACGGGCTGATCTTTTTCCAAGGGACGAAAATATTGAGGACGTAACAAATAACCTGGACAGGGGTTCGATTAAGGAAAGGCCATCCAAAAGAAGTGAACCTGAGATGCAACTACCATCCCTAGGGGTAGGAAAGGCAGAACTGAATGTGACTGATAATCAGGGCGGGGGAAAAAAAGATAGGGAAATTGCCACAATAGGAATGAACCTAGTAGATGTAAGAGAAGGAAGAGCAGAGGAGGAGTTAACAATGCAGCAACAAGTAACAACCATGCAGGTAGACATAGAGGAGGCGGATACAGAGGTAAGGGAAGAAGGACAAAAAGTCAGATCAGTGGCTGAATCAGACAAAGAAAACATAAGGAGGGATGAACTGACAGAGGGGAAGGGAGGCACAGAAAGGAAAACCTTTAAGAAATTCAATAGAGCAAATTTTTCTCCTCTCCGGGATATCGAAAACACATTAAACATCAATCTACTCGGGGGAAAAAGAAAGTACTTGGCGGAACAGAAAGGATGGGAGATGATGGAAGAAGAGGATATGATTGGTCAAATAGCTAAGGTTAGGAAAATAGATTCAAAGCTACCACCACAGATGAGGGTTTTGGAGGCTACCCCTGAAGTGCCTTCCACAATCAAATGAAGATAGTGGTGTGGAACTGCTGAGGCGTGGGTAGCTCCTTGGTAGTTCCCCAACTAAAGGAGGTTCTAGCCCTCCACTTCCTGAGCATTGTTTTTTTATGTGAAACCAAGAACCAGGAAAATTATATGAAAAAAGTATAGGGAAATTAAATTTTAAGAATATTTTTGTGGTTAACCCCATAGGCAGGGCAGGTGGGTTAGCTCTGTTTTGGAAAGAGGAAGTCTAGATCTCTAGTATTCATGCCACCAGTTTTTGTATAGAAGCGTGTATTGAAGATCCGGATAAAAAGTGCCAATGGTGGTTTATAGGTCTCTATGCTAGCACGGATGACATAATCAGAAAGGAACAGTGGAATTTCATCAGACATAGAAGCCAAGGATGGGGAGACAAGTGGATGATTGCGGGGGATTTTAATGACATTCAGTCAAATCAGGAGAAATGGGGGGGAAGAGAGAGAACAGAAGGAAGCTTTAAAGATTTCAACAATTTCATCAAAGATAATGAGTTGGTCGACATAGGATTTGAAGGGAAGCACTGGACGTGGAGCAACTTTTGGGAGGGTGATGGGGAAATTAAGCAGAGATTGGATAGGTGTCTAGGAAGCATTGGCTGGTGTCAGCACTTCGGGAAAGCTTCGTGCTCTCATGTGGAAAAAGAGGCTTCGGACCATAGCATGCTTCTAATAGATACTAACCCAAATAGGAGGAGGAGCAAGAAAAGATTCATGTTTGATCAGAGATGGACCAAAAATAGTGAAACATTAGAAGTAGTGAAAGCAGCATGGGGAAAGGAACAAATAGGGTCAAGAATGTTTAAGGTAGTGAGGAAAATAAGAGAATGTCGTTTTGGCCTTCTAGCCTGGAACAAGAAAGCTGGAGGGAATTCGAGGAAAAGGATAGAAGACATTAATAGTCAGCTGAGAGAGGTTAAAGAGAGGAATGATCCCAACAGGAAAGCTCAGGTATGCAATCTGAAAACTCAACTTATTACTGCATACAGAGAAGAGGAGTTGTATTGGAGTCAGAAATCGAGGAATAGATGGCTGAAGGAGGGGGATAAAAACACATCTTTCTTTCATATGAGCGTGATGAGCAAGAGGAAAAGGAATGGAATTAAAGCTCTTCAAAAGGAAGATGGAGGATGGTGTGAGACGGAACAAGAGATCCAAAAGGAGATAGTTGATCACTACAGTAACTTGTTCACTTCCGTGAATCCAAGTGACATGATCCAGATTCTTAACCAGATACCTCACACTATCACCAGACAGATAAATGATCAGCTTACTCAACCTGTGGAAGACAAAGAAATTAATGCAGCCATTGCCTCTATGCATCCCAACAAAGCCCCGGGGGTCGATGGTATGTCCTCTCTATTTTTCCAACATTATTGGTCTGTTATAAACTCTGATATTGTTAATGCAGTGAAAAGTTTCTTCCATTCTGGAAATCTCCTGAGATCCACCAATGAGACCATGATTACTCTTATTCCCAAGGTGGATAACCCGCTGGTTTTAGCTAACTACAGGCCTATTAGTCTCTGCACAGTGCTTTATAAAATTATTGCTAAGGTGCTGGCTAATAGGTTAAAAGGTGTCCTAAAACACTGCATTAGCCCCTCTCAATCTGCTTTTATCCCGGGCAGGCAGATTTTAGATAATGTAGTTATTGCACAAGAAGTCCTTCACTTTTTGAAAAATAAAAGAAAAGGCAAAAGTGGTTTTATGGCTATTAAACTTGATATGTCTAAAGCTTACGATAGAATTGAATGGGTTTTTGTGGGGAGAGTCATGATGAAAATGGGTTTCTGTCCTACTTTTGTGAATTGGATCATGGGATGTATTTCTACTGTGTCGTATTCTTTCAATCTGAATGGAGAAAAAACTGGTTTCATCAAGCCTTCTAGAGGTCTGAGACAAGGTGATCCATTGTCTCCTTATCTTTTCATTATTTGTGCTGAAAGCTTATCTTGTCTACTCAGGGAAGCAGTAAATCAAAATACGTTAACTGGTCTGAAAATTTGCAAAGATGCTCCAGTTATCTCCCACTTATTTTTTGCGGATGATTCCATGCTTTGTTGTAAGGCTAACAAACAGGAAGCAGCCAAGGTGATGGAGATTCTGTAGGTTTATGGAAAAGCCTCTGGACAAGTAGTCAACTTTGACAAGTCTGCTGTCTTCTTTAGCAGAAATCCCAAAGGCCAAACTAGAGCAGAAACGTGTAGAGCTCTGGACAACATGAAGGAAGCTTTCAGTGGGAAATATTTGGGGCTACCAATGAACATTGGCAGAACCAAGAATCAGATTTTTGGATATATCCTGAGGAGTGTCAGCAGTAGATTGAACGGATGGAAACCAAAGCTTCTTAGTCAAGGAGGTAAGGAGGTTCTGATCAAAGCTGTTATTATGGCTTTGCCTTCTTATACTATGTCATGCTTTAGGCTTCCTAAAGGTTTATGTAAGGAGATATGTAGGAAGATAGCAAGGTTTTGGTGGGGAGGTGATGAAAACAATAGGAAAATTCATTGGGCTAATTGGAGGAAATTAACTCAAGTCAAAGGGAAAGGAGGTTTGGGCTTTAGAGATTTGGAAGCCTTCAATACGGCCCTGCTTGCTAAACAAATTTGGAGGTTCATCACTTCTCCAAATTTGTTAGTAAGCAGGATTGTTAAGGCAAAATACATGAGGGATGGGGATTGGTTGGAAAAGAGACCTGCAACCATAGCTTCTTGGATATGGAAAAGTATCCATAGTGCTGGTAAAATGTTGTCCAAAGGGCTATGGAAAAGGGTAGGTGATGGTGAGAATGTACGAATATGGGAGGATAAGTGGGTAGTTGGGTCTTATGAGGGTAGAGTTTCCGCCTCAAAACCAGTTAATTGCTCCTTGGTCAAAGTGAATGAGTTGATAGAAAATGGTCACTGGAACATTTAGTTGATTAGGCAATACTTCAACAATAGTGACAGTCAACTTATCACCAGCATGCCTATTAGTTTGTTTAAAAGAAAGGATAGAATGTTTTGGAACTTCTCAAAATCAGGCTACTACACAGTAAAGTCTGGTTACTCAATTGCAAGACAGGAACAGGAAAATCAGGTGGTGGACCAGGAAGACTATGCTGAAACCAGTTGGGAACAAAGCAAGGAGAAGTGCTGGAAAAGGTTGTGGAGCCTTAACATTAAGCTGAAGCAAAAACATTTTTTGTGGAAGTGCTTGAATAATCTCTTGCCAGTTAGGGATATAATGCTAAAAAGGATTGGAAAAGGAGATAACATCTGCTGTAGCTGTGGTGATAAGGTGGAGACTGTGGAACATGTTTTACTCTCTTGTCCAATAGCGGAGCGTGTCTGGAGAGTAGCTCCCATCAAGTGGGAACATCTGAGAGAATACCATACCAGCTTTTGGCAATGGTGGAATGCTGCACTGCAAACTGCATCCAAGGATACAGGTTGGGACCATATCAACCTCACTGTTAACATTCTGTGGCATATATGGAAAGTTAGAAACGAGATGCTGTTCGAACACAAGCAAGCTGATGTCCTGAAAATTGTTCAGAAAGCACAAGGCGACTGTATCGATTTTGATAGTGCGAATGCAGAGTTAAGAAGTACGAGTAGAAGTGCAACCCAACAGAATGTGTAACCAACATTCTGGGAGCCACCAAGGGAAGGAATTGTCAGAATAAACACAGACGCAGCGATATCAGCTCAAATGGTGAGAATGAGAAGAGGGATAATTGCCAGAAATTGGATAGGAAGGATTATTAAAGCACAAGGCCAGATGGAATTAAAGAAAGAACAGGCAGCATTAGAGGAAGCTTTAGCTATTCGGGAAGCTCTAAAGATGGCCAGATTTGCAGGATGGACTAAAATTGAAGTCCAATCGGACTGCAAATCAGTTGTAGACCAAATCAACTCAGGTAATGTAATGGTGGAAAACCTGAGAACAGTACTTGAAGATATCCAAGAGATGAGCAAAAACCTTGATATCTGTAATTTTTGTTTATACATAGATCTGGAAACCAATGTATCATTTACTTGCCAAGTTTGCTGTCAAATTGCTTCATGATGTACAATGGGAAAACCAATTCCCAGTTTGGTTGATTGACAGAGCAGCAAAGGATATGGGGTTAGTTACCCCTTTTTGTAACTGATACTTATTGTATCAAGTGTTAAGATATATATATGATAAAAGTTTACAGTTGGAAAAAAAAAAAGAATAAGGCCATTGCTAATCACATTGATTTTTTTTTTTTTATAAAAACCGCCAGGCATGTCTGGCCATTTATTCATCTCCACAAAAGAGTACATGAAAGAGAGGGGCCAAAACTACCCCCTTCTGAAAACATCGGAACTGAGCGAAAATTAGACATTTGCAATTGGTCTAAGCGGACTAAACTACGAACTTTAGCCGGGCAAGCCGAGAGATGGTAAGGCGTGCCATCACCCACCCTAGCCAAAGTATCATACTTGGCTTGCCTGAAGCAATGCTTGAATGCTAGCACTTCCTTAATTTCCAAGATCTGGCGAATGACAACCCTGATGCTAACCGGCGCCGCAAATGAGCCTTGCAAAATTCCAACTAGCACACTAGAATCCGACTCAACTAGCACCTTAGAGAAACCCATTCTTCGACAATGTCTTAAACCCACTAGAACTGCGCGTGCTTCTGCCTGAATTACCTCTACCACTCCAAAGCTCTCAGCATATGCAAACTGGAGGCATCCTTCGCAATCACGAAGAACTCCACCACCCCCTCCTCCCATGCTGCACACCAAACCGTCCGCATTAAGCTTGACTACCTCCCATCAGGAAAGTTCCAAACTATGCATTGAACATGTATTTTCGGATGCAATGTGATCAGCTATTGGACAACTTGATCCTATACATAAGGTAGTCTACCGCTTCGAGGAAATGCTGCACGAATGGCATCACGAATATCCCACAACATAGCCCAGAAAATCCTTTCTTGGGACTGTTCAACCCCATCAAACCTAAGAGGCTTTTTTTTGGACACTTGACGTGACTCTTTAATCTCTTTCTCATGCCTCTTAAGTGAAGCATGTTTGATTGAGGCAAGTCTCCTTTGACGCCTCCACTCAAGCTTCTCTTCAATGTCCATAGTGGCATGTGCAACTTCATACAATTTCATACGGTCAGTCACTTCAAGACATCTAGATATTTGATCATTTAATCCCTCCAAAAAGTGATCAATGACAAATGAATCTTCCACAATTTCAGCTTGATTGATAATGGACCTCATCTCTTTGTAGTATGCTTTCACCGATTTGGTGCCTTGACGAAGAGCGTAGAATTTCTTCAACAACTCCTTTAGAGGATTGTGCCTCATGGTGAAGGTTAGGAAAACACAAAATAATAGCCTCACACACTCCCTTGGTGTATCCACTCAACTCTCGTGTTTGCACTCAAATTTCACTCTAATAATCTCACCAACTCTTTCATGTCATTGTTCACAATCCTTGAGACAATGTGAATTGGCTCATGATTGCTCAAGAAGACTAATCAATTCAATCCGGTTGGCATGTGATGATGTATGAGAATTTGGAAGAAGTGACCTGAAATTAACTCAAATTTGAAGGACAAAGAATGACACAATCACAGCTGGAATTTAGCCTTTTAAACCCATGGTTCAAGGCTGGAAATTAACACAATGAAGATGGCTAAAAATGTAACTTGAATGACGCGACTCAAAGCTGGAAAAAATTTCAAATGAGAACAACTAAGAAAACCCTAGAAGAAGACTTGAAGAAACCGAGGGTAAATTGGTCAAATTTCCCACCAATTCTTAGACTCCTAGATGATTAAGACTCAAATTAGGAAACTTCAACTTGACTCTTAATCGGATTTTGAAAGACAAAGAAACTGACTTGACCGACAATAAAATAAGTTAAAGACACACCCAAATGCTGGAAAACAAAACAAATTTCATAAATAATGGCTACAAAACAACAAGCAGCAATTCGGTTCAAGAAAGCTCAAACCAAGTCGGTTTTGGATAAAGATTTGGTCAAAGCGGTGCAATGGCTTCCAAACCTATTTTGGATTGGTTTTAAGGCTGTCAAATTCCTTTTGGATGTGGTTTTGTTGCTGTTTAGGGATTAGGAAACTACTTTGCAAGGATTTGGAAAGAGGTTTCCTATTAGGTCTCTATTTTTCAAACAACAAGAACTGATGTGATTCCTACAACCCTAAGAAGGAGAGAAATTGCCCACAAGTCCTGGATTCCTGAAGTATCAACGTTGGGATGGATTTGATTCAATTCTTGGACCGCACAAGAACAAAACCAATGGTAGGAGACGCCACAATCAAGAAGGTGCTTGATTGATAAGTCGACGAACATTAAAGGGCAGCCTTACAATGTTCAAGATTAGCTCACACAAGCCAAAAGTTTGCAAATAGCAATTCTGGAATTTTTCCTCAAAAATCTCGTTAAAATTATGTCTATGAAAACGGCTTGGGGCTTATTTATAAGCCTTACAAAAACCCTAATCCAATAAGGAAACAACTAGCTACAATACGGCTTAAATAGAAATCCTACTTTTTAGGAAGGTTGCATTCGGATCTCAATTCACACTTGGAGATCGAATGGCTTTTATTTTAACTACTAGTAATAATCGAAAACTAACAAGACTAGAACAAGTCTTCAATCATCTTCAACCATGATCAAAGTCTTGATCGAATATGCTTGTGCTTCATCCTCTAATCCTTCAATGCTGGAATTTGTGCTATTTTGTTCTTGGATAGCTCGAACCAAAGCTTGAAGGGATTCTTTGAATTGTTTAGCACGGGCACGGGTCACGGGTCCAAGTGGTACTCTTGTAGGCTCATTGACTTGCATTTGAACAGCACTTGATTCTTCATCAAGAACCCTTATCAAATTTGGAAAGGAAAACTGGAATTTGAAAACTGATTTTTCTGGTTTATGTTGCAGCTTCTAAATTCGGATTTGGCCTTTCCAAATCATGCAATTGTGGTCTATCAATCAACAAGATATGGTTCAACCTTGGAACAACAATTGCACTCACAAAATTCGGATCAAAATATGCAAGGCAGACCCGGTTTCAAGTAAGAGTTCAAACAACAATTTGGCTTGTGCTTTCTTTCTTTTCTTTCTTTCGCTTCTCTTCTTTTTCTCTTTTTTTTTCTTTTTTTTCACTTCAGCCAAATTGAATTCTGCCTTTAAACTTCAAGAACCACTTGTAGAATTCCCAGATTTTAGGAAGGTTCAATCAGTTTCAAAAGATTCAAGAAAACAGCCCCAAGATTCAAGATTTTGGTTGAAACTTGTTCAAGAACTTGGAGTTTGTTTCAAGAATTCAAGGAACATTCAAGACTCAACAATTTCAACAAGGAATAGCCACGAAATTTTGGTTTAGACAGCCACAAATTTCAAGCAATGGAACACAAAGAACATCTCACAATAACGACACAACCAACAAGAAACAAGACGGACAACAAGAACAAGGATGACACAACTCAAAACACGGGCAGCACTAGTCACAAGAACAACTCAAAACTAGAGATTAGAAAGACAATACAGGGATAGAATTCAAACCCTAAAAGGTGAATTTTTTTCAATGAACAGTAACGATGCGTGAACAGTAATACTACAGTAAGATGAACAATAATTCGCTACAGTAATCACTACAGTAATAATTTTTTTTTAACAAAGAGGAAAACAAGAAAGAAAAAGGGATATTAACCTGGTTCAAGAGCCGAAGCTCTGATACCTACTGATGTGAACCCGAATCTCCAAGCTCCCGCTTCTCGAAGACACGAATTTGCGATGGAGCGGAATGATCTATTTTAAACAGGTTATGGATACAAAAGGATGGAAATCCTACAACCTCTCTAACCCTCGACATTGCGAATCTATTAATTGAATCTTAACCCACAATCTAGTGAATTAGCAAACCAAGGAATTTGGTAGAATGGCGCCACAACTCAACGCGATCTTGAATTGATAAGCCTAAACTTGAACAAAGGAACTCATTCACTTTGTATCAAGGGTCATTCCCAAGGAACAGGGGAAGAGAAAACTCTCAACTTTTTCATCAAAATTGTCTTCCTTCTCGAATAATGAAAAGGCTTGGCTATTTATAGCCTTACAAGACTCAAACCCTAATTAGACTTGGACTTACTTAAAATAACTAACTAAACCCTATTTTATCTAGGTTTGGCTGGTCTACTTGGTCAACATGACCTTATAGCCGAATTTATTTAATAAAACAACTAAAGAAACTCAGTAACATAAGGAATCTCTTACTAACTAACTAACAAAAATAAATTCTTTAGGTGTGACCGGTAGGCGTGGGCACGCCTAACTGGTATCAACGCTTCTATCCAACAGTACCTTAGGCATGACCACTTGACGCGGGTACGTCTAACTACTAAATCCGCTTCTGGTCATGGACTTGCAAAATTCACTTCTTCTTGGCCAGCCACGGATCATATCACATTGGAGCCGTGCTTATGTAAGAGGGCCAACTAATGGTGTATTTTAGTGAGATGCTTAGTGGAGCCACCTTGAACTACTCAACTTACGACAAAGAGCTCTACATCTTAGTTCGTGCTTTAGAAATGTGGCAGCACTACTTGAGACCAAAGGAGTTCATGATTCATATCGACCATGAGTCACTCAGATACCTCAAAACTCAACATAAGCTGAGCAAGGAGCATGCTCGATGGATTGCATTTGTCAAGTCCTTTCCTTATGTTATGAAGTACAAAACTGATAAGACAAACGTAGTAACTGATGCACTATCACGCAGGTATACTCTAATCTCAACTTTAGTTGCTAAACTCTTAGGATTTGAGTTGATTAAGGAGTTAAATGCTCAAGATTCTAATTTTGGTCCAATATTTAACAAGTGCAAGCAAACTACCTGTGGGAAAAAATCGATCCAAATGCTTAAGCACAAACTCATATATGCATCTTTGCTTTTGAACGATCTTTCGCCCTATTTCAAATGAAACCCGTAGTACGACAAGTTCACAGGATCTAGACGATTTCACCACGGTTTGGCAGTGGAATATCAACTCAATCAAGGGCAACGCGAGACCAAGATTGATTATAGGAGACAC
This sequence comes from Gardenia jasminoides, assembly GCA_013103745.1. Taxonomy (NCBI): domain Eukaryota; kingdom Viridiplantae; phylum Streptophyta; class Magnoliopsida; order Gentianales; family Rubiaceae; genus Gardenia; species Gardenia jasminoides. The sequence continues at coordinate 23,280,341 of CM023097.1, forward strand.
CACAATTAATGTGATCTTGATTGATAAAGTCTTTTTGAACACTTAGAATTTCATCTAAGGCACTCAAGGATTGTTCTCGCAAGAACCAAGAGAAAAACTCTCAATATTTTCTGAAAATCAAACGTCTACCCCTTTATTGAATGAAAAGAAGGCTATTTATAGCCTTTGCAAAGCAAACCCTAATACTACTGGGACAAGACCTACTAACAACACTTCAATTAGGAAATTAACAAAATAATTAAACCTAAACTAAGGAAATAACAGAGATAAGAATTGGGCCCTAACTAAGCTAATTGGACCAAGCTAACCCTATAAAATATTAAAGCTGTACGACTAACAAAAATTAACAACTGAAAATTAAATTCCTTAGGCGTGATCACTTGGCGTGGGCACGCCTAACTAGTGCCAAGTCTTCTGTCCAGCCACACCTTAAGTGTGACCTCTCAGCGCGGGCACGTCTAACTACTAGAAAGTCTTCTAGTCATCGACTGGAATTGCATTCCTTAGGCGTACCTGATGAGCATGGGCACGCCTAACTGGCAAAGAGCTTGTTCACGTTGGGGTGGATATAAACTTTGTGTACGTGCACATGAGGCTCGCATCAGGTTTGCATCATTCCTCTCCTCTTGAAGAAGATTCGTCCACGAATCAATGGCTCGAAGGATAAGAAGAATAGATGAACGAACAGCCCATAATTTCAGCCATGTGAGATGCCTTGTGGGCAACCAGAGAATTAGTGTAGCTTGAATCACTATTGGCTTTGGAATTGCCTCAATTGATGGAATATGGTAACCAGAATCAACTTTTCCGAGCAATGGCATCAAGGCAGCAACTCTCATATCGTTCGGTAGCAAGGGAGCAATTGTCATCTCATTGTCTTTAGTCATTTCTCCTTCAGTGGACAATTTTCTTAAACCTGTAAAAATGAACAAACTTGTGATAGAAAAGACCTCACACACTCCCTTACGTGTTTCCTCATGCTCGTGTATCATTCAAGTATTTTATTCCACTCCAATGATCTCACCAAGCACACTCAAGTTCTTTAATCTTCCTCCTTGAAGAAATCAGAAATTTCAAGCAAGTTCAAGGACTTATAACCAATTATCTTCACGAGAATGTGGTGAATCACAGCCGGTTCACTTGAAAAATGAAAAACAATGCAAGAAATTGAGAAATAAGAGACTAAAATTTGACTCAAAAGCTGAAAAGAATTCTAAATAAAACAACTAAGAAAACCCTAGAAGAAGACTTGGAGGATTGAGGGTAATTTGGTAAAAATTTCCTCGATTTCCTAGATCACTTAGGGAGGGCAAACAAGGAATTCAAACCTTTACAAGGACACAAATAAAGTTGGAAAGTACTTAGGAAACAAAGACAAACAAAACAGATTTAAACACGACTCAATTTTGGAAACTAGACTTGTTTTAGGAAACTAACTAGACTCCAAGTTGAATTCGGAAAAGATCAAAAGAAAGACTTGATTTAATCGAAAAACAAACAAGTTAAAGACTCAACTGAGTGCTGGAAAAGACAAAACAAATTTTGTGAATGATGGTTAACACAAAAAAGCTGCAAGTCGATTTCAAGAAGCTCAATCAGTTCGGGTTTTGGTTGCAAATTCCCAAAGCGGTGCTGGTTGGATTCCAAATTGGTTTGGGAGTTTAGGCGGTTGTAATCCCTTCCCAATATGGTTTTTGCTGTTGTTTAGGATTAGGAAGTTGCTTTGTAGGGTTGAAGACAGTTTCCTTTTGATTTTGTAATTTCTTAAAGCCACAAGAAACCTATAAAACTTTGGAAAGTGGAAACTGGAATTGGAAACTAAATTTTTTGGTTTGTTTCAGCTTCCAATTTCAGTTCTAAAACTTCCCCAACACAAGCTAAGATCTTTAGCAACCAACAAGAAAGGTTCCAAACTTTTGAACAACAAGATAACACAAGAATTCCGGTCATATCAAAGCTGTTTTGGTCAGCAACAGAATTTTCTAGAAACTCTTCAGCCTCCTTTTGCTTTTCTTTCGTTTCTATTTTTTTTTCACTTTTCAGCCGATTGATTCTGGGTTTAAACTTCAAGAACCAGTTGTGCAAATTTCCAGAATTCAAGAGGTTCTATCAGTTTCCAAGATTCAAGAAATCAGTCCCAAGGTTCAAGATTTGTTGAAATTTTGTGCAAGAATTTGGAGTTTGTTTCAAGAACTCAATGAAGGCTTTAGGGCTCACGAAATTTCCTGCAAATTGGCACAAGATTATCCTATGACAACTAAGCAATTTGGATCAGCAACAAAAGATAAAATATGGACAGCAACAAGAACTAGAAAACGGACAGCAACAAGAAACTAGCAAACGGACAGCAACAAGCAACCAAAATTTCCAAGACCTAGATGACACACAAGATTTGCAAGTCGACCAGAAAATTGAGATAGCAAAACAAGAGAGTCAAACGGACACCAAGACACGAACAAGATGCGGACAGCAAGACAAGATAGCAAGACTCGAAAAATTTTTGAATGAATAGTAAATGGATGAACAGTATTTTTGCTACAGTAGTGATGAACAGCATGTCTATAGTACTGCTACAGTACCAATGAACAATGCTTCGAATTTTTTTTTGACAGATTTGACACAAAACAAGATCGGACATATTTGCAACAAATTAAAACAAGACTCAAGAACGACTCAAGAAACGAACGAACAAAGAAGGATATAATCTGGTAAACGTCAACTAGTTCTGATACCAACTGATATGATCCTTCACCCTATTTCAGACGAAACCCATAATACAACAAACTCACAGGATCTAGACGATTTCACCACGGTTTGGCAACGGAATATCAACTCGATCAAGGGCAATGTGAGACCAAGATTGACGGTAGGAGACACCACAATCGATGTGATCTTGAATGATAAAGTCTTTTTGAACACTTAGAATTCCATCTAAGACACTCAAGGATTGTTCTTGCAAGAACCAAGAGAAAAACTCTCAATATTTTTTGAAAATCAAACGTCTACCCCTTTATTGAATGAAAAGAAGGCTATTTATAACCTTTACAAAGCAAACCCTAATTCTACTAGGACAAGATCTACTAATGACACTTCAATTAGGAAACTAACAAAATAATTAAACCCAAATTAAGGAAATAACAGAGATCAGAATTGGGACCTAACTAAGCTAATTGGACCAAATTAAACCTATAAAATATTAAAGCGGTATGACTAACAAAAATTAACAACTGAAAATTAAATTCTTTAGGCGTGGGCACGCTTAATTAGTGCCAAGTCTTCTGCCCAACCGCACCTTAGGCGTGACCACTCGGCGCGGCACATCTAACTACTGGAAAGTCTTCTGGTCATCGACTGGAATTGCATTCCTTAGGCGTGCCTGATGAGCGTGGACACGCCTAATTGGCGAAGAGCTTGTTCACGTGGGTGTGGATGTAAACTTTGTGTACGTGCACATGAGGCTCGAATCATGTTTGCCTCAGCTTTCCTGACCTAACTTTTCTAAGACTTTTGAAATTAAATGTTATGTTTCAAGTATTGGCATTGGAGCCGTGCTTATGCAAAAGGGCCGACCAGTGGTGTATTTTAGTGAGAAGCTTAGTGGAGCCACCTTGAACTACTCAACTTATGACAAAGAGCTCTATGCCTCATTTCATGCTTTAGAAATGTGGCAGCACCACTTGAGACCAAAGGAGTTTGTGATTCATACCAACCATGAGTCACTCAGATGCCTCAAAACTCAACATAAGCTGAGCAAGAAACATGCTCGATGGATTGCATTTGTCGAGTTCTTTCCTTATGTTATAAAGTACAAAACTGATAAGACAAATGTAGTAACCAACGCACTATCACGCAGGTATACTCTAATCTCAACTATTAAGGAGTTATATGCTCAAGATTCTGATTTTGGTCCAATATTTGACAAGTGTAGGCAAACTACCTGTGGGAAGTTTTTCTTAGCCAATGGCTTCTTGTTTCACTCCAATTGATTGTGTATTCCCCAAGTGTCCATACGAGAATTATTGGTTTGGGAATCACATTGTGGAGGTTTAATAGGTCATTTTGGGGTAACTAAAACTCTTGCAATTTTACAAGAACATTTCTATTGGCTGTATATGAGACATGATGTGGAGAGACTTGTCGATAAGTGCATCACATGCAAAATTTTTCTTCTCTCTCCCTCCTTTCTTCTCTACGCCTAGGGTTTGCATGGCGTTATCTCCAACCCTCCAGCCGTCGACTGGGGGGCAGATTGCTACTTCTTCATCTCCCTCTTTTCAAAGAAAAGCTTTTTCAGAACTTTTTTCGAACCCTGCAATCCGGTCCCATGAAATCCGTGCTGCAATTACAACGCACCGGGGCAAACCCGCGGTAATATTTGAAAAGGACATTTTGGAGTCAGTTGTAGCCCCCTACCGATTTGCATTGGTGGGGAAATTCTCAAAAGGCAGGCCGCCAATAGAGGATTTGTGAAAGTTCTTCCTCGCTCTAGACTTGAAGGAAAAGGCACAGATTGGCCTTTTAGACTACCGTCATATCCTGATTCGCCTGGGGAACGAGTCTGATTTTCATCTGATTTGGTCTCGAAGCATCTGGTATGCCAATGGGATGCCTATGCTGGTTTTTAAATGGTCACCATCCTTTCACGTGTTTCGGTATGGTTTCAATTGCCGAAGCTTCCAATTCATCTCTTCAATAAACAAGCAGTTCAAGATTACCTCAATCCTGGGCACTCCGTTATTTATCGACTCGGCAACAGCAAACTTGACCCATCCCAGTGTTGCGCGTGTGTGTGTGGAAGTGGATTTGCTGAAGGTAATTCCTAAAAGGGTATGGGGGTTTTTGGCAGACGATGGTACCGGAACACATGCCCTCCCATTGCAATCACTACTTTCGGTTGGGCCATGTGGAAGATTGTTGTCTTGTCAAGCACCCCGAATTGTGCCCTGTTAAGGAACGGGTGTGGTCGGAATGAGAATAGAAATATCTCAGGCCTGCTAGGCGGAAGGAGAAGCAGACTGTGAGGGCCGTAACTAAAACTCTAACTCTTGTTTTGACTTTTATGAACGATTTTTCGCAGTTTCATTATTACATGTGCATGATCATGAACATATTAAAAATCCACGAAAAGATTTTTCAACGATAGCCCCAAGTAAGTAATTGAAATCATTTCAATTAAATTAAGACCAACCGTACTTAAAACAAATCATCTTAAAATTATGACAATAGCATGTGCAAAACCTTAAACGTTTCCTTCTTCCTTCCAATTTCCAACCGGTTTCCTTTCCATTGTTTTCAACCTACATGATCACAAATGAAACCAATTCACTTCAGTTAAACTCGGACCAATTCCAGCAAATTGAACCACATTTCCCTCCAATGTAATTTCGAAATTAACTCAAGAAACTTCAGCCAAACCAGCCGCCCACTTGCACCCCATTCCCACGGTTAACACTTGTCAAGATTGAGCTGAAAAATTTGGTAGCTTAAGCATGCCATTTTTTTTCTCCCAACCGGCAGCTTATTGGACTTGAAGCAAGGAATTTCAGATCACCTTAGCCAAGGCTAATGATGATTCCACCTCCCTTCATGCCCAATGCATGAGAGCAGCTATGACATTTGGCACTCCATTCAGCCAAGCTTTGTTCAATGGAACAAGCAACTTCAGTATTTTCTCCAAGCCTCAACCGAAAATCCCTCAAACTCACTCTCCTTGCACTCCAGCATTTTCTTTCCAGCTCTCACCAAGCTTCCTCTCCACTCTCACATCACTCCAAAATTTCTTCCTTAAGCTTCAACCGAAGCTCTTCCTCCTTTCCCCTACATCTCCTTGCCTTTTCTTGGTTAATCAACCCTTTCACCAAGAAATAATCTTGGCCGAACACTGCTGGAAACAAGCATTAAAATTCTGGAAGAACCAATCTAGTCATCCTCCATCCGATTTTAGGCAAGCAAGAGGTAAATCCTAATCTCTTTTGTGAACTTCCTAGGTAGCTTGAAACTCTCTCCTTAGCTTATTTTGTGTCTTGTAGCTGGAAAACAGAATCGATTCAACACCTAGCAACTTTGTTCATCCATTTTTCTGTTCAACCAAACAAAAGGTAAGCTGTAGTTCTTACAATGGTTCCATCCGAAGCTTAGTTCCATTCTCAGCAGTACTCCTCTTCTTGTAGCTGGACCTCGGACTGCATTAGCTCAAACCACCACTTGTACATTGTTCTTGAGGCCGGTTGGAGGTAGGAAATCCATCTTACATCCCCTTTGACCTAAATAAACTGTTTTACTCTTAAAGATAACATCTTACTTCTAAAACTGCTATGCATATGCTAGTAAGCTTAAAATCCTACTTGCATGCATATATCATCTTATTATGTTGATGGAAATTTTGATGGGCTTTGCCCTATTCCATCCGAAGCTTTTCTTGTTGATAACTTGTTAAGAGCAACTCATGCATGTGCTATATTCCACTCGATAGATGAGGCTTAGTTAAAAGTTTCCATGAGCAAATGTTTTAACTAAACCGAGCTTGAATCCTTCATTTTCTCCTTTGACAATTGTATATTTATTTTCCTTGCATGAGTCACTCTCGGATGGCTTCAAACTGAAATATGCAATGACTTGAAACTTGGTTTTTGAAATGGAAAGATGATTTTACAACAAAAGAAAGAAATAAGAGGAAGAAAACCGGTTCTTAATGACTTCCTAACTTGAAAATTGTTGGTTGAAACTTTTCTTGTGCTTAGCTGTGGATTAATAGCTTCGATTGCTTGCTGTTTTGGGATGGATGTGAGCTGATGAGCTTGGCCCTACTCCATCCGCAGCTCTTGTATGGTTTAACATGCTGAAATCGACCCTTGCATGTTTCACATTCTACTTGGTTGATGAGATTTTAATTAAACGTTTGCATGGGTAAAATGTGAAACAAAAAAAAACCAAGCTTGAGTTGTTTATTTGCTTGTTGGAAAGTTGAAAATCTATTTTCCTTGCATGAGACCTCTCGGTCAGTTGAGAGCCGCATGAGTAATGACATGAAACCTGGTTTTGAGTAGATGTTAATTTTTCAACAAAGAAGAAAACAAAAAGGGAGAATCGGACTTGATGAAATTTTTCCAATTTGGGGCAAAATTTGTCTAAGTTATACGTATTGTTTAACTTTGACCGTATGCATGATTTTTGGATCATTAGATGAATGTATCACATGCTAAGAGTCCCGCTTAACATTCTGGAAATCAAACTAAACCTTTAACCACGCGATTACATGGCTGAAAATTTCACAAAAGTTACCAAAATCATATTTTTCTAAGAAATAAGTGGGCAAAACCACACTGAAGTAAAATGCCCATATCTCGCTGTTTATAACTCCAAATCACGAGCCGTCAGTGGCATCCGAAACTAGACCCAAAGAGCTTCGTTTCAGTACCTTATACGCCCCTTAATTCCTTTCCTACACATCGTGGCGAACCAACAAACATCGCTGAAAATCAAACTTGCAAACCAGTAGTTTTGAAAATGAATGTCCAAAATTGAGTATTTTCCAAATTGACTTAGCCGTTGCTATTTTATGAGGAAATAAACGATTATGAAACTAGTTTTCCACGATTTTGAAATCATACAACTTACAAAAGAAAGACTTCCGATTTGAATTTTGAAAGAAACCATGGCGGTTAGTTTTGGCCATGAAAGCGTAATGACACTCCACTTTCAAAATTGTGATTGTCGACCAAAACCCTAAATTGTACTATTTTTGATCTTAGCACGAAAACTTGTTTAAGCATGAAAGACCAAAAATCAAATTGGTTTTAATCCAAAGCCTCGAAAGATTGTTTTGTTCACTAAACAAATAAAAATTAAACACCGTTAGTGATTTTTCAACTAAGCAAACCCTTTCTCAAAATTTCCAAATGGATGACGCTACGTTACTCAAGTCTTTCTAAACCTAAATTGTTTCAACCCTAATTACGTAGATTTTTCTCAAAACTCACACATTTTACCCTATCTAACCGAGACCTATATTTTCAAGATACAAACCACCGTTTTATCACCCTATCGACTTCGTGCGGTAAACCTAAAATATTCTCATTCTTATAAAAGAAGTGAATTGGTCAAAATTGATTTTAATAATTAATAATTATGTACCTCGGAACCGACGGTAATATAAGCGAGGGCTTTGAGACCAGGACTTCACTCATCTACTCAACCTTGACCATCTAAGGTGAGGGTTCCTATTTGTTGCTACTTGATCCTTGTTGCTAGGTATTACTTGTTATTGTATGACTGGTTTCTAAATGTGATTTATCGTTGAATGATTGAAACTAGGGTTTTATGTAAAGTGAGTTTTATTGCTTAATTTGACTCAACGTGCTTAGGTGGTTTAGTAGGTTTTGTTTTTAAAAACAATAAAACTTGTTTTCTTTTCGAGGCTTGAGGTGCAGAGGTCGGCCTTCAAGGCCCCTCGCCTCTAAAGGCTGGTGCACTCTCCAAGGGGCTCGAGGTTGAAATTGATTGTCATTGTCCCTCCTCTAAAATAATAAACTAAAACCACTCACTGTGGCTTGTGCATGTCAACTGCATGACTCTGGGTCAGGGATCCCAAAACCCCAGAGGCGAGTCGACCTATTCCGAGCCGGCAGTAGGGCTTGGTCGGGTACGTCGACGGACCCTGGGTCCTGTTCAAAGGTTACCTCGAGTGTACACCGCCTCCTGCTTGTTTAGTTCGGATCCGAAGTTGGGTGAAAAGGAAAGGAGAAAGAAATGAAATGACCAGAGTTCTGCAGACTCTGTTCTCCTTCCTGAGAATATTATTGTGATTGTTATTTAATGCTCGTTACTATTTAAATGGCTCAATGAGCATCTTGATTGTTACAGTTTCACAACCTGTTATGAAAAGAATATATATATATAAATATATATATGTATATATATACTATCTCCCAACTTTCCTTAAATGGGTGTTATTATATTTGAAACTAGTCTTGTACGGATTTAAATGTTTACAAAGCCTGTTGTGTTTATATATTTAATTGCTATGTGTTTTTGGGACTCTCACTGGGTTTAGAAACTCACCCCATATATTTCCCATCCCAGGACTTCCAGGTATTGAAGAAAGTACTGAAGGAGTACAAGCTGGTTGAATCTTTTGAATATTGGTGTATTTGACCCTATTATGATGTCGAGGACAATGTATAAGAATTGTCTTTTGAATTATTGTGTAAGGTTGAGAGTCGAACTCAAAATGGATGTTGGTTAGTAAGTTATGTCGATCTATTTGAAAATATGTGGGTTTGAGAACCCTAACCGAAGTAATTGCCTGCTTGAGTCGGCGAAGGTCGCCTGGTCCTATGGTTCGCCCTGGAAACGCGGGGCCACATTTTGTGGTATCGAGCCTAGGATAGAAAAATGAGCCCTGTGAGGTTATGAGGTCCCTGGTTTTGTTAGGTTAGAAACCGATAATTGAAATTACCTACATTTGGAACTCACATAAAGTTGATTGTGGTTGTAGGTTATGGCTGGAAATGGAGTGATGGTAACAATGCCCTCCTAGGATGCCTTTGCCTTTAGTGCGATATCACCGATGATTGAGGCCCCACTCCATTGGAGTCCCCTTCCAAGACCAACCCATGTAGCTGTTGAGAGACTATGCCTACCCCAACCATGTAGTCTGGTCGTGGATAAGGAAAGGAAGACTTTGGCTCTGCATCGCTCGTGAGGGCCAATGATGAGATAGAGACATTGAGGACCGAGAACCAGTTACGATGCTAGGGTCCCGAGAACTGAGGAGATGGCTAATCGTTCCTCCGATGCCTAATCTGGCGAGATTGCACCGGCATCATGGACCGATTGTGAGACGATGATTGAGGAGATGTTGAGATTTATACAGAGGATCAGGGTGGAGAGCGTTCTAGTATTGGGGAGATAATTCCAGGAAATGTTGAGGGAGATGGAACCCAAGGAGATCGTGAGGCTTCTCCTACTTACAGCCCTGAGAGTGACCCCTCAGAGGACCCTGACTTTCCTATGTCCCCTTGAGTTAGGGTTGAGACTGAATACCTAATGGGGTCCTACTTGCTTTTGTTGGATGACTGTACTAGATTGATGTTATGTTTTTGAGATTTCGTGGCTGTTATGATTATCGTATTGTGTTGTTTTAAGAACTTGATGTATGGTGTTTTGTTATTAATGTAAGTTGTTTTATGTTTATTAATGATTACTTGCAACTGCTTTTCCTTTCTCCTTTTCTAATTCACATTTATAAAACGAAACCCTTGTACGTGTGTATAGAAGAAATGGAAGGAACAGGAAAAAGGAGAGGAAGGCCTACTAGGCAAACACGAAACCAGGGTGAGGAAGAGGCATCCACCGCCCATCTCAGCCGGGAGCATGGGGAACAACCTAGAGATCAAATAGCTGAGGCCTTGAACCGAATGACAACTCTTTTAGAACGTGTGACTGATCGACAAATTCAAGGACCGACAATGGACCAAAGAGGACCGGAGTTAGGCGAAGCAGTGGCCTTGAGAGATTTCAAAGGTTCTCTCCTCCCAAGTTTATGGAGGACACGCACCCGATGAATGAACGGTGGCTAGAGAGCATGATTAATATTTTGGGACTTTAGGTTACACGGAAGTACGGCAGGTGACTTTTGCTGTCTTTCAATTTGAAGGTGCCGCAAGGGCCTGGTGGAATGTTATTAGGGAGAAATGGGCTAGGAACCAGACCCCGTGGACCTGGGTTAACTTTACTAGGGAATTTAATGAGAAATACCTGCCTCCCCTAGTCCAAGAAAGACGGGAAGACGAGTTTATAAGGTTGCGCCAAGGAACCCTGAGTGTAGCCGAAAATGGGCACAATTTACCCGCTTATCTAAGTTTGCCCTGAATTGATTGCCACCAACCCCGTAGGGTACTGCTTTGTCCGTGGTCTAAACCTAGAAATTCAAGAGGTTTTAGCAACCGCCGATGCTCACTTTACCGATGCTCTAGAAAAGGCTCTAAGAGTAGAGAACACCAAGGCTCAAGTCAAAGCTTTTCAAAACGAAAAGAGCACCCGACTGGTAGTAGTTCTGGGAGACCAGGAGGAAATCAGCCGCCCCAGAAGATTGGAAAAGGATCTGGAGGAGGGCGAGCTGGACCTGGACAGGGAAAGGGCCAAAAGGGTGGACCATCTCAACCAAGACAAAACCTACCAAACCGTACACCTTGTGGATATTGTGGTAAGACAGGCCATCATGAGAACGATTGTTGGAAAAAGGCCGGGAAATGTCTAGCCTGTGGAAGTACAGAGCACATGATTAGCAATTGCCCGCCTCACACCCGTGAAGCTGGAACACAACATTCAAAAGGTCCAAACCCTAAACCACCAACAGAAAAGGGAAATCGACCTAGGGTACCTGGCAGAATTTACTCCCTTGATCAGCAGAACGTACCTGACCCAGCTGGAGTGGTGGAAGGTACCATTTCTCTATTTCATAGACTAGCTAAGATTTTAATTGATCCTGGTGCTAGTCATTCATTCGTAAATCCCGACTTTATGTGTGCCATTGATGTTAAGTCTGACCTCTTACCCTTTGATCTGATAATACAAACTCCTACGAAGGATCCATGCTTAGCAACGAATGAGGTCTATAGGAACTGTGGAGTCGGGTAGGAGAAAGGAGAATTTTGGCACCTAATTTCTACCTATTAAAGGTTACATGTCATACTGGATGGATAATCTTCCGACTTCATGCCTGGATTGTAGAATGAAAGTAGTTGAATTTCACATTCCAGGGGAACCTATTCTAAGATTTAATGCAAGACAAGGTTTAGCTTCTGCCGCTCTTATTTCAGGGATTCGAGCTAGAAAATTGTTAAGTAAAGGAGCTCGAGGATACTTGGCATTTTTGATAAACCCTCAAAAAGATAAGTCAAGATTAGAAGATATGCCTATAGTAAACGAGTATCCAGAAGTATTCCCAGAGGAGTTAACATCCTTACCCCCTGATAGAGACATTGAATTTAAGATTGAACTCACCCCTGGGGCAGCACCTATCTCTAAGACTCCTACGGATGGCCACCGAGCTCAAGGAATTAAAATTTCAGTTACAAGATTTATTAGAAAAGGATTCATCAGATTGAGTGAGTCTCCGTGGGGAGCCCCAGTATTGTTCGTGAAAAAGAAAGATGGAGGTTTACGGCTTTGCATAGACTATCGAGGATTGAACGAGGTTACTATTAAGAATAAGTACCCCTTACCCCACATTGATGAATTGTTCGATCAACTGCAAGGTGCCGTAGTGTTTTCTAAGATTGACCTCAAACAAGGCTATTACCAGTTAAAGATCAGGGAGGAAGACGTTCCAAGAACAGCCTTCAATTCCAGATATGGGCATTATGAGTTTTTGGTTATGCCATTTGGATTAACTAATGCCCCGGCAGCATTTATGGATTTAATGCATCGTGTTTTCAAGTCTTATTTAGATCAATTCATTGGTGATCTTCATAGATGATATTTTGATCTATTCAAAGTCTGAAGAAGAACACGATCAACATTTGAGGTTAGTTTTGCAAACCCTGAAGGAGCATCAATTGTACGCTAAGTTTAGTAAGTGCAAGTTTTGGATTGAGGAAGTATCATTTCTAGGACATGTAATCTCCAAGAAAGGCATTACGGTAGATCCAAATTTTAAAGTAAAAGCAAAGTTAGAATGGAAACAACCAAAGAACCCAACGGAAGTTCGTAGTTTCTAGGACTGGCTGGATACTACCAAGGTTCATTCAGGACTTCTCTAAACTTATAGTCCCTCTAACCAACCCGACTCAAAGAATAACCGCTTTGTGTGGGATGAGAAATGTGAGAATAGCTTCCAAGAACTCAAGAGTCGCCTGACTAAAGCCCCTGTGTTGGTCTTACCAAATGGAGAGGATAGCTTTACCGTGTACACTGATGCATCCAAGGAAGGTTTAGGATGTGTTTTAATGCAGGCTGGAAAAGTAGTGGCTTATGCCTCGAGAAAGTTAAAGCCTCATGAGCAAAATTATCCAACTCATGATCTAGAACTGGCAGCAATAGTGTTTGCTCTAAAGAAATGGAGGCACTATTTATATGGAGTGGTTTTTGAGGTTTATACCGATCACCAGAGTCTTAAGTACTTATTTTCCCAAAAGGAACCGAACTTGAGACAACGGCGATGGATGGAATTTTGGAAGATTATGAATGTACTATTAAGTACCATCCAGAAAAGCCAATAAGGTAGCAGATGCTCTGAGTAGGAAAGTCCAAATTTCGGGACTAATGGTTAAAGAATGGAAGATGTTAGAAGAACTTAGTACTTGAGCCCACAATTGGCAACAGAAAGTAATTTTGGGTAGTATTACTCTAAGTTCTCCTCTAGCGCATCAAGAGTCTCAAGCCAAAACCCATCGGTGCAAAATGGATAAATAAGGTCAAGGAAGGAGGATTACCCAATTTTAAACTAGGAGAAGATGGAATTTTAAGATACCAAAACCGTCTGTAGTACGACCAAGAGGATTTAAAAGGGAATTATGGTAAGCCACATGTGTCTAAGTATACCATCCATCCCGGAAGAAACAAGATGTATCGGGATGTAAAGAAGTTTAACCGGTGGGATAACATGAAAAGGGACATAGCTTCAGCTTTGTACCATGTCTTACGTGCCAACAAGTCAAATCAACACCGAGACCCTCGGATTCTTTGCAACCATTAGAAGTACCGAATGGAAATGGGATCAAATCACAATGGATTTTGTTGTGGTTACCCCTTTCTCGCCGAGGTCATGATGCAATTTGGGTCATAGTAGATCGGTTAACTAAGTCAGCCCATTTTCTACCCGCGTGAACATGAAATACAAGATGGAAAACTGGCTCAAATCTATTTGGATGAGATCGTTAGGTTACACGGGTGCCGGTAAGTATTGTATCGGATAGAGACCCACGTTCACTTCTAGATTTTGGCAGCGGATACAAAGTGCCTTAGGGACTAAGCTAAATCTAAGTACCGCCTATCACCCTCAAACCGATGGACAATCTGAACGGACCATACAAACCTTGGAAGATATGTTGAGGGCATGTATCATGGATTTTGGAGGCAGGACCAGCATTTAACTTTGGTCGAATTTGCTTACAACAATAGCTACCACTCCTCAATTCAAATGGCTCCGTATGAGGCATTATATGGAAGGAAATGTAGATCTCAATATATCTTGGGATGAAATAGGTGAAAGGAAAATCTTGGGTGCCGAAGAATACCATGGGTTGAAGCGCATATGAGAAAGTTAGGTTAATTTGTCAAAGGGTTCAAGTGGCCCAAAGTCGCCGAAAAGTTACACCGACAACCCGGAAGGACTTGGAATTTCAAGTTGGAGATGAAGTTTTCCTAAGAGTTACACCATTAAGGGGGATTCTCAAATCAGGAAAAGGAAAGAAGCTAAAACCCAGGTTTATAGGGCCCTTTAAAATTTCAAAAAGGGTTGGAAAGGTGGCGTATCAGTTGGACTTGCCGGCAAGCTTAGCCAGAATTCATAATGTCTTCCACGTGTCTTGGTTAAGAAAGTATTACAAGGATCCATCTCACGTCCTACCAACCCTAGAGGTTGACTTAGATGAATCGTTGACTTATCAAGAGAAACCTTTGAAAATTCTGGACAGAAAGGTTAAAGTCTTAAGAAAGAGACAAATCCCACTGGTGAAAGTCCTTTGGCGACATCATGGATTGGAAGAAGCCACATGGGAGCTGGAAGAAGAGATGAACCAGAAATACCCAGAGCTTCAAATGACAAGAGGTAATAATTTCGAGGACGAAATTTCTTAAGTGGGGAGGTTGTGAAGTAACTAAAACTCTAACTCTTGTTTTGACTTTATGAAGCGATTTTTTCAGTTTCATTATTACATGTGCATGATCATGAACATATTAAAATCCACTAAAAGATTTTTTCAACGATAGCCCAAGTAAGTAATTGAAATCATTTCAATTAAATTAAGACCAACCGTACTTAAAACAAATCATCTTAAAATTATGACAATAGCATGTGCAAAACCTTAAACGTTTCCTTCTTCCTTCCAATTTCCAACCGGTTTCCTTTCCATTGTTTTCAACCTACATGATCACAAATGAAACCATTCACTTCAGTTAAAGTCGGACCAATTCCAGCAAATTGAACCACATTTCCCTCCAATGTAATTTCAAATTAACTCAAGAAACTTCAGCCAAACCAGCCTTCACTTGCACCCCATTCCCACGGTTAACACTTGTCAAGATTGAGCTGAAAAATTTGGTAGCTTAAGCATGCCATTTTTTTTCTCCCAACCGCAGCTTATTGACTTGAAGTAAGGAATTTCAGATCACCTTAGCTAAGGCTAATGATGATTCCACCTCCTTCATGCCCAATGCATGAGAGCAGCTATGACATTTGCACCCATTCAGCCAAGCTTTGTTCAATGGAACAAGCAACTTCAGTATTTTCTCCAAGCCTCAACCGAAAATCCCTCAAACTCACTCTCCTTGCACTCCAGCATTTTCTTTCCAGCTCTCACCCGAAGCTTCCCTCTCCACTCTCACATCACTCCAAAAATTTCTTCCTTAAGCTTCAACCGAGAAGCTCTTCCTCCTTTCCCCTACATCTCCTTGCCTTTTCTTGGTTAATCAACCCTTTCACCAAGAAATAATCTTGGCCGAACACTGCTGGAAACAAGCATTAAAATTCTGGAAGAACCAATCTAGTCATCCTCCATCCGATTTTAGGCAAGCAAGAGGTAAATCCTAATCTCTTTTGTGAACTTCCTAGGTAGCTTGAAACTCTCTCCTTAGCTTATTTTGTGTCTTGTAGCTGGAAAACAGAATCGATTCAACACCTAGCAACTTTGTTCATCCATTTTCTGTTCAACCAAACAAAAGGTAAGCTGTAGTTCTTACAATGGTTCCATCCGAAGCTTAGTTCCATTCTCAGCAGTACTCCTCTTCTTGTAGCTGGACCTCGGACTGCATTAGCTCAAACCACCACTTGTACATTGTTCTTGAGGCCGGTTGGAGGTAGGAAATCCATCTTACATCCCCTTTGACCTAAATAAACTGTTTTACTCTTAAAGATAACATCTTACTTCCTAAAAACTGCTATGCATATGCTAGTAAGCTTAAAATCCTACTTGCATGCATATATCATCTTATTATGTTGATGGAAATTTTGATGGGCTTTGCCCTATTCCATCCGAAGCTTTTCTTGTTGATAACTTGTTAAGAGCAACTCATGCATGTGCTATATTCCACTCGATAGATGAGGCTTAGTTAAAAGTTTCCATGAGCAAATGTTTTAACTAAACCGAGCTTGAATCCTTCATTTTCTCCTTTGACAATTGTATATTTATTTTCCTTGCATGAGTCACTCTCGGATGGCTTCAAACTGAAATATGCAATGACTTGAAACTTGGTTTTTGAATGGAAAGATGATTTTACAACAAAAGAAAGAAATAAGAGGAAGAAACCGTTCTTAATGACTTCCTAACTTGAAAATTGTTGGTTGAAACTTTTCTTGTGCTTAGTGTGGATTAATAGCTCGATTGCTTGCTGTTTTGGGATGGATGTGAGCTGATGAGCTTGGCCCTACTCCATCCGCAGCTCTTGTATGGTTTAACATGCTGAAATCGACCCTTGCATGTTTCACATTCTACTTGGTTGATGAGATTTTAATTAAACGTTTGCATGGGTAAAATGTGAAACAAAAAAAAACCAAGCTTGAGTTGTTTATTTGCTTGTTGGAAAGTTGAAAATCTATTTTCCTTGCATGAGACCTCTCGGTCAGTTGAGAGCCGCATGAGTAATGACATGAAACCTGGTTTTGAGTAGATGTTAATTTTTCAACAAAGAAGAAAACAAAAAGGGAGAATCGGACTTGATGAAATTTTTCCAATTTGGGGCAAAAATTTGTCTAAGTTATACGTATTGTTTAACTTTGACCGTATGCATGATTTTTGGATCATTAGATGAATGTATCACATGCTAAGAGTCCCGCTTAACATTCTGGAAATCAAACTAAACCTTTAACCACGCGATTACATGGCTGAAAATTTCACAAAAGTTACCAAAATCATATTTTTCTAAGAAATAAGTGGGCAAAACCACACTGAAGTAAAATGCCCATATCTCGCTGTTTATAACTCCAAATCACGAGCCGTCAGTGGCATCCGAAACTAGACCCAAAGAGCTTCGTTTCAGTACCTTATACGCCCCTTAATTCCTTTCCTACACATCGTGGCGAACCAACAAACATCGCTGAAAATCAAACTTGCAAACCAGTAGTTTTGAAAATGAATGTCCAAAATTGAGTATTTTCCAAATTGACTTAGCCGTTGCTATTTTATGAGGAAATAAACGATTATGAAACTAGTTTTCCACGATTTTGAAATCATACAACTTACAAAAGAAAGACTTCCGATTTGAATTTTGAAAGAAACCATGGCGGTTAGTTTTGGCCATGAAAGCGTAATGACACTCCACTTTCAAAATTGTGATTGTCGACCAAAACCCTAAATTGTACTATTTTTGATCTTAGCACGAAAACTTGTTTAAGCATGAAAGACCAAAAAATCAAATTGGTTTTAATCCAAAGCCTCAAAGATTGTTTTGTTCACTAAACAAATAAAATTAAACACCGTTAGTGATTTTTCAACTAAGCAAACCCTTTCTCAAAATTTCCAAATGGATGGCCTTCTACTCAAGTCTTTCTAAACCTAAATTGTTTCAACCCTAATTACGTAGATTTTTCTCAAAACTCACACATTTTACCCTATCTAACCGAGACCTATATTTTCAAGATACAAACCACCGCTTTATCACCCTATCGACTGCACGGTAAACCTAAAATATTCTCATTCTTATAAAAGAAGTGAATTGGTCAAAATTGATTTTAATAATTAATAATTATGTACCTGTGAACCGACGGTAATATAAACGAGGGCTTTGAGACCGAGGACTTCGACTCATCTACTCAACCTTGACCATCTAAGGTGAGGGTTCCTATTTGTTGCTACTTGATCCTTGTTGCTAGGTATTACTTGTTATTGTATGACCGGTTTCTAAATGTGATTTATCGCTGAATGATTGAAACTAGGGTTTTATGTAAAGTGAGTTTTATTGCTTAATTTGACTCAACGTGCTTAGGTGGTTTAGTAGGTTTTGTTTTTTAAAAAACAATAAAACTTGTTTTCTTTTCGAGGCTTGAGGTGCAGAGGCTGGCCTTCAAGGCCCCCTCGCCCCTAAAGGCTGGTGCACTCTCCTAAGGGGGCTCGAGGTTGAAATTGATTGTCAGTTGTCCCTCGCCTCTAAAATAATAAACTAAACCACTGTACCTGTGCTTGTGCATGTCAACTGTGCATGACCTGTTGGCCGTAGGGATCCCAAAACCCCAGAGGCAAGTCGACCTATTCCGAGCCGGCAGTAGGGCTTGGTCGGCACGTCGACGGACCCGGGTCCCTGTTCAAAGGTTACCTCGAGTGTACACCTCCCGCTTGTTTAGTTCGATCCGTTGGGTGAAAAGGAAAGGAGAAAGAAATGAAATGACCAGAGTTCTGCAGACTCTGTTCTCCTTCCTGAGAATATTATTGTGATTGTTATTTAATGCTCGTTACTATTTAAATGGCTCAATGAGCATCTTGATTGTTACAGTTTCACAACCTGTTATGAAAAGAATATATATATATAAATATATATATGTATATATATACTATCTCCCAACTTTCCTTAAATGGGTGTTATTATATTTGAAACTAGTCTTGTACGGATTTAAATGTTTACAAAGCCTGTTGTGTTTATATATTTAATTGCTATGTGTTTTTGGGACTCTCATTGGGGTTTAGAAACTCACCCCATATATTTCCCATCCCGTGACTTCCGTGTATTGAAGAAAAAATGAAGGAGTACAAGCTGGTTGAATCTTTTGAATATTGGTGTATTTGACCCTATTATGATGTCGAGGACAATGTATAAGAATTGTCTTTTGAATTATTGTGTAAGGTTGAGAGTCGAACTCAAAATGGATGTTGGTTAGTAAGTTATGTCGATCTATTTGAAAATATGTGGGTTTGAGAACCCTAACCGAAGTAATTGCCTGCTTGAGTCGCCGCTGGTCCTATGGTTCACCATGGAAACGTAATGCCTACCTGACGATAGGGGCAAATCAAATGGATCCACGCCTGGGTTGGAGGATTGTTTGGGAGGGAAGGATTCACAGGATGATGGACCTTCTGGTTCAGATCCCAATCAGGTGGAGCATCCTGTAGGGGGGATGGTGATGTTGAGAATATTCAACAAACTGACGATATGACTCCTGTGACAACGGAGCGTTTGGAAGGGATGCCTTTGGTGGAGGAGGCGCTCGTAAAGGCTGCAGAGAATGTAATTCATGAGTTGGCAGAAAGAGTTGTCAATGAGCCGATTCAATCTAGTGATGATTAGGATCGAGAGTGTGGGGATGAGGAGCTGGACCAACAACAAAGAGGTTGGGTGCAAGTCCTAAATCTGTCTCCTCGTAAGTTTTGTGTGTCGAGTGCTTCAATGGATAGACTGCGAAATCGGCTGGATGGTTTGCGCGCGAGAGATAGCCCTCCAAGGGATGATCGGATTGCTGGAATTCGAGGTTCGTCCTCTTCATTTACTTTGCTGTCACAATTAAATGATTAATTTGCTTTTTTGGAATGTGTGGGGGATTGCAAATATGCATGCTTTAGCTCATTTGAAGCAGCTGCATAAGTTACATTCATTATCACTTGTTGCTATCTGTGAGCCAATGGTCAGCCTTCCCGAATAGATGGGATTCGACAGAGGCTTAACTTTTCTAATGCAATTGCAAATGCTACGGGGTCTTTGTGGGTTTTTTACTCTCATGAATTTTCGGCTCAGATTGTTGCTCAGGGCAGATAATTTCTTGCTTTATGTTTTTCGAATGCATTGCTTAGGGAGTCGGTTATTGCTGTCTTCATCCATGCATCGTGTGATATGGATGAGAGACAGTCTCTTTGGGCTGATCTTGCTCAACTGTGCTCGAGGGGTTTGCTGGTTATATTTGCAGGGGATTTTAATGTCATTCTTACGGCATCAGAAAAAAAGGGGGGTGCCCTTTCTCGGTGGGGAAAGCCATGGAGCTTTCCTCGTTTATCCAGTCAGCAAACCTGATTAATGTGGGTTTCTCGGGGTCTTCCTACACTTGGTGTAACAATAGATTCAGAAATGCACGAATATGGAAAAGATTGGACAGGGTACTGATCAGCCAAGAGTGGGATAGGCTTCGTGTTGCACTGTCAGTCCGTCATCTCGGCAGAGTGAAATCAGATCACTCGCCCCTCCTCATGTCGTGTAGATCAGTAGCTACCAGTGGGCAGCGCAGCTTCCGATTCCTCAATTTCTGGAGTGCCCATCACCAATTTCTAGAGGTGGTGTGGTCGGCATGGGCAATTCAGCAGGAGGGACGGCCGTGGAGGAAGGTATTGGCCAAGTTGAAGGTGACAAAAACTGCTTTGTGGACTTGGAGCTCCACAGTGTTTGGGAACATCCCTGATATGGTTAGTCAGGCGGAGGAGGAGGTGCAATATCAGGAGCAGAGTGTGGAGAGTGAAGACCCACCGAGGGACTTGTCGCAGCTTCATGCGGCCCAAGCTCGGTTGAAGGTGGTCTTGGGTTGGAAGGAGGAATATTGGTGGCAAAAGGCTCACATAAAATGGCTAGATAAAGGTGATTCCAATACTCACTTCTTCCATGCAAGTGTGTGGCGAACGAGGTCACGAATACACATTCACCGAATCAAGAATCGGGTGGGGGATTGGTTGGAGGAGGAGAATGATATTAGGAAGGAAGCGGTTGACCACTTTACTTCAGCGCTGGCGCCAGATCAGATAGTTCCTAATCTTGCATCCATTTCCCATTGAATTCCGCGGGTGCTCGGTGGTAAGGATAACGCAAGGTTGCAGGAGTTGCAAGGGGAGGAGGAGATTCGTCTGGCAATTTCTCGGATGGATGGGGACGCAGCTCCGGGCCCAGACGGGTTTATGGGTCGATTTTTTTCAGCAGCATGGGAGGTTGTAGGTCCGAATGTGATGGAGGCGGTACAGGATTTTTTTGCTGGGGCAGAGCTACCTCAGGGGGTGACTTCGACTTTGTTGGCGCTTATCCCAAAATCCCCAGCACCAGCATCCTTCTCGGGTTATCGTCCAATCAGTCTGTGTAATTTTTTAAATAAAGTGGTCTCTAAGGTGCTGGCCACTCAGCTGGAGGGGATCCTTTCGAAAATCATCTCTCCACAGCAAAGTGGTTTTGTTAAGGGTCGCTCAATTGCTGATAATGTGCTCTTGGCTCAGGAACTTGTTCGATGTATGCGGAATAGAGTTCGTGGCAGAAATTTGATGGTGAAGTTAGATATGGAAAAGGCGTACGACCGGGTGTCATGGATGTTTTTAACCCAAGTTTTGCGTGCTTTTGGTTTTGGGGAGGTTTTTATCGACATGATTTGGAGATTGATCTTGTGATGCGAATCCAGTGGGCTACCATATATTCAAGATCAAGCCTTCTCATGGGTTAAGTCAATCATGCAAGGATTCGTAGAACGTTATTAATTAACGTAGTTCGTATCATCTTGTCTTGTTCTTTTTCCATTTTAGTGAACGGTCAGCCGGCTGGGTTTTTTAAATCCACTCGGGGCCTGCGGCAGGGAGATCCTTTATCACCGGTATTATTCATCATGTTGGTAGAGGTGTTATCTCGGGGTTTGAATCAGTTACTAGGGCTTCCTGGCTTTGTTCCCTTTCATGTGTCAAATGGAGGCATAGATGTCTCACATTTGGCCTATGCAGATGATGTGGTTATTTTCTCTAGAGGAGATGCACATTCTATTAAGAAGGTGATGGGGGTATTGAATGAATATCAGCGGATGTCTGGACAACAAATTAATCTTGGGAAAAGTTGCTTCATCCTGCCGTGTAAAGCTTCGCATCAGTTCCTGGAAAAAGTTGAGCAGCTGACAGGATTTATATGTAAGCAGTTCCCAATTAAATATTTGGGGTATCCGTTGGCTCCAGGTAGATTACAAAGGGTGCATTTCCAGGGGCTGATTGAGGCGGTACAAGCCAGGATTGGATCGTGGAGTCCCAAATGGTTGTCATTTGGTGGGAAGCTAGTGTTGCTGAAATAGGTGCTATCCTCCATGCCGATTCATTTGCCCACAGTTGTTCGGCCTCCTAAAGGGGTGGTTTACCAGTTGGAATGGTTATTTGCAAATTTCTTATGGGGGGAATCGGAGTATGGGCATCGCTTTCATTGGGTAGCATGGGATAAGATTTGTAGGCCGACGGAGTGTGGGGGGTTGGGACTGAGGTCCTTGGAGGTGGTGCGTCGGGCATTTGAATGTAAGCTATGGTGGTGTTTTCATAAAGGGGTGTCGCTATGGGCTCATTTTATGAAAAAGCGGTATTGTAAAAGTCTGCACCCAAATCAGGCGGTGTGCTGGCCTGCTAATTCATTAGTTTGGAAGCAGATGATACAAGTTCGGGCGCTGGTGGAATTTAACTCCCAGTGGTGGGTTGGTAGTGGTGAAATTTCCTTTTGGTGGGATAATTGGTCGGGAGAGGGCCCACTTGCTTGGTTATATCCGGTGGTAAAGTCAGGAGTGCGGATTGTTGAGTTGTGGGAGCAGGGGGCCTAGAGTTGGGTTAGGTTGTCACGGCTATTGCCTACAAATGTGGTGGAGAGGCTGTTAGCTTTGGATATCAATATTGAGGAGGGGTGTGAGGATGTCATGCACTGGAAGAGGACTCCTTCAGGTGAGTTTCAGGTTGGTTCCATGGTTAGATTGTTGTCAGCATCGAGTTCTTCATGGAGCTTTAAGCAAGTGAGGGCGAAGGGAATCCCACTCAAGATGTTATTTGTTCTGTGGCGTGTCCTGTTGGATAAGATGCCGGTGGCGAATGCCCTGTGGCGCTTCCGGGTTCAAGGGCCGTCATGGTCTTTCTATTGCTCGACTAAGAAGGTGGAAACGTTACAACATATTTTTGCAGAAGGGTGCTTTGCCAGGGAGGTTTGGGATTTTTTTGAGCATCCTCTGGGATTCTCTTCGGCTGGGAAAGACATTTGGAATATTTGTGTTATCGGGTGGGTACAAACATCTTCCTCTCCCATTATCACATGGGTGCTGCACGTGCTCCCGGCCATTGTTATATGGCTTATTTGGAAGGCACGAAACGGGTTTGTGTTTGATGGATTGCGGCCCCAAGTCGCGTCTTCATGCAGGTTAATAATTGCGGACTTGGTGGAATTGGCAAAGATACGATTCCCCAGGCTGCAGCAGTGGGTTCAGGGCTTTGAATGGAGGGCTCTGTTGGATGTCTTTCAAGGATGCATGGCTAGTCGGAAGGGGGACCCGATCTGGTGGCTCAGGCCAGAGAGTCAAGGATTTAAACTCAACACAGATGGTTCACGGAGGGACTCAGGAGACGGAGGTGGTAGGGGAGTGGTTGGGGATGCCACTAGTTGCTGTGTAGTGGTCACTTTTTCAGAGTTTTATAAGGAAACATCGGTGCTTTATGCGGAGGCTCGGGCTTTGTTGTCAAGTTTGGAACTATGTCACCGAAGGGGGTTGCGGCTGCTCCAGGTGGAACTAGATTCGAAGGTACTTGTCCAGATGGTCTCTGGGGCGTCGAACCCCCCAATGGAGATTTATTCATTGATTCGACGGATACGTCGATTGGACGGTCGTGTCCGCCGCTAGCCATTGTCACATTGGTCAGTAACCGTCACTTGCCATATTGTCTTGGCCAACATCGCTATGATGTCTCAAGGTTGTGGCCAAGGTGCACCTGTGTCTATGACTCTTTGATCAGGCTTGCTGGAAGCCTCGCGGGCGCTTGTAACATGGATCGTTTTCACACTTCTTCTTTTCGTTTTGTAAGGCTAGCTAGATAGTAGTGATGGTGTGTTCCTAAGAAAGGGAAGTCGTTTGATTTTCCTTCACATGTACTTTCTGAATTGATGAATAAAAGGGGTATCCAAGCCCAGCCGCCAATGGATGGTGATTTTTAAAAAAAAAAAAGTGCATCACATGCAAGCGAGCTAAATTAAAGGTCAGGCCATTTGGATTGTACACACCTCTACCTATCCTTATCACTTCATGGGTTGATCTTTCTATGGATTTCATTCTTGGACTGCCTAGGTCAAAGAAAGTTAATGATGCCATTTATGTTGTTCTTGATTGTTTTTCCAAGATGGCACATTTCATTGCATGTCATAAGACTAATGATGCACCTCATGTGGCTTACTTGCTCTTCAAAGATATTGTGAGGTTGCATGGCATACCTAAGACCATTGTCTCTGATCGTGATGTTAAGTTTCTTAGTTATTTTTGGAAGACATTATGGTCTAAGTTAGGCACTAAATTGTTGTTTCCTATGGCTAGCCATCTTCAAACCAATGGTCAAACTGAGGTGGTTAATCCTACTTTGTCTACCTTGCTATGTGCCATTATTAAGAAAAACATTAAAACTTGGGACGATTGTTTAACTCATGTCATTCTACTACTCAATTCTCACTGTTTGAGGTTGTTTATGGTTTTAATCCACTAACCCTTTTAGATTTAGCACCTTTGCCTATGCATGAGCGTGTTAACCTTGATGGTAAGAAACGAGCAGAATTTGTGCGTTAACTACATGAGAAGGTATGTCTCAATATTGAGAAACGTACTACCCAAGTGGTTCAACAAGCTAACAAAGGACGTCAAATGATGGTATTTGAACCTGACGATTGGGTATGGTTGCATATGCGTAAGGAATGATTCCCTGTTCAACGCCGCAATAAGTTGTTTCCAAGAGGAGATGGACCATTCTAAGTGGTGGAACATATCAATGACAATACCTACAAACTTGATTTGCCAGGTGAGTATGGTGTTAGTGCTACATTCAATATTGCTGATTTGAGTTCGTTTGATGCAAGCGATGTGTGTGATTTGAGGACAAATACTTCACAAGAGGAGGGGAATGATGCGGATGTGCAAGCTGTCCACAATGCGCATGCATCTCAAGTTCACATACCTAGTGGTTCGATCACTTTTGCGCGTGCTAAGAAGATCAAGGATTCATAGCAGGTTCCAAGCTGTGTAAAGGTTTTCGAGTTAATGAATATCCATGTGTTACTTTACTTCAAGTCACTCAAGACATCGACACCTCAGAGACTTAAGGAACCAGCTTAGTTTACCATTTGCTTCGTAGTGATAATTTCATTAGTTATTCTAGTTTTGAGTAGTTATTTTCTAGTGTTTTATTAAAGAATAAGAGGCCAGCCTTTGTAAGCATTAGACCTGCATTTGTTAGCTAGTATCTAGTTGATTTATTAGTTATAGAACCTAGTCCTAGTAAGAATTAAAGTTCAGCCTGCAAGACTTTTTGTTAAGGCTGAATAATCCATTTCCTTGGTGCATTAGGATTTGCTCGTGTAACATTTCTTTAAGGATAGCTATTTTATATGAAATTTCCAGCTATTTTGCAATTTGAGAGAACCTCTCTATTGGCTTTCAAAGCACCTTTGAATACTTTAGAGATTCTCTTGAGTGCTCGAACTCGGCTTATCAATTAAGAAACGCACTTGATTGTGGCGCCTTCTACTTGAACCAAGGTTCGCTAATTCGTTTGGTTGTGAGTGAGATAGTATCAATATTATTCGTACTACGGGGATTAGAGGGGTCTATAAGGTTCTCCACTATCCTAAATCTGGTCATCCATATCTAGATTCGGGCTTGTGTGAAACGAAGTTCGTCATCTTGGCAAAACTCGTATCAAAGGTGCAAGGACCTTGAGTGATATGAATCCAAATTCCCCAAGTAATGCGGACATCCAAGCAAGGTTGAGCTAAGCAATGGTCATCCCTCGGGATCATTTCAAGTGCCGTCCGGCCCAATGACACGTGTGCGAGCCAAATGCCTCAAGCAGGAGTTAGCCGCATTGGTTCAAGATGTGCAAGATCAAGTTAAGCCACTTAGCAATTTGGAGGAGCAATCACTACCTTGTGTCACCATGCTAAGTGTGCATGAGAGTTCAATCAACATCACTCCATGACTTGATTTACTTTAGTTAATAAAACTGCAGACCAGAAGACTCGTGCCTGTTAGCTATGGGCACGCCTTACCAGCCAGAGTCTTCTGATCCCTCTCCTGCATGTAGAGCGTGAGCACGCTTTACGAGCTAAAGTCTTCTGGACGTTGAATTATTTAACAGCCTTTTTCCATCCTTAGTTAGGGTAGTTAGGTTAAAATAAATTCCTAATTGTTTAGCCTCTAGTATTATTAGTAGTTTCCTAAAAACTAGTTTCCTAGTTAGTTAAGGTTTCGATTCTTCAAGCATCCAAAGCTGGCTGAATTTAGGTTTCCTATTTAGATTAGGATTTCGTGTCTTGTAGGTTATAAATAGCCACCTTTATTTCGTTTTCAATATACAAGAATTTATTCAGAAAATTGCTTTGAGTGTTTATCACTTCTCTTGCTTCTTTGAAGTGACTTGAATACCTTAGTGATACGATTCTCGCCCTATTTCAAACGAAACCCGTAACACGATAAGTTCACAGGATCTAGATGATTTCATCATGGTTTGGCAGCGGAAATATCAACTTGATCAAGGCCAACACGAGACCAAGATTGACGGTAGAAGACACCACAATCAATGTGATCTTGATTGATAAAGTCTTGTTGAATACTTAGAATTCCATCTAAGACACTCAAAGATTGTTCTCGCAAGAATCAAGAGAAAACTCTCACAATTTCTGAAATCAAAACATCTAACTACTAAATCCACTTCTGGTCATAGACTTGCAAAATTTGCTTCTTCTTGGCCAACCACGGATTATATCATTCCCCTCCTCTTAAAGGCGATTTGTCCCCAAATCGAAGTTAGAGGATATGGCCAAGGAAATTACCTTCAGAAAAACACTCCATGCAAGATGTCTCTCACACAAGCGTAGGATCCATATGATCTTTGGAACAAAAGGTACCTGGTATGTCCCATTTAGGACGAGCTTGAGGTTGCTCTCCATGATGCGGGGAGCTTTGAGTTGATAAAGTTCCAAGAAGGTAGCTCGAGGAGAGTCAACTCCCAAAAGATCAACATTTTGAAACGTCATGTATGGAACAAGGGAAGCAAAGATAGTCTCTATGGCTGGATTTGCAATGTGGAAGTCAGCTTGTATACCTCAATTGCTTGGGCAAAATGGCTCCAAGTAGAGTGAACCCCAAAGAGAAAGATTCCATGGAAACTCGTGAATTGAACAAGTGATTTGGGAATAGAACAGTGCATCACCAATACCACTTGCCCTTGCTCAATCTGCATAAAACATGAGACACTAAGCAAAGCAAAGTTCCAAATATTAGGACAATAAGATTGCTCAATAATCCTTTCATCTTTCACAATGATGCTCAAATCGCCCACTTCCTCACAAGATGCTATACACGCTAGTGGCACGTCAGCAACATCCGATGTCACCTCATTCACAATCACTAGGTAAATCAGACTATTTTGCATTCATAGGTACTCCTTCAATCAATGCTGGACTAGAAGGAACATCGTCCTTAGGACCATTAGTTGGAGCACAATTATTTTGCTCAAAGAATGCCTGCAGCAATGGCGTAATTTCCTCCATTAGAGGATCAACCATCTTGTTTGATTCAATTCGCCAATCAGCCCTTGGAGCACATGGTTTGGAATTTCCATGATACGCCTTAGATGAATCTCTTTTGGTGGAAGATGAACCCTTACAAGGTGCTGGCGGGAACCGTCTTTGAAACTCCTCATACTCTCGCTTATGTTATCTCAAAGCACGATATCGATCCATCTCCTCCTTAAGTGTAAGGAACTCATGCTGCGGAGGCTCGAAATTAGAGCATTTGGAACTAGAATTCATGGAAGTAGAATGCTTTGAACCCCTCCTCTTGAAAGATTTATCTACTAACTTATCAAGTCGTCTTTTAAGAGGTTCAAATGTAGCCTCCAACTCCTTATTGAACTTTGCCCCCATAGCTTCCATCGTTAGTGCAAACTGGGCTATGGTCATCTCATCTCCATTAGCCATGTTTAAACCTGCAAAATATTAGCAAAACAAAAAGAAATTCCTCACAACACACAAGCTCACGTGTATGCACTTGCACTCGTGTATCACTCAAATTTCACTCTAATAAAATCATCAATTCTTTCAAGTCCCTTGATTTTCTTCCTTGAAGAAATCAGAAATTCCAAGCAAGTTCAAGAACTTACAATCAATTACCTTCACGAGAATGTGGTGTATCACAGGTGATTCACTTGGAGAATAAAAAAACAATGCAAGAAATTGAGAAATAAGAGACTAAAATTTGACTCAAAAACTGAAAAGAATTCTAATAAAAACAACTAAGAAAACTCTAGACGAAGACTTGAAGGACTGAGGGTAATTTGGTAACAAGTTCCTCAATTTCCTAGATCACTTAGGGAGGGCAAACATGGAATTCAAACCTTTACAAGGACACAAATAAAGTTGGAAACTACTTAGGAAACAAAGACAAACAAAACAGATTTAAACACGACTCAATTTTGGAAACTAGACTTGTTTTAGGAAACTAACTAGACTCCAAGTTAAATTCGAAAAAGACCAAAAGAAAGGCTTGATTTAATCAAAAAAACAAACAAGTTAAAGACTCAACTGACTATTGGAAAAGACAAAACAAATTTTGTGAATGATGGTTAACACATACAAGCAGCAATTTGGTCTAAACATGTCCCAAGCCAACGTGGTTTAGGTTTAGTTTTGGTCAATGGCAATGGACAGTGGTTTCCAAGGCTGTTTTGGACTGGTTGCTGCAGAATTTTAATCCCTTTTGGATAGGATTTGTGGCTGGTTAGGATTGGGAAAGCTGCTTTGAAAGATTTGGGATGGTTTCCTAATTGGTTTTGGTCTTTTTAGGCAACAAGAAACCCGTTTCAGATTTGGAAAGAAATTCTGGAATTTTCGGAAACTAATTTCTGGTTTGGATTCAGCTTCCAAATTCGGTTCTAAACTTCCCCAACACAAGCAAGGATGATTTGGCGACCAACAAGAATGGTTTAGGCCTTGAACAACAAGAACAACTCGAGATTTGAGATCACACAAGGCTAATTTCGAATCAATCACAAAAAAAAAAAAACAGAACAGACAGCAACAAGGGAATCAAACGGACACCAAGACACGAACAAGATGCGGACAGCAAGACAAGAGAGCAAGACTCAAAAATTTTTTGGATGAACAGTAATTTCGCTATAGTAGTGATGAATAGTACATCTACAGTACTGGTGAACAATGCTCCGATTTTTTTTTTTTTTTGACAGATTTGACACAAAACAAGATTGGACAGATTTGCAACAAATTAAAACAAGACTCAAGAAACAAACGAACAAAGAAGGATATAACCTGGTATACGTCAACTAGTTCTGATTACCAACTGATACTGATTCTCGCCCTATTTCACACGAAACCCGTAACACGACAAGTTCACAGGATCTAGACGATTTCACCACGGTTTGGCAGCGAAATATCAACTTGATCAAGGCCAACACGAGATCAAGATTGACCGTAGAAGACACCACAATCAACGTGATCTTGATTGATAAAGTCTTGTTGAACACTTAGAATTCCATCTAAGACACTCAAAGATTGTTCTCGCAAGAACCAAGAGAAAACTCTCACAATTTCTGAAATCAAAACGTCTAACTACTAAATCCACTTCTGGTCATGGACTTGCAAAATTTGCTTCTTCTTGGCCAACCACGGATTATATCATTTAGAGTTCTCTTTAGGTGTTCACTTGACTTATCAATTCAAGAACGCGTTGAATTGTGGCGTCTTCTACTATTATACCAACGTTCATTGTCGAAGCGCTCAACGGGTGAAGGTCTTCTGCTGTGTGTTTCCAACTTTATCTACCAATATCCTAGATCCTAAGCTTCTTCCTCGGCGCTGGTTAGGCCATGTGTTAGCGTAGTTCAGATCAATTGGTCTCCAGAGCTAGTTGAAAAAACAGTATATCCCTTAGAGTCAATTTCCTTCATTTCTTTGTGTCTTTGAATTTCAGTTTTAATCTAACAAAAAAAAAATCGGAGTACTGTTCATCAGCACTGTAGTAATACTGTTCACCGCTACTGTTCACCATTACTGTTCATCCGAATTCCTCTTGATTGCATCATTCAAATTCTGTCTCTTTTTCTTCATGTCCTTGCTGTTTTTGTGTCACTTGTATGTCAAGAAAATTGACCAAAAAAAAAAAGTCACGATCTCTTTGTATTCTTATCGTCTTTCTTGTCTAGGCCTTGTTGCTTCTTTTTGAGTTGTTTCTTGTTGTCACGTTGTCTTGGTTGCTGTCCAAATTTCCTTTAGAGTGTCTTGCATCTAGTTTCATTCTTGAGTCATAAAAAAAAATCTGCTTTGTTTCTATTCGCACTTTACCTTGCTGGAAAATCGAAGTCATCTTGTGATTCTAGCAAAATCTGAAATTCTTGGGCAAAACTTCATTGAATCTCTAGCCTTCTTGATTGATTATCTTGCGATCTTGATATTATTGTGTGAATCTTGAAGTTGTGGCTTGAAAATTTGAATCTTCCATTCAGTTCTTGAAATTGCAAGATCATTGCTCAAATTCTGCCTTCCCGTGTTCCTGGTTGCCAAAGCTTGTTGCTATTGTGAAAAAAAAAGTAAAGGAAAAAAAAAAGAGAGAAAGAAAAGAAAAGGCAACGAACAGCAAAAGAAAAGGAAAGCCTAAAGCCAAGAATCATCAAAAAGAAAAAGGAGACTTCCTAATTCAGTTGAAGGTCAAGGTTTCCAAAGCAGTTTTGGAAATTAGTTTCCAAATCTGATTTGAGCCAAGAAACCGCCTCAACTTGTTTCCTTTTCCTAACCAAATTTGAACTTTTGGAACCAAGTCTTTGCCATTTATTTGTTGCCAAAATCCACCTGGGAAATTACTAAATTCTTCCACAAACACTGCCCAAATTCCAGAAAGTCCTACCAATCAATCCGAAGCCAAGAAAATTCTATCCAAAGGAGTCAGGCAAGGGTTTCTTGTTTTGGCGATAGTTTGATTTTGTTCTAGGGTTTGTTTTTTTTAGCTTTTGACGATAATTTCCAGCATTCTAAATTCCATATTTTTTTTTGTTTTTGTTGAGCATGTGATGAAAGAGCTAAAAGCTGTCCAAGGAAGGATTCATCATTCAAGTGATCTTCAAAAGCTTGGCAATGAGGATCACAAGCTGTACACATTAATCCAAGTGATTGAAGGAAATTAGCTTGTATTGAGGATCAACCCCAAAGCCTGGACCGATTTAGGTTAATTAGGGCTTCATATTTTATGTTAAGTTTTGTTTTGTTTAAGTTGTAATGGGTCAATTACCTTAAGCAAATAAGCTTGAGTAATTAAAGTCCACCTCGTAAATTAGCTAGTTAAATTGTTAATTAGTTGGGCTTATGACCAAGGTACACTTGGGCTTAATGAGGTCAAAACCTAGTTCAATTAGGATTAGTCTTCATTGATTCATAGTAGTAGTAGGATTAGCTTTTCCTAGGCTATATACAGCCTATGATGGACTAATTTAGGGCTTTTATCAATAAAATTTTCAGCTTATTCTTGTGAGAATAGCACGCCTCTTTCTAAGAGATTCTTCTTGAATACTTGAGAGGTTTCGAGTGTTCATTCTACTATCAATCAAGAACCACACTTGATTGTGTATGCCATCTACCAACAGCCTTGGGTTCACTAATTCATTGTTCTAATGGGTTAAGATTAAATTGAGGTTCAGAAGTTCCAATGGGGTTAGAAGGGTCGAGAGTCTTCCGTAAATTCAACTTGATAATCGTCTAGATCCTACACCAACTCACATCAGCATGTAACTGGTTTAAGTCTTTGTTTCCTAAACCATTGGAAAGGTTCTCTCTCTCTCTCTCTCTCTCTCTCTCTCTCTCTCTCTCTCTCTCTGCTAGGGTTTAGTTGTTTGCACACTATAGAAGGGTTGCCTCCATCCTTCTCGATGGTGGAGGGCGACATTGGGTCAGCTCTTTGTTTGACAAAGAAGTCCTTCTCGTGAGCTTTTCAAGGAGTCTTCCTCGTGTTGCTTTGGATGTACAAGCCGCGGAAGTCTACCCATCGTGGGGAGCCGTATGCTTTGTCAAGGATATTCATCAATCTCGCCTCCATTTCGATTCTCATTAGTGGGAAAGTTCTCTAGAGGCCGTCCGAAATTGCAAAATATCAGGAAGTTTTTTGTCACGTTAGATTTAAAGGAAGAGGTGTCCATCGCTTGTTAGATTTTCATGTCCCGATTAGAATGAAGAATGAAGGATTTTCTCCTGTTTGGACAAGGAACATTTGCGTATGTTGATGGCACCCAATTTAGGTTTTCAAGTGGTCTACAAAATTTCATGTTGATCTGGGAGTCATCTCTCGTGCCGCTTTATTTTAGCCTCGCCCAAACTCCGATCCATCTTCACATAAACAATGTCTTTTCCACATTGTTTCATGTTTGGGCACGCCACCTTTATTGATTCTGCCACTAATGCATCGCTGTCAAGGCCAAATGTGGCACGCTGTAGAAGTTGATCCGCTCACACGCCACTACCGCCTAGGGTTTGGGTAGACATGGGGGGATGGAGATGGCTTGGGAAGCTCTTAATGCTGAAGCATGCCACCAGATCGATCCTTTGTTTTTCATCGGGCATTCGCTGGACTTAATGTCACGCTGAAAACCGGAGTCGTGATCCCGGGCGCCATACGTGAGGGTCTGATAAGAGATAAGGCTGTGGGAGAAGTGGTGAAGTGGCTGGTGAGGAGGAAAAGGTCCGTGCATTTGAAACGGGTGCAGCTACCATTGACCTAATCCGTGAGCGTGCCTCTAGTACGGTAAGAATTGCGACACTGACCTTCTGAGCAGGTTTTGGATGAGGAAGGTGTTAGCAATTTATGGAGAAACCCGTGAGCATTTGAGGCTGCATGGTCGGCAGGTTGTGGTGAGATGAATCCTGCGCAGTGATGCTTATTCAAGAGGAGAGGTGCCTCTTGACTGAGGCTCAAGGGAGAAGAGTTTTCGACCCAATGCCGGGGAATCGATGTGCCTCGAGACCCCAGACCTCGTGATGGAGGCAAGGGCGGGCGGAGGCTTTGGTGAATAAGGCTATTGAAAGCGGCCTGATACACCGGACATTCTAAAATTGCTGATAAGGTAGTGGATGTCGGATCTCGCAGGGAGGCGTGAGTTTGTGGGAGATGCTCAAGTTCGGGTGATTGTACCGATTTAAGGACGGTCTCTCTGGCAACGGTCGCCTGTAAACCCTCCGGAGTCGCTAAACACAGTTGGATGGCTAAGGCAGCAAACACCGTAATGGCATGTTGTATCATCTCATCGGCTCGAGACAAGTCAGTCCTGCTAATCCTTCTAGGTATTTAAAATGGTTAATGCAATTTTCTGGAATGTTAGGGGTGTGAGTAATTCTGTTACTTTAGCTCGCGTTAGAAAACTTATTAAAAGTTATCATATTGCATTATTGGGCATCTGCGAATCGCATGTTGATGTGTCATGACTAGAGTCTTTTAAGAAGCGGTTTCATTTTGATCACGCAATTGCTAATGTATCTGGCCATATTTGGTTGTTTAGCCGGACGCTTGCTCGCATTAAGTCGCGGTTCCAATCCGCTGTTTTTTGTTGAACTGTATGTTCCTGCCGCCAAGATTTTTTATTAGTTATTGTGCATGCTAGCTCTAATCGGAGTGAGCGCCGTGAGATAATGGTGGTCTCGAGGCTTTGGTGGATAAGGGCCTGGCTCGACGCTATTGTCATGACTGGGGATTTGAATGCCAATGGTGACTAGTCAGGATGAGAAGAAGGGAGGAAGGCCATTTAGAGTGTCCCAAGGGTCGAACCATTGAATTTCATGAATTCCTTGGATTTGGTGGACGTGGGGTTTGTGGGACTCAAGTTTACGTGGTGTAATAATCGGGAGGTAAAGCCTGAGCGGGAAAAAGGTTGATAGGGTGCTTATAGATACAGAGTAAGTTAAATGGGGGGTTCGCCTTCTGCTAAGCATCTTGGTAGGTAGCTTCCCATCATTCTCCTCCTTCTTTCATGTGGAATGGAACAAGGGTGTCCCCCAGAAGCTTAGCCCGCTTGCATATGTAATTCTCTTCCGGTTTTCCTTGGACGTAGTTCGCACTCACATGGGGATCCGCGGGTGGTCACCTACTGTAAAGTTACGCTGCACGAAAGTTAAAGAAGGTTAAGAGAAACTGCATATGGAACTGTGAGGGGGCAATATTTTGATAGGATGAAGCAAAAGTAAGAGGTGGTACCGGATCAAGATGATTGAATCCTTTCCGCCTCCCCTGTCAAGCAATTTGCTCGTCTGGGGGTGCTGCTGGGCACTGTGAGTTGACGGGAGGCAGCGCTTTACAGGTCTCGGCTGAAGTTTCTTAAGGAAGGCGATGCAAACCTAGGTTCTTCCATGCTGTCATTGCCGGGCCGACCTGTAAAGTCTGGTGGATACATGGTAATCAATGGGCCTGATGGCTGGATTGAGGAGTCAAGGGTTCAGCATTTTTCCGTATGTTATCACAAGGTGCTGGTTTGTCTTCTCATGATTTGTTCACGGCTGCATTCTCCTGGGCGACGAAGTCGACAATGATGACTTGGTGGTTGTTCCTACAGAGTGGAGAGGTTCTGAGGCTGTGGTTTTGATGGACGCGGAGGCGCCCGGGGCGATGGGTTCTCTGTCTTTTTCACAAAATGCTGGATATATGGGAAGGACGCGATTATTGTTTTAGATTTCTTTGTTTGAGTTGAGCTTCCTGCATTATATCGGCCGATTTGATTGCTCTAGTGTCAAGTCTCCTTCTCCAACGCCCTTGTGGGATTTCCTCACCGATCACCTGTAATTTGTTAACAAATATGCTTTCAAAGATGTCAGCCGATTGGGACCGAGAGGTTTTACCGATTGATCTCCCACAACAAAGTGGGTTGTGGAATGGTGTTATCTCGATAACATTTTATTGGCCAAGAATTGATTTCGGATCTTGGGAGGAAGGTACGGGGGTCTAATGTTGCTTTGAAACTTGATATGGCAAAGGCATATGATAGGTCTCT
The DNA here is from genome assembly GCA_013103745.1 of Gardenia jasminoides. NCBI lineage: Eukaryota > Viridiplantae > Streptophyta > Magnoliopsida > Gentianales > Rubiaceae > Gardenia > Gardenia jasminoides. The sequence goes on from CM023097.1 coordinate 23,315,467, forward strand.
TGATGTTTCTTCTTCAGCTATGAGCTTTGGTTTTAAAGAGATCCGTCGACATGATCTGGAGATTAGTATCGAATTGTCATTTTTTCAGTTTTGTAAACGGAAGCTCATGGATTTTCTAGCCATCGCGGTCTACGGCAAGATGATCCATTATCGCCACACTGTTTATTATTGCCGCATAAGTGCTTTCTAGGAATTCACGCTTTGCCCTCCCGCTACGGCTTGTTCCAGAGCGTACCATGGGATGGATAGGCTCATCAATGATTTGGGATATGCTGATGATGTGCTAATTTTTACAAATGCTGGTAAATCATCTCTCCAGTGTGTTATGGAGGTATTAGGACGCTATCAACAGGTGTCTGGTCTGGTATACGTATTGAACCGCCTAAAAGTTATTTTCTCGTTAGGCGAAAAGCTGGTCACGCCGACGGAGGTCGGTTGGGTTCTGGGTCACGTGTTTCACCACCGTGGCTTTGCCGGGTGACTGATTATCCTGGGTTGTCCTCTTTATAGGAGGAAAAGCGGGAGATGTTTGGCGGGTTGTTGGATGTCTGGCCTCTGAGGATTAATTCATGGCGCAGGTGGCTCTCCAAGGGCGTGAAAGTGGTAACTGGTCAAGCATGTCCCCTCGCCTATGACGATTCATCTCTTGGCAGTCATGGATCCGCCTAAAAGAAGTGGTTCATGATATCGAAAAGAGTTCTGCATAGTTTTTTTTGGGCAGATCTCGATCTCAAGGATAAAAGGCATCAAACCGGCATCGTGGGGCTCGCTTGTGTTTGGTGCTCGCTGGATGACGGGGGGCTGGGGTTTCGATCCGGATTCCCTCGTGGTTAGAGCATTCTCTTGCAAGTTGTGGGGCGCTTTAGGCGTGGGTGAATCTTTATGGTCACCATTCCCGCATGATAAATGTATTGTTTCAGAGCACCATCATCCAAATGCATTTCTTGGCATGCTACTTAGATTAGATATTAAATGCATTTATAATGCTGGATGTGGTCCGTGGTCACCAAATATTTTGGTCTTGATAATGGAGTGGTTTGGGAACCATTGGCATGGAAATATCCACTTTGGATGCTCGGCTTCGGATTATGTTACAATGGACGGTTCATCTCCTTGTTTCCTCGAGTGTTCCAGAGGCCCTTCATCCTTGCCTCATGGAGTTCCTCAGGATTAGTTTTAATGGTCTCACATACGATGTTTCCAGGGACCTCACCTCGTCAGTGACTCTCTGAGTTTAGCATTTCACAGTGTTCAAGATTAGTGGGAGGTCCAAGATGTTTGTTTCTATGGCAATGTGTCGATCTCCATTGAAGGTTTCCTTTTCCTCCTGAGCTTGTTCTCGCTTAGGTTGCCTTTGATGAGGTACTTGCAAGGCTTCACTGGCATGGGCCATCTGCGTCGGTGTGGCCTTACCTCGTAGAGATCTGCTGACCATGTTTTCTCGCTTGAGAATCTGCGAGACCGCACTTCTTCTCGAAAGCTCGCTAGGGTTTCGGAGGTCGGGCAAGGTTGGGAGCTGCTAAGGGCCAAAGGGCTCCAGAGACGCAGGGTATGGGTGGAAGTGGTTACCGGCCACCTGTCGGGCTTTGTTTCATGGAACTGTGGAAGGCAAGCGAATCATCCCTGCTTGACTGGGATTGTCTCCGTGCTGGTTTGCGGGTTAGTGATACATGATGTGTGGGATGCTTTCGTCCTCTTGGTCGATAAGCAACGTCTATGGCAATGGAGCCCTTTTGTTATGGAATTGAGTCCATGAGGCTGGCGGTTAGGTCTCGTAGGGTCTTGGGAAAGGCCACCGCGCTTAAAACTTAATAACCGATGGGTCGGGCCAGGGTAGAGACAGGGTGGTGGTATCCCTTCCTCGGTGTGAATGGTGAATGTTTGTTTGCATTTCATGCGGAGCCATTGGATCTGCAGAAGTCCCGTGGAGGCGATGGCAGCTTTTGTGGGTCCTGGAACCGTGGTCAATCACTAGGCTACCCCATGGAACCTGACTCTAAAGTGCTGCATGGTGCTCTCCGGGCTCCGCGGATTCCCTCAGGCATTCAGCCTTTGGTACCGAATGAGTAGTTGACCTATGGTTATAGGTAGTGGAATCTCGCATTGCTCCATTAGGCTAATAATCGCACAGATGCTCTAGCTAGATTGGTTCTTCTGCCTCTTCTCCTCGCCTCACTTGCTACCTTGACAGATGCCCGCCTATAGTTCTGTAGTTTGATAAAGTTGATCAGGGTATGTGTAATTTTCGATTTTCAAAACAGAGGAATCTTGTTTAGGGAAATAGGACCAGGCCTCTGAGTCCCAGTCTCTCTAGTTTGGTCTGGTTTATCAGATAGGCTATTGTCCGCCTCTCCACTTCTTTGTTATGTTTAATAAAAAGTGGATCACCCAGGCCATATGATTACGCTTTACCAAAAAAAAAAAAAAAAGTCTTTGTTTCCTAATTTGTCATTTCCTATTCTTTGTATCCGTATTTCCTAATTCTATTTGTGTCTTAGCTTCCCAAATCTCTTTGTTTCTAATTCTTTTATATCTTTGTTTCTTAATCTTTTGTGTCTTAGCTGCTTAATCAGCTTGTGTCTTTATTCCCAAACCTTGTGAATTTGTTTCCTAATCTCTTGTGTCATCCTTGCCTAAATTCATCAAGTTGGTAAGTTGGTCACTACAAGAAACTCTAATTTCTTCAAGTTGTTACCAAAGTTGAGTCGAGAAGTGATTGGTGAGAATAATAGTGTTTATTGAGTGTAAACACTAGCGTTGAGCGTAAATACATGAGCTTGTGTGGTGAGGAAAATATCTTTTGTTTCACTAACTTTTTATAGGTTACATCATGGAGGGTAAGAGACAAAGGAGAGCTAGCTTTGACCAGCCTCTCCCGAATTCGAAAGGAGTCGAAGATGTGGTGTTACGTAGTGTAGATGATCAATTGAATATCATCAATTCACAGCCACATGGTTGGTTTTAATTCTCAAACCATACCAAAGATAAAGTGTGCAGTTTGGCCATTGATGTATGCGCTGTGTTAACCTCAAGTGCTGTCATGGTCGAAACTTCAACTCCAACCATTGATCATCTTCGTCCATATAAATTGTCTAGTGCTAATGGTGATATTTGGATTACTAAACACACACTCGTTCCTGTTTGTATTGGCAAGTACGTTGATGAGGTGTTGTGATGAGAAATGGAATGATGGACGCTTTGATTTGGGATCATTTCTTCTATTCTTATCCAAGGGGATTAAAGCTCCAAGACGGTCATTAGATTCCTTCCTTTGAACAAGGCTTGGATCAAAGATTTATACTTTGTTTCAAATTAAAGAATGAAGCTACCGTTTGAAGTCTTTTAGAATAAGGGCACAATTGTCTAATTTATCATTGTTTTCTTTAGTCATTTTTAGTGGGGAATAAATCGGACCAGCTTGGTATATGCTGTCCGAATTTGTCTTGCTAAGTTAGTTAATGTTATTTGTTTAAGAAGTTTCCTAAAAGATAGAGCCATGTTGGCCTATTCTAGTTAGGTTAGATTTTAGGTATTTTGAGTCCAAGCAAAGTAGGATTTTGAGGTGTTTGTAAGGCTATAAATAAGCCTCTCTCCTCCAATATTTTCATAAGACTTTGAGTAATAAAAATTGAGAGATTTCTCTCTTGTTCCTTGGGAACATCCCTGATACAAAGTGAATGAGTTCCTTTGTTCAAGTTTAGCTTATCAATTCAAGATCGCTGAGTTGTGGCCTATCTCTACCAAATTCCTGGTTCAGCTAATTCGCTAGATTGTGGGTTGAGATTCACTGAGAGTTCACAATCTCAAGGTTGAGGGGTCAGAGATTTCCCCTTGTATCCATAACCTGTTCAAGATAGATCATCCTCGGCCAAGGCCGCCAATTCGGTCTTCAAGAGCTGAGCTTGAGATTCGGTTCGTGATCATGTTGTATGATGTAGTCTAACCAAATTACGATGTGTTGCTGGGTAAAGCATGGATGCTTGTTTAGGGCGGATGTTAAATATGATGGCATACTAACAAGTATTCCTTCACTTTTAATGGACGCCTATACTTGTATCACTTGATTATGAGAGACTTTGTACTGATTTAGATATTATGAAAAGTGAGCATGAGTCCCATAGCATAAAAAAAGAGTTAGTTGAGGTAAAATCTGAGAATGATAAAATAAGTGTTCAAGCCGTGAGTGTTAAGAGTGACATTTCAGTTTGTGAGCCGAGTGTTGAGCTTGCCAAAGAGAGTGAGCAGTCCAAATTTGAGTTGGTAGCAAGTGAAGGTTCAAAGTCTTATGTTTCTTCTAACGAACTTAACTTTGCTTTGTTTAGTGTTTCTTGTTTTTTGCAGCTTACACAAGATGAAGTGAAGATGATTTTGACTTGCACCATTCCTAAACCCATTGATGGATTGTTGATCTTTCAAGGAGTTGCTAATTTCTATCATCACTCTATGGCAAAATGCACTGCCTTAGTAAACCAGCCACTTGCTTTGAAAGGGAGTTTACTTTCAATTGATTTTGAAACTAAAATTCCTCCTTCGCAATCTGACCTTCTTATTTGTGTCAATTGTTTGCATTGTGTTATTCATCCTAGCATTGAAATAGGTCATTTTTAGCATTGCGTTTTGAGTCCTTATATGTCTTTTATTTTTCTTGAATCGTGTGCCCATTGTGCTGGTCATTATGTTGCATGTTTGTGTAGTGAGTCTAATGTGTCATTAGAGTTTGTGAACATTATTCCCATGAAACATGGAAATCATGTCTTTCCTTCGTGTTATACATTGGGTGAATTTAGTGTTCTTACTTCTTTCATTCCTACTAATGCCTCATGTTTTGTCTCTGATCCAGGCATTGGTTCGAGGTCGAATCATTTTCGTGGAGGAGGGGATGATAAAGGCCCTACAAGTGATCTTTAGAGAATAGGGCATGCGCATTGGTTCGTGTTCATGATGAAGTTGAGTTGGCGACATGCTTCATGGCTCGCTTTTATACACACATTCAAACATAAGCAAAGCGTAGATTTGAGGACAAATCTCTTTTAAGAGAGGGGGAATGATATGAATCCAAATTCCTCAAGTAATGCGGACATCCAAGCAAGGTCAAGCTAAGCAATGGTCATCCCTCGGGATCATTTCAAGTGCCGTCCAGCCCAATGACACGTGCAAGAGCCAAACGCCTCAAGCAGGAGTTAGCCGCAATGGTTCGAGATATGCAAGATCAAGTTAAGCCACTTAACAATTTGGAGGAGCAATCACTACCTTGTGTCACCATGCTAAGTGTGCATGAGGGTTCAATCAACATCACTCCATGACTTGATTTACTTTAGTTAATAAAGCTGCAGACCAGAAGACTTGTGCCTGTTAGCCATGGGCACGCCTTACTAGCCGTGAGCCCTCAACCCCTCCTCATGTAGAGCTGGGCAACGCCACGAGCCAAAGTCTTCCTCGATCTGAATTATTGGAGCGTCTTTTCCATCCTTAGCTAGGGTAGTTAGGTTAAAATAAATTCCTAATTGTTTAGCCTCTAGTATTATTAGTAGTTTCCTAAAAACTAGTTTCCTAGTTAGTTAAGGTTTCGATTCTTCAAGCTTCCAAAGCTGGCCGAATTTAGGTTTTCTACTTAGATTAGGATTTCGTGTCTTGTAGGCTATAAATAGCCACCTTTATTTTGTTTTCAATATACAAGAATTTATTCAGAAAATTGCTTTGAGTGTGACTTGAATACCTTAAGAGTTCTCTTTAGGTGTTCACTTGATTTATCAATTCAAGAACGCGTTGAATTGTGGCGTCTTCTACTATTATACCAACGTTCGTTGTCGAAGTACTCAACGGGTGAAGGTCTTCTGCTGTGTCTTTCCAACTTTATCTAAGATTTTCCGTGTGTGGGTTGCATCACGTGTTGGCGTAGTTCGTATCATTGAGAATATTTTGGTGAGATTATTAGAGTGCTTACTTCCTTGAGTGTAAACACGAGAGTGAGTCAATACACGTGAGCTTGTGTGTTGAGGAAATATTTTTTTTTTGTTTTGGTAACCATTTGTGCAGGTCAAATGGAATCCTAACAAGTTGAATTTGGTCTCATGATGGAGTCCATGCTTAATGAAATTACTCAAACCTTCGACTTTAAAATTAAGTTGCCATGTAAAAGACTTGACTGAATAGCCGATTCACGAGTTCCATTATCAAATAAGTGTATCATCCCCCTAAGCATGAATATCATACACTCAAAGAAGAGATGGATCACTTTCATGCCGAGGAGGTGTACAAAAGATACTGACATACTTGTGATGAGTATGAGGAGAAACATAGATGGTTGCATCAAGGATCAAGAAGAATTTGAACTAGAAAAGTGAAGTAGTAGAATTTGAACTAGAAGAAATTATCATTGAAGCTGACGAATGGGAGGACATAGATGGAAATAAGATGTAAAATGAGAGTAAGAATATACATGAGGTAAAATTTGAGAGAGGTGTGATAAAATTCAAAAGAATTGAGCGAGTTAGCCATCCATGCCACTAGAGAGTTGAGAGAAAAAGAGAGTGAATTGAGTTTGATTGTGCAAGCAAGTGCAAGATAGTTAGCCTTTGAAATTGTGGGTAGAGAATTTGTATTTTTGACTAACCATCCTTATCTTGTTTTGCCTAGTGTGTTTGTTGATTTTTCATAGGTTAAGGAGACCACTAAGATGGTAAAACTTGTATGTGATCATAGTGATATGAAGGTCAATTCAAGTCTAGGTGTCATTGATCAATGGTCGATTGGATTGAGTAAGTTATGGGAGAGGATAGAGCTTTGGAAAGATTTCAAAAGTTTTCCGGAGGCCCTAACCCTAATATAGCTGAAAGTTGGTTAGTAAACATGGTTAACATCTTTATAGCTTTAAGATACACTGAGGAGAGATAGGTTACGTTTTCTGTGTTCCAGTTTGAAAGAGTAGCTCGCTCATGATGGAACGTTGTAAGAACTAAGTGGGAAAGGAACCAAACACCATGGTTGGGCAAATTTTACCCAAAAATTTAATGACAAATTCATTCCCCTGATTGTACAAGAAAGAAGAGATGATGAATTTATTAAACCTCGTCAGGGGCAATGAGCATGGATGAATATGAAGGTCAATTTACTAAGCTATCAAAGTTTGCTCCCGAACTAGTTGTTACCGAACAAAAAAGGAAAAGGTGGTTTATTCAAGGGTTAAACTTAGAAATTCAAGAAGCCCTCACAGCAGCTCAGATGGAAACATTTGGTGATGGTCTTGAAACAGCTCAAAGAGTCGAAAGTACAAAATCCCAACTACGAGCCTTCCAAGCGCGAAAGAGAGATGCATCTAGTAGTAGTAACATTGAGATACTGAGAGGAGATTTGCCTCCTCTCAAAGCTGGGAGAGGCATTGGAAAAGGGAACCTACCATCTTACCCACCATGGACACTAGGAATGTTGGAAGGCGGTTCGACAAGAGGAGCTCAGATAGGAAAAAAAGCAACAAGAGGTAACCCCGCAAGGTGGTCAAGCAGTGACTCCTCGTGCAGCATGTAGATACTGTGGAAAGACAAATCACGTTGAGAATGATTGTTGGGTGAAGGGACGAAAGTGTTTAATTTGCGGAAGTGTCAAAACTTGCCCGAGGAACAGCCACAAGGAAATGACATTTAACAAGTGGATAGGATTATTCCGATAAGAGCAATTGAAGAAAGGAACAGACCGAGAGTGCTAGCTAGAACATATACCATAAACGGGCAACAAGCTCCAGAGTTATCTGAGAGGATGGAAGGTATGAATTTCGAGGACGAAATTTCTTTAAGGGGGAGAGGGTGTGATGACCCTCAAAATTTTATTTCCTATTGTCCACGGTGATATATTTGCATTGTTTCCCTTGGTTGCCTAAAGAATCATACTTAATTGATTCTTGTCAGATGTTGTGAGTTGCATGCCATAATTAAGCCTACTATAAAAGGGTGTGACATAAATTTGATGAGATTTTGTGAAAAGAACCCTTAAAACCCTACCAAGTATCAAACCCCACTTATTTCTTGAGCAAGACCAAGCTTAACAAGCTAAATAAACTTCCAATTTCCATTACCAATTTCCCCTTCATTTTCATTAAGCTGGCCGAATCAAGAGGGGGGGAGAATGTGAGAACCTTAAACTTTTCATGCATGAATTGTCATCCAATTCATTTAAGTGCTGATGATTTACTTTGATGTATTAGTTGCATGAATTTACCACAAGTGCATTATTTGCATGTCTATAGTTTCCCTTGTGTTGTTTAGGTTTTAAGAACCTTGTCACCCTAGAAAGTGTAGAAATTATATGGGAGGTTTAGCATTAAAACAAGACTTGAGGGAGTTGAGGAATAATTGGGAGAGATCTTAGAAACTATGATTTAAACTTGGCCACTTGTCATTGTTGGAATGTATGCCCTTAAACAATCATTTTGTTTAAATACATTCCTTATTATGTTTTGTATTTTATGAACTTCCACCTCATCTGTTAAATGTTAGATATAACTGATAAAGTCCGTAGAATATTGACTAATGTGATGGTAATCACAAGAGTTGGTGACTATGAGATATCAAACACATTTATAGTAATATTCTTAAAATTCCCTAGTCGTCATACTAATGAGACAGGACATCATTAATACGGAAAGACTAGTACATTGTTAGCCTCTACTTAGTGTAAGTAGTGGTTGTTCTCATCAACCGTGGTATCGGGATTCCTAGGCTAATGTGTAGATGACTTGTAAAGTACAAGTTCATTGGAGCGATCCATTCAGAGATCCCATTAGGATATCTATCCAGTGCCAATGGTTGAATCCCTTATGGGAAATTGTGTAAATGATCCTCGACTTGAGCTCACCATAGTATCTTGAGTGTGAATCATTGCCTTTTGAGTCTATTGCTTGTTACTCACCAAGAGTGACTTAAAGAATAGAGATTGGGTGTAATGTCAAACATGGAAAGATAGTGAGTGATCAAGAAAGGATTCACCCCTCCGATAGTAGGAGTTGATATCTAGAAAGGCCACTAGAGGGAAATTAACCTTAATAGTGACTACATTAGGTTAATTGAAGAATGTCTTTAAGTAAACCTAATCTAGGGTTAATTCCACGGACTAGCAAATTAATTAGTTATTAGGAAATTGACACTTATTCCTTATTCCTTGACTAATAGGATATCACTAGTGAAAGGATAATAATTACATGGTAATTTTCCATGGAAATGTTAGGTCAAAATTTCCCTGACTAATTTCGAATATTTGGGAGGTTGTGACGTTGCTAGACACCGCTCACAATCTATAATTATGAATGAATTAATTATTGTAATTAATGATAAAATAAAGTTGTTTATTTTATCTGATTCTCCTTGAGAATTATAAGTCATAATTATTACCAATGTATTTGGAACCTATTGGATCACATGCTTAGTGACTGAATTCTGGATTAAAATTGTGTGTCCAAGTTGAGATTTAGAAATAAAATCTTTTGGGTTTTAATTACAAGGAATAATAAATTACGGGGTTATTTGAGTAAATAGGATAAAATAGTTATCCTATATTTGCAGATAGCTAAAAGATAGAGTTGGGGTCAGATACTACGGTGTGTTTGATTTTGAATAAAACAACCTGATCCTATTTCTTTTTCTCTCTCTCTATCCTATCAATATATGTAGACTATACGATACGTCTGTGCTTGATAGAGAAAAGGAGAAGCTAGGGTTTTTGTGAAAACATACGTAGAGAGAAAACCAAAAAAAAAAAAGGTAGAGTGAAAAGAAGGCTAGCGCCTTCTTCACTCTCACACACAAATCGTAGAGACGATCCAGGCATCACTCTTGCATGGATTACGGTAGAGGTAGGACGTCTGAACTGCTCAAGGGAATCTTTGTCTTCTCAACGAGGCAGAAGCAAGTGCACACGAGTTAAGGTAATCTTGTTAATCCCTCTCTTCAAGTCATACATAAAACCTAAGATGATTGCTGGTAGGTTTTGGGGGTTTAAATTTTTTATTTTTCCGCTGCATTGCTACCCCAAATCCTAATAGTGGTATCAAAGCCATTCCTAGTTGTTTGTGTATGACTTTATGTGTTCTATTGTTCATGGATTAATTGCAGTTTGGAAGATACATGCATATGCGAAATTTTGGATAAAAGTTCATGGTTTTAATTTGATTAAAGTGGGTTTGAATTTGGGAAACTTTTCACAAGACAAGCAAGTTGTGTCATGTTTTGGTTTGAATCTTTAGTGATTCTCGGGTTTTCAATCAATGGATATAATATGTAAAAGTTTCAAGCTTTGTTGATTAAGTGATGTATGAAAATCCTTTTTGAACACTTGATGTTCTAGCCAAAAACTTTTCTATAGAAAAATCAGATTTGCTACAATCGGATTGGAGCAATCGTATGGGTTTGGTTTTCTGGATTTTATGACCTTTTGTTCCTCTTTGATGATCTGCAATTGGTTGGTAGAAGAGTCAAGAGGAAACAGTAGCAGAATTCTGCAGTAGCCAATTGTTGGTGCAGCAGAAAGTCACCGCTGTGGACATGAGTCGGATCCATGAGGCGGATCCGCGTAGCTAGCTCATGGATCCACCTCACAGATCCAAACAGAACTCTCAAAAGCTCGGTTGCATCAGGGATCCATGACCCAGCCTAGCAGATCGCCTCGTGGATCCTGTACGCGGCTCTCATGACTTGATCCGCACGTATCAGATATCTGACCCAGACTCGCGGATCTGGTCACAGATCTGTCTGTAAATGGAATTTTGTGTAGCCAAAGTTTTTGAAAAGCAAAGTTTTTGAAAAGCTAAGTTTTCAATTTTTGAAAATTTTCTGATTTTGATCCAAATTTTAATTGTTAAAATTTGTTATTTCATGTTTTATTAGGCCGGGAATTGATTTGAAATTTAATTTGATTAATTCAAATAATACTCCCAATTATTTTCTAATTTAGTTAGGAATAAAAGTGATACGATCCTCGCCCTATTCAAACAAGACTCGAACCACGTACAGACCACAGGATCTAGAAGATTGAAATCGGGTTTAGGCAGTGGAACCTAATTCAAATTTGGACAACTCAAAGTTGAATTAAGCGGTAGATGACACCACAATCAAGTAGATGACTTGATTGATAAAGTCGAAGAACACTTAGAACATCTAACGTGCTCAAGAGGTTGCTTCAAGAAGCAAGAGAAAAGCTCTCAATTGGCTAGAAAATTCAACTTCATTTAGTAAATAAAAACGTGACTTAAGTAGCCTATTTATAGGCTTACAAACAAAACCCTACTACTACTAGGAAACATAAGAAATGGGTAGCCAAAGAAACCCTATCCAAAGAAGAAAAAGACTACTCCACGACTGTTGATCAGAAGACTTCAGCTAATAAGGTGTGCCCACGGCTTACTGGCACAAGTCGGATCAGAAGACTCTGGCTGACAAGGCGTGCCCACGGCTAATAGGCGCAAGTCTTCTGGTCAATTTTATTAGGTAACGAACACTACCCTTGGTTCTTCTAATGTGCAACATGCACTTAACCAATTAATCCCACTAAGCAAAAGCTAAACTAAATGTACCCTATTCGGCCAACATTAGACATTAATCTAGCATAAGCTAAACATGAAGAAAATAACAAGGAAATAACTTGGAACTCCGATTTGCATCATTCCCCTCCTCTTGAGAGGATTTGTCCTCAAATCGAAAAAGCAAAGCAATTGCCACAGCTCCTTCACAAATCTTCATGACCACACGTACCAGGTAACATGGCGTTTGCGCATGCATAAGATCCACACGTCAACTTCATGCATGGATGCACAAACCAGCAAGTAAGGAAAATGGTTTGAACTGTAGTTGGGAAAGCAATGCAGCCGATGCAATTTATCCAATGAACCAGACAATTTAGCCCACGGATGCAACTCTCGGGAATAGAATGAAGAGTAGTAGACCGGCTCCTCAAAATCCAGCAAGAAGGATGAGGAATCTTCAACAAAATTCAGGCTGAAATCTTTGGGAGGTACTTCAAAAGAGGCAGGTATGGAGCAAGTTAAGATGAAGGCTATCATGCCGTGAGAAACCTGCACAAGGGAGAAAACACTAAACACAGCAAATGTTAGGGAAATAGGGCTCAAATTAGCCTCATGAATTCCCACTTGGCGTCTAACAAGTAGGACGAGTTGAGCTCCACTTGACCAGCGAGCTTAGCTATCTTTTTCCCTTCACAAATTAGCTCATGCTCCTTCAAGAGCTGCTCTTGGTCCTCGGCAACTTGTTGAGGTGTTAATGGTGCCAACGTGATCTTTTTATCACCATGGTAGAAGGAATATCGATTGGCACGACCACTGAAAGAAACATCCTTGTCAAATTGCCACAGCCGCCCTAGGATGATATGAGTAGCTTGCATGGGCACAACGTCACATATGATTGTATCGGCGTATGCCCCAAGACATAAAGGCACACTTGCTTGTCGATACATTCGGACATCACCATCCTTTGTCAACCATTAGAGATGATACGGCTTCGGATGCTTCGTGGTTGGAATGCCAGACTCTCCACCAAGATGAGGCTTACAACATTCGTACATCTCTCACCGTCCACTATTACACTACAAACCTTATCTTGAACATGGCAGCGAATATGGAAGATGTTCTCTCTTTGTGATGCGTCCTCATCACGTGCAATGGCCGTTAAAGTCTTGCGAGTCACCAGGCACCCCACATGTCTATCAACTGGTGCAATCTCTTCCTCAGAATTGCCATCTTCAACCAAAGGTGGCATCCCCTCATAGGCACCCTCATCGTCCGTGACTACCTAAGCATGATACGTTGATTTGGGCATTACGATTGTATATGGCCATATCCTTGGCATTTAAAGTACTTGCGATCACGGTTGCGTGCCTTAGAAGGATCTTGGACTATTGGAACAGCTTTGGAGTCAATCTTAGGCGTCGGCTTTGGAATAGCTTCTCGTGCCTTGAAAGATGAAGGAAAATCAGTCGCTGCTTCCTCTCTCTTTGGTTGAGGGTTACGCCAATTTTCAACTTGAGAGTTGGAGGTTTGATGAACACTACCCCTCCTCTTGAGCCTCCGCTCCACTTTGACAGCTTTGTCCATCAACTTCTCTATGTCAAAGTAGTGTTGAAGCTCCACGACCTCAGCAATTTCAGGTCTCAATCCCCTTAGAAAACGTGCCATTGTCGCCTCAGCATCTTCATGAATATCAGCACGCATCATGGCCATTTCCATCTCCTTGAAGTAGTCTTCCACCGACATACCTTGAGTGAGCATTTGCACCTTGTAGTGCAAGTCTCGATGATGATACGTAGGGATGAAACGCTTTATCATACGTAGTATGATAAAACCCATACTAAAATTCAACGAAAAAGGTTGAATGGTTGTAACTTTTTAAATAGGGCCTGCGTGTCTTGCCTTTCTTAACTTTCTGATTGTAATTTCTCTCATCATCTAAATCCCCCTGATGAGAAATGGAATGGTGGAAGCTTTGATTTGGAATCATTTCTTATATTCTTATCCAAGATGATTAAAGCTTCAAGATTTCATGAAGATTCTTTCCTTTGAATGATGGTTCAAAGCTCTATATAAAGTATGAAGAGCTGTCATTTGGGTTAGATTAGTGAATAAGGGCATAATTGTCCATCTTTCCATTATTTCCCGTTGCTTTCTTATTTTATTTTTAGACCAGCTTTTTGGTGTGTAATGCTGGCCGAATTGATTGTGATTATTTGAGTCCATTTAGTTGTTTTAAATATTTCCTAAAAGATAGAGCCATGTTGGCCTATTCTAGTTAGGTTAGGATTTTGAGTCTTTGTAAAGGCTATAAATAAGCCTTCTTCTCCAATATTTTTCATAAGACTTGAATTAATGAAAATTGAGAGTTTCTCTTTTCTTGTTCCTTGGGAACCCCTGATACAAAGTGAATGAGTTCCTTTGTTCAAGTTTAGGCTTATCAATTCAAGATCGCGCTGAGTTGTGGCTTTCTACCAAATTCTTGGTTCGCTAATTCGCTAGATTGTGGGTTGAGATTCAATTGTTAGGTTCGCAATCTCGAGGGTTAGAGGGGTCGTAGGATTTCCATCCCTTTGTACCCATAACCTGTTCAAGATAGATCACCGCACGCCAATTCGTTTCTTCAAGAGCGGGAGTTTGGAGATTCGGGTTCGCGCATCAGTTGGTATCAGAGCTTCGGCTCTTGAACCAGGTTAATATCCCTTTTTCTTTCTTGTTTTCCTCTTTGTTAAAAAAAAAAAAAAAAAACCGTTACTGTTCACCGGGTACTGTTCATCGCTACTGTAGCATACTGTTCATCCCGAATTCACTGTTCATCCGAATTTTTCTCTTGTTTTCTTACTTGTTGGTCTTGTGTTCTTGTGTCTTGAGTCTTGAATAAAAAAAAAAAAAAAAATCTGTCTACAAGTTCTCGAATCCATCGTTAGGGTTTTCTTTTCTTGTTGTTCATCCTTGTTCTTGTTGTCCATCTTGTTTCTTGTTGGTTGTGTCGTTATTGTGAGATGTTCTTTGTGTTCCATTGCTGGAAATTTGTGGCTGTCTAAACCAAAATTCCGTGGCTATTCCTTGTTGAAATTGTTGAGCCTTGAATGTTCCTTGAATTCTTGAAACAAACTCCAAGTTCTTGAACTTCCAAGTTCTTGAACAAGTTTCAACCAAAATCTTGAATCTTCCGGCTGTTTTCTTGAATCTTTTGAAACTGATTGAACCTTCCTCAAATCTGGGAATTCTACAAGTGGTTCTTGAAGTTTAAAGGCAGAATTCAATTTGGCTGAAGTGAAAAAAAAAGAAAAAAAAAAGAGAAAAAGAAGAGAAGCGAAAGAAAGAAAAGAAAGAAAGCACAAGCCAAATTTCTGTTTGAACTCTTAGTGGGTCTGCCTTTCATATTTTGATCCAAATTTTGTGAGTGCAATTGTTGTTCCAAGGTTGAACCATATCTTGTTGATTGATAGAACACAATTGCATGATTTGGAAAGGCCAAATCAGAATTTAGAAGCTGCAACATAAACAAAAAAAATCAGTTTCCAAATTCCAGTTTTCCTTTCCAAATTTGATAAGGGTTCTTGTTGCTTAAAAAATAGAGACCTAATAGGAAACCTCTTTCCAAATCCTTGCAAAGTAGTTTCCTAATCCATAAACAGTAACAAAACCACATCCAAAAGGAATTTGACAGTCTTAAAACCAATCCAAAATAGGTTTGGAAGCCATTGCACCGCTTTGACCAAATCTTCATCCAAAACCGACTTGGTTTGAGCTTTCTTGAACCAAATTGCTACTTGTTGTTTTGTAGCCATTATTTACAAAATTTGTCTTGTTTTCCAGCATTTGGGTGTGTCTTTAACTTATTTTATTGTCGGTCAAGTCAGTTTGTTTGTCTTTCAAAATCCGATTAAGAGTCAAGTTGAAGTTTCCTAATTTGAGTCTTATTTCCAAATCTGGTTTTAGTTTCCTAATTATTTCTAGCTTCTATTGTGTCCATTTCTAGTCCTAAATTATGTGTATTTACCCTCATCTAGGAGTCTAAGAATTCGTGGGAAATTTGACCAATTTACCCTCGGTTTCTTCAAGTCTTCTTCTAGGGTTTTCTTAGTTGTTCTCATTTGAAATTTTTCCAGCTGTGATTGTGTCATTCTTTGTCCTTCAAATTTGAGTTAATTTCAAGTCACTCCTTCCAAATTCTCAGACATCGTCACATGCCAACCGGATTGAATTGATTAGTCTTCTTGAGCAATTGTGAGCCAATTCATATTGTCTCAAGGATTGTAAACAAGGACTTGAAAAAGTTGGTGAGATTATGAGAGTGTGATATACACTTGAGTGATACACGAGCGACGAGTATAAACACGTGAGCTTGTGTGGTGAGGAAAAATTTCTTTGTTTCACTAACTTTTTGCAGGTTATATCATGGAAAGATCTAGATTTGACTACTCAAATGGAGCAACTTGTAAGTCTAAGATGTCCATACCATCCTTTCAAGAGCGTAAGGATCCAGACGCATTCCTAGCATGGATGGAGAAGGTGGAGAGCGCCTTTGAACTTCAATCTTATACCGAGAAGGAGAAGATAAAGTTGGCTACGTCTACATTTAATGGTTATGCCTTACTATGGTGGGATCAATTTGTGAGGGAACGTCGGAGGTATGATGAACCACCTATTGTTTCTTGGGCTGTGTTGAAGAGAATCTTGCTTAAAAGATATGCTCCTATTTATCTCACGAATTTGTTGCGAAAGTTTGCATTACTTCACCAGGGTTCTAAGCCCGTGGTTGAGTATTATAACAAGATGAAATCCATAATAAGGAAAATGGGAAGCGAGGAGCATCCAGGAGTAGCTATTGATCGATTTTTGAATGGTCTAAATAAGGCCATTGCTAACCGCATTGATTTGCTACCACATATGGAGTTAGAAGATGTTGCACTTGCAGCAATGGAAATTGAGGAGAAGCTCAAGAGGAGGAGGTCCAAGTCATCTACTTCTTCAACCTCTCCTAATCCTAAGTCATCTTGTAGTGGACCAATACCTGGTGCACAAAAAGAAGAGAGACAAAGTTGGAAAGATGAGCTTAACGCATTGTTAGATTCCAAGATGGATGAACTTAGGCAAGCACTAAAGGACTATTCTACGCCATGCATTGAACCGCCTAATCAAGCCACTATTCAAGTTGCTAGTGAGCAAAAGGAAAACATCGCACATGAGCAATCTCATAGTGAGCTCAATAATGTAGAGAGTGAGTTGAATGAAGAAAAAGAAAAGAGTGCACGTGAGCTAATTGTGAGTGGAAAAATAAATGAGCGTGAAAGGGCTTATTATTTTTCTAACAATCTTAACTTTACTTTGTTTAGTATTAATGGTCTTTTTCAGGTACAACAAGGTGAAGTAAAGATGGTTTTGTTGTGCGCCATTGCAAAGTCTTTAAAAGGAACCATGTTCTTTCGAGGCATTGCAAATTTCTACATTCACTCCCAAGAATTGAAGACCGTTTTCACCAACCAATCTTTGAGTTTGAAAGGGAGTCTTCAATCTTATCCTCTAGTTCATTCTTTTGCATTTGAAAGTCGTGCCATTTGTTTGGATTGTGTAGATTGTTATGGTAGTCCTTTGAGTCATTCTTCTGATGTTGTTGATCATGCTAGTTGCTTATGTTTTTTCAGTTATTTTGATAATTATTTGAGTCATTGTGAAAGTCCTATTTGTTTTAACTGTGAGTGTCTACCATTGAGTCCTTATGAGTTGTCTGTTCTAATTAATTCGTGTGGTTATTGTGTTAGTAGTGATGATGCATATTTACTTAGTAAGTTTAATGTGTTCGTAGATTGTGTTAAGCGTCGTCTAATGATGCATGGGGTACAAACTTTTCCTACTTGTTATCAATTGGGTAAAGTGGGTAAATATCTGTGTTTCCTCACCATTCATTCCTCGTCTTTCGTTTTTGATCCAGGTATACTTGTGATGGGCTGTTGCCAAAGTTCGTGTGAGCTAAAGCATGCATGCTGGCTTGTATTTCGATTGACTAAAAGGCATGTTTCTTGCCTCGCATTCATCAACACATGGCCTGAAGTTCTCCAGTGCAAACGATCCTTCGATTTGGGACAAATCGCCTTTCAAGAGGAGGGGAATGATGAGAAATGGAATGGTGGAAGCTTTGATTTGGAATCATTTCTTATATTCTTATCCAAGATGATTAAAGCTTCAAGATTTCATGAAGATTCTTTCCTTTGAATGATGGTTCAAAGCTCTATATAAAGTATGAAGAGCTGTCATTTGGGTTAGATTAGTGAATAAGGGCATAATTGTCCATCTTTCCATTATTTCCCGTTGCTTTCTTATTTTATTTTTAGACCAGCTTTTTGGTGTGTAATGCTGGCCGAATTGATTGTGATTATTTGAGTCCATTTAGTTGTTTTAAATATTTCCTAAAAGATAGAGCCATGTTGGCCTATTCTAGTTAGGTTAGGATTTTGAGTCTTTGTAAAGGCTATAAATAAGCCTTCTTCTCCAATATTTTTCATAAGACTTTGATTAATGAAAATTGAGAGTTTCTCTTTTCTTGTTCCTTGGGAACGACCCTTGATACAAAGTGAATGAGTTCCTTTGTTCAAGTTTAGGCTTATCAATTCAAGATCGCGTTGAGTTGTGGCGCCTTTCTACCAAATTCCTTGGTTCGCTAATTCGCTAGATTGTGGGTTGAGATTCAATTCGTAGGTTCGCAATCTCGAGGGTTAGAGGGGTCGTAGGATTTCCATCCCTTTTGTACCCATAACCTGTTCAAGATAGATCACTCCGCTGCGTCGCCTATTCGTTTCTTCAAGAGCGGGAGATTGGAGATTCGGGTTCGCATCACCCCCCGAATGCAACTTAGGGTTTTCTCTATTCTATTTGTAATATACAATAGATAGGAGTAGATGATAAAAAATTGTGTAATTAGTATAGAAATTGTAAACTGGAAGATGAATAAAGAAGCCGTGCAACCAGGAGGAGACTTCGATTTGACCTTAGTCAACCACTAATTTCCCTAATGGCCGGGGAAATTAGCTTAGAAATATCCACAACCATCCACTGTTTATTTTCATGCTATATTTATTTTTGAAATGTTTATATGCATGTTTATTGATGAGACTGGCAAATGAATTTTTCAAAACTTCAATTACAAAATGTTTTCAAAAGGAGACAAATTCCTCAAATACAATATTAAGTCATAAATTTCCTTCCATCATTATAGTATAAAATAAGTGTGGTTGTTAAGTGCTAGCTTGTTGGGATTCACCCAAAGCTACTGATACGAACTACGTTAATTAATAACGCAACCCGCACACGAAAGACGTAGGATCTAGGATATTGGTAAACAAAGTTGACTTACACATAGCGGAAGACCTTCACCCGTTGAGCACTTGGACAATGAACGTTGGTATAAGGTAGAAGACGCCACAATTCAACGTGTTCTTGAATTGATAAGTCAATGAACCCTTAAAGAGAACTCTAAGGTATTCAAGTCGCTTCAAAGAAGCAAGAGGTGATAAAACACTCAATGTTATTTCTGAAAATTCTTGTTGTTAAAAATCGAAATAAGAAGGGCTATTTATAGCCTACAAGATACGAAATCCTAATCTAAGTAGGAATCCTAAATTCGGCCAGCTTTGGAAGCTTAAAGAACCGAAACCTTAACTAACTAGGAAACTACTTTTTAGGAAACTACTAATAATACTAGAGGCTAAACAATTAGGAATTTATTTTAACCTAACTAAGAATGGAAAAAGACTGCTCAATAATTCCACGACTGTAAGACTTTAGCTTGTAAGGCGCCCACGCCTACATGGAGAGGGATCAAGACTCGACTTGTAAGGTGTGCCCACGGTGCAAGTCTTACGGTTTGCACGTTTATTAACTAAAGTAAATCAAATTATGGAGTGATATTGCTGGAATCCTCATGCACACTTAGCATGGTAACAAAGGCAGTGATTGCTTGTCCAAATTGCTAAGTGGCTTAACTTGATCATGAGATGGCTTTATTTTAACCTAACTAAGAATGGAAAAAGACTGCTCAATAATTCCACGACCAGAAGACTTTAGCTTGTAAGGCGTGCCCACGCTCTACATGCAGGAGAGGGATCAGAAGACTCTGACTTGTAAGGTGTGCCCACGGCTAACAGGTGCAAGTCTTCTGGTTTGCACGTTTATTAACTAAAGTAAATCAAATTATGGAGTGATATTGCTGGAATCCTCATGCACACTTAGCATGGTAACAAAGGCAGTGATTGCTTGTCCAAATTGCTAAGTGGCTTAACTTGATCATGAGATGGCTTGAATGTGGACATATGGTAGCCCACCGGATTCGCATCATTCCCCTCCTCTTAAAGCCGATTTGTCCCAAATCGAACGATTGCTTGAGGAGAAGAATTGTAGGTAACACGTGGATAAATGCAAGCCATGAAGCATGCCTTCTACTTAGCTTGAAGTGGAACCAACGAGCACGCTTCAACCACGATCTTAACTCATGCACAAACTGATGCGAACCCGAATCTCCAAGCTCCCGCTCTTGAAGAAACGAATAGGCGACGCAGCGGAATGATCTACGAACACATTAAACTTACTAAATAAATATGCATCAGTACTAACACAATAACCACACGAATTATTAGAACAGACAACTCATAAGGACTCAATGGTAGACACTCACAGTTAAAACAAATAGGACTCTCACAATGACTCAAATAATTATCAAAATAACTGACAAAACATAAGCAACTAGCATGATCAACAAAATCAGAAGAATGACTCAAAGGACTACCATAACAATCTACACAATCCAAACAAATGGCACGGCTTTCAAATGCAAAAGAATTAACTAGAGGATAAGATTGAAGACTCCCTTTTAAACTCAAAGGTTGGTTGGTGAAAACGGTCTTCAATTCTTGGGAGTGAATGTAGAAATTTACAATGCCTCGAAAGAACATGGTTCCTTTTAAAGACTTTGCAATGGCGCACAACAAAACCATCTTTACTTCACCTTGTTGTACCTGCAAAAGACCATTAACACTAAACAAAGTAAAGTTAAGATTGTTAGAAAAATAATAAGCCCTTTCACGCTCATTTATTTTTCCACTCACAATTAGCTCAATGCACTCTTTTCTTTTCCTTCTTCACTCAACTCACTCTCCTTTTATTTACACTACCGGATTGTACATCTTCATATTCCTCACATAAATCCTTTCCAACTAGCTTTTGACTAGCGGCTAGTGTAGTGGACAGTGCAAGCTTTTCTTTTCATGCTCAAGATACGACTTTACATAGGTATCCAATAGTTGCTCAAATCGTCCCATCAAAGGCTCGTTCTTGGACATTTGACGTGACTCTTTAATTTCTTGCTCATGCTTCTCACGTGAAGCACGCTTATTGCCAAAGAAAGTTTCTTTGGACGCCTCTCTCGAAGTTTTCTTCAATGTCCATAGCAGCATGTGCAACTTCATACAACTCCATACAATTAGTCACTTCAAGATGCCTAACTATTTGATCATTTAATCCATCCAAAAAGTGATCAATAACAAAGGAATCCTCTACAATTTCAGCTTGTTGGATGATGGATCTCATCTCTTTGTAGTATTCCTTCACTGATTTAGTACCTTGACGAAGAGCATGGAATTTCTTCAACAACTCCTTTAGAGGATTGTGCCTCATGGTGATAAAATCTGCAAATAAAGGTTAGGAAAAGTACAAGATAATAACCTCACACACTCCCTTAGTGTATCCACTCAACTCTCGTGTATGCACTCAAATTCCACTCTAGTAATCTCACCAACTCTTTCAAGTCCTTGTTCATAATCCTTGAGACAATATGAATTGGCTCATGACTGCTCAAGAAGACTAATCAATTCAATCCGGTTGGCATGTGACAATATATGAGAATTTGAAGGCACAAATGAAATTTTGACTCGGGAGAGACTTTTGACTCAAGAAAGATAAGACTAATGACTCACAAAATGGACAAATAATACTAGAAAAGAAGGCACAAGTAGCTGAAATTAAGGAAATAAAGACACGGTAGAAATTTGGAAACCTAGAACTCTACCCAAAGGACAAATCTGAAAATTTGGAAATCTAATCCAATTGACCTTGAAATTCAATGGTAAATATAGAAAATCTGATTTAACCCCTTTTTCCAACTAAAGTTGGGATTTGGAATATTTCCTAAACTTTCCAATTCACATAAGGAATTAATTTTCAGATTTGAGTAAATTAGGAAAGTAATCCTTGTCAAGAATGGAATTTGTTTGCTAGGCTGTTTCCTTTTCTTCTTCTTCTTTTTTTCTTTGGAAACACAAGCTGCGTTCTTTCTTTTCTTTTTTTTTTTTTTTTTTGCAGCTTTGAATCAAAAAAAACAACCC
Source organism: Gardenia jasminoides (assembly GCA_013103745.1). NCBI lineage: Eukaryota > Viridiplantae > Streptophyta > Magnoliopsida > Gentianales > Rubiaceae > Gardenia > Gardenia jasminoides. The sequence goes on from CM023097.1 coordinate 23,337,349, forward strand.
AACAAGAATTCAAGAACAAGAACTTAGGTTTACAAACAACAACTCCAAGAACTTCAAGATATTATGGATTCCAACCCAACAAGAATTTGATGCACAAGAATCTAGGGTTCACAACCACAATTCCAAGAACACAAAACAAGACTAAATTTTTTTTCTTCGATGAACAGTTCTGCTACAGTATGATGAACAGTACTGCTACAGTATCGGTGAACAGTACCTATGAACAGTAACAATTTTTTTTTTTAAACAAAGAGGAAAACAAGAAAGAAAAAGGGATATTAACCTGGTTCAAGAGCCGAAGCTCTGATGCGAACCCGAATCTCCAAGCTCCCGCTCTTGAAGAAACGAATAGGCGACGCAGCGGAATGATCTATCTTGAACAGGTTATGAGTACAAAAGGGATGGAAGTCCTACGATCCCTCTAACTCTCGAGATTGCGAACCTACGAATTAAATCTCAACCCACAATCTAGCGAATTAGCGAACCAAGGAATTTGGTAGAAAGGCGCCACAACTCAACGCGTTCTTGAATTGATAAGCCAGAACTTGAACAAAGGAACTCATTCACTTTGTATCAAGGGATGTTCCCAAGGAACAAGAAAAGAAAAACTCTCAATTTTCATTAATCAAAATCTTATGAAAAATATTGGAGAAGAAGGCTTATCTATAGCCTTTACAAAGACTCAAAATCCTAATGTAACTTGGACTCAAATTACTAAAAACCTAACCTAACTAGAATAGGCCAACATGGCTCTATCTTTTTAGGAAACTACTAAATAATAAACATGGACTAATTAAGCTACTAAAATTCCGACATCATGACAAAGCCTTGGTCCGATATTATTCCTACTAAAATGACTTAAGGAAAACAATGGAAAATTAGACAATTGTGCCCTTATTCTAAAAGACTTCAAACGCAGCTTCATTCTTTAATTTGAAACAAAGTATAAATCTTTGATCCAAGCCTTGTTTAAAGGAAGGAATCTTCGTGACGTCTTGGAGCTTTAATCCCCTTGGATAAGAATATAAGAAATGATCCCAAATCAAAGCGTCCATCATTCCATTTCTCATCACAAACCAAGGCCAACAAGGATGCTCACGTTCCATGAACCACGAATACGTATCACATGTAGCCTCACTATGGTCACAATCATCCTTCCAATCTATGCCTGGATCAAACACAAAAATTATAGCATGAGTAAAAAGAAAGGATACGCAAACACTAGTTGCACCAAGAAAATTATCAACTTGGTTAGCACGCAACGCAGTATTAGGATATTTAGTATAATGCAAAAACTCACTAACAAAACGATATGGACAAGCATCACACTCACATAAATAAGGATCACAAAACTCAAAAACATTAAACAACTTATAAAGACCATGGGAAAACCCAAACCTCAAACAACTCTTTGCATGAAGGTCATAGAGTAGATGGACAGCCTTATCAAAACTCATAAGTCCAAGATGATAGACTATATCACACACATTGACAATCTTAGCAACAATAACAATGAATTTGAAAGCCATAACACGTATAAAATCACTTGGAACATATGGCTTCACTAGAAGAATTAAACCACAAAAACACAAAACAATACTCCCATGACTAGAACAAATGCAACACATAGGGGTACTAAAGCTAACTAGAGATTGAGGATATTGGAGTAAATAGACAGATTTGTTAAACTTCTTAATCCTCAAAGAACTAGTCATATCATGCACACATGTATCTTTCAATATGATGCTATTCAATTCACATACACAATAAAAAACACGCACTTGCATAGATAAAGTAAGCTCACTAAGTACACTCAAGGGCATAACCATGATAAGCTCATAAACTCCACCATAATAACAAAGAAGTATAGGGCAGAATTCTATCGCATTCATGGCAAGATGATTAACAATAATTAAGCCAAATGTACTCGACACAAGTATCCATGGTTCATTGGCATGCAAAACAATCCATAAAAGCAATGAATTAGTTAGGGCAGAATAGTAAGTATAAAGTTCATCTTTTGAAGCACTAATTAGGAAGATCCCTTTCTCTTGTTTAGGCAAGACAAAACCCCATGTTTATTGGCAGCAACATGCTAGGCCGTGAAACATCACCAATTCACCAATGGTTCTAGCGAATTAGCGAACCAAGGAATTTGGTAGAATGGCGCCACAACTCAACGCGATCATGAATTGATAAGCCTAAACTTGAACAAAGGAACTCATTCACTTTGTATCAAGGGACGTTCCCAAGGAACAAGAAAAGAGAAACTCTCAATTTTCATTAATCAAAGTCTTATGAAAAATATTGGAGAAGAAGGCTTATTTATAGCCTTTACAAAGACTCAAAACCTAGTCCAACTTGGACTCAAAAATAACTAAACCTAATACTAATGGGTTTGGCCAACATGGACCCTTGTTTCTTAGGAAACTACCAAATAACTAAAACTAATTATTGTAATTACCCTAATTAGGATATTGAACCAATGAAAACAATAAACTAAAGAAAATATGCAAAAAGTGGAAAAATCACAAAATTAGCGGCTGGATTGCGAGTTAGAACCATGGCGTGGTTTTTGGATAGGTCTGGGATCTCGAGAAAATTCGCCGACTAGGGATCGCGATGAGAGGATCCATGGAGGTGTTGTGGATCAGTCCGCGGATCGCGCATCTTGCACCTTCTCCTCATTTCAGCTTCACGCTTCTTCCTCCGCGCGCTTGACCAACGTTTCCCAAGTTTGCTGACCATCTTAGAACCAATTTCTGAATAAAACAACTTGGAATGAATCAACTCGGGGCATTTGAATTTGATACGAACTTGTAAGCACACGTTGGCATCTATGCTCACATCATTCCCTCCCCCGTAAAAGCGATTCGTCCTCGAATCGATACTTGGGTCAAAAACAAAAGACGAGGAATAAATGATGAGGAAACACAGATATTCACCCACAAGTAGGAAAAGTTTGTACCCCATGCAACATTAAATGACTCGTAACACAACCTAAAGGCACACTAAAATTACTAGACAAACATGTATTAAGACTCGTAACACAATAATCACATGATTTAAAGAAAGAAAATGACTCATAAGGACTCAACATTAAACTTGGACACGTAAAACAATTACAACTCTTAAAATGACCCAAAGGACGATCACAACAATTGACACGGTCAAACAATTGTACGGCTTTTAAATGCAAAACAATTGACATAGTCCACTCACTAGCAACTTGAATAGTGGCTTGATTAGGCGGTTCAACGCATGGCGTAGAATAGTCCTTTAGTGCTTGCCTAAGTTCATCCATCTTGGAATCTAACAATGCGTTAAGCTCATCTTTCCAACTTTGTCTTTCTTCTTTTTGTGCACCAAGTATTGGTCCACTACAAGATGACTTAGGATTAGGAGAGGTTGAAGAAGTAGATGACTTGGACCTCCACCTCTTGTACTTCTCCTCAATTTCCATTGCTGCAAGTGCAACATCTTCTAACTCCATATGTGGTAGCAAATCAATGCGGTTAGCAATGGCCTTATTTAAACCATTCAAAAATCGATCAATAGCTACTCCTGGATGCTCCTCGCTTCCCATTTTCCTTATTATGGATTTCATCTTGTTATAATACTCAACCATGGGCTTAGAACCCTGGTGAAGTAATGCAAACTTTGCAACAAATCCGAGATAAATAGAGCATATCTTTTGAGCAAGATTCTCTTCAACACAGCCCAAGAAACAATAGGTGGTTCATCATACCTCCGACGTTCCCTCACAAATTGATCCCACCATAGTAAGGCATAACCATTAAATGTAGAAGTAGCCAACTTTATCTTCTCCTTCTCGGTATAAGATTGAAGTTCAAAGGCGCTCTCCACCTTCTCCATCCATGCTAGGAATGCGTCTGGATCCTTACGCTCTTGAAAGGATGGTATGGACATCTTAGACGAACAAGTTGCTCCATTTGAGTAGGCAAATCTAGATCTTTCCATGATATAACCTGCAAAAAGTTAGTGAAACAAAGAAATTTTTCCTCACCACACAAGCTCACGTGTTTATACTCGTCACTCGTGTATCACTCAAGTGTATCAGTTGGTATCAGAGCTAGTTGGAGGTAACAAATTATATCTTTTTCTTATTTTGAGTCAATTGTTGTCGTTTCTTGAGTCTTCAAAATTCAAAAAAAAAAAAAAAAATCGAAGTTACTGTTCATAAGCACTGTAGCGATACTGTTCACCGTTACTGTTCATCCGAATTCCTCTTGATTGCATCATTCAAATTCTGTGTTTTTTTCCTTCGTGTCCTTGCTGTTTTTGTGTCTATTGTATGTCAAGAAAATAAAAAAAATAAAAAAAAAGTTTTGAGTTTACCTATCTTCTTGTCATCTTTCTTGACTAGTTCTTGTTCTTCTTGTTGAGTCAAATCGTTTCTTGTTACTTGCTGTCCTTTGATGAGTTGAGTCATCTTGTTATTGCTATCAAAATTTCCTTTAGGTATCTTGCATCTAGTCTTGTGTCTTGAGATTAAAAAAAAAAATTTCTGTTGTTGCTTTCTGTCCAAACTCTAGTTGCTGGAAAATTAGGTTTTCTTGTGTGGTTCTCACAAATCTGAAATTCCTTGGGCAAGTTAATTGAATCTTGAAGCTTTCTTGAAGTATTATCTTGAGATCTTGAATTCTTGTGTGAATGTTGAAAGTATTGCCTTGAATATCTGATCTTCCAATCGGTCCTTGAGTTGCAAGATTACTCTTCAAATTCTGTTCAAATTCTCTTGATTGACTTGCTGCTGTTGGGAAAAAAAAAGAAAAGGAAAAAGCAACGAAACAGCAAAGAAAAGAAAGGCCAAAGCTGAAACTTCATCAAGGAAAAAGACTTCTAAGGCGATTGGAAGAAGGGCATTCCAAACCTGATTCGGAAACAAAGTAAAGTCCAAGTCTAATTTGGAAAAGCCAACCACTTCCATTTATTCCTTTCCTTAATCAGTTTTGAAACCACCTTTTGGAGGCCTGTCCGCACCTTATTTGCTGTCCCAAAACTACCTGGAAAATCGTCCAAAAACAGCCATAACACTTCCCAAATTCCAGAAAATTCAACCAGCAAAATTTGAAGGAAAGAAAAGCTGTCCAAGAATCGGGTTAAGATTTCTTGTTTTGAGATAATTTGAGTTTTCCTTCTAGGGTTGTTTTCAGCTTTTGAGTTAAATTTCCAGCATCCTAAATTGTCTAAATTTCGTATTTTCTCTATTCCTGTTGAGCACGTAATAGGCTTAAGTCTTTGTTTCCTAATCCTTGTTGTTTCCTAATTCCTTTTGTCTTAGTTTCCTAATTCTTCTTGTGTCTTTGTTTCCTATTCGTTTATGGTCTTTGTCTCCTGATCTATTATATCTTTTGTTTCCTATTTTTGTGTCTGATGATGAGCTCGGAACTGCCATAGGAGTCAAGGATATTCCGACAATGCCAAGTGGTCCAATAACGAGAGCACGTGCCAAGAAGCTTAAGGATTCCATGCAAGCGTTGGTGTGTCACGTGCAAAGCCAAGTGGGATGTCCGAGTAACCTTCAAGAACTTGGAAATAAGGATCTCAAACTTTACACGTTAATCCAAGTCGTTGAAGATGAGGAAGTTGCATTGGAAATTTCAACCGAACCTAGGGTTAGGGTTAACTAGGGTTTTCTTGCTTTCGAATTGAGTTTTGTTTTATTTCAGTTGTAATGGGCCGAATTACCTTGCTAAATAAGCTTGAGTAATTAAAGTCCAATTTCCATAAATTAGCTAGTTAAATTCTGGTTAATTAGTTGGGCTTATGACCAAGGTACACTTGGGATTAATGAGGTCAAAACCTAGTTCAATTAGGATTAGTCTTTCATTGATTATAGTAGTAGTAGGATTAGTTTTTCCTAGGCTATATATACAGCCTATGATGGACGAATTTAGGGGGCTTTTTATCAATAAAATTTTCAGCTTATTCTTGTGAAAATAGCACGTCTCTTTCTAAGAGATTCTTCTTTGAATACTTGAGAGGTTTCGAGTGTTCATTCGACTTATCAATCAAGAACCACACTTGATTGTGGCGTCATCTATGCCTTGGTTCGCTAATTCATTGTTCTACGGGTTAAGATTAAATTCGAGGTTCGTAGTTCCGCGGGTTAGAAGGGTCGAGAGTCTTCTGTAAATTCAACTTGATAATCGTCTAGATCTTACACCAACTCACATCATCTGGTATCAGAGCTAGTTGATGGTATCAAGTATATCCCTTTTAATTCTTGTTATTTTCGTTTCTTGTTTTGTGTCAAAAAAAAAAACATTACTATTCATCGTACTGTAGTGTCACTGTTCATCCGAATTGCATCTTTAGTTTCTTGATAGTGTTCTTGTCTTTTCTTGTGTTCTTGAGTCTTGAATCAAAAAAGAAACAAAAAAAAAAAGAGTCGAAATCTGTCCGCAAGTCCTTAGGTCTTTTGCTAGGGTTTTCTTGTATTTCTTGCTTCTAAATTTCTGGTTGTCAAGCATTGCTAGTTGAGTCGTCTTGAAGTCCTGAAATCTGGTCATCTTGAGTCGCCTTGCTTTGCAATTCTTGTAGTAATTCTTGTGTTCAAATCTGCTTTAGAGTCGGGACTTTGTTGTTCTTGTTGCTGTCCATTTTTTATTCTTGTTGCTGTCCAGAATTTGTCTTGCTATTGTGAGTTGTTTCTTGTGTCAATTGCTGGAAATTAGAGGCTGATCTAAACCAAAAAAATTCTGTGACTTTCCATACCTTGTGGCCTTCTTGAATTCTTGAAACAAACCCTAAAAAGTTCTTGAACAAGTTTCAACCAAATCTTGAACTTTGGGGCTGTTTTCTTGAGTTTCTTGAAATCAACTGAAAGATCTTGAATTCTGGAAATTCCAACTGATCTTTGAATCTTGTGAGCAGCATTTAATCGGGTATAAAAAAAAAAGAAAGGAACAAGAACCCGAAACTGCCTGAAAAAAAAAATTGCTGCTTGAATCCGAACTGTTGGAGTGTTGACACCCATTCTTGATCTTGCAAATTGTTGTTTAAACAACTGGGGTACATCTTTGGGGAATTGTTGAAACATATTTGCATGTTGGAAGACAAAAGAAATCCGATTTGCAAGAGGAAGAACTAAACCAGAATTTCTGCTTCACAATTTCAGCTTGCTTTTCCTTCCATAAATCGGTTTCCTTGTTGCTTCAAGAAATACAAAAACCGAGAGGAAACCTAACCCAAACAGAAAAACAGCATCTTAAACCTTTATCCAGCCTGCCAACCGCCCAAAACAAGGCCAAACCAGTTTAGGAAATTTTCCACCACCTTAATTAAGGGTTAACAAAACCAAACCAGAGTTTTGAGAATTGTTGAAAGGTCGCAGCTGTTGATTTTTTTGCCCTTGTGCCACACGAATTATCTACACTTTCCAGCAACATTGTGCCTCTTATTCGTGAGTCTTGCTTTCCAAATTGGTGTGTCTTAGTTTCTTAACTAATTTCTTTTGAATCACTTATATCTTCTCAACCCAATTCTTTCCAGTTTGTTGAGTCTAGTTAGTCTTCTAAATTCTCAACTCTTTGCGTCTTCATTTATTCTTCAAAGTGAATCAAAGGGGTGATACATCACATTCTTGAAAGGTAATTGGTGATAAATCCTTGAATTGCTTGAAATTTCTGAATTTTCAAGGAGGAAGATCAAGGAATTTGAGCGTGCTTGGTGAGATCATTAGAGTGGAACAAACACTTGAGTGATACACGAGCGTGAGGGGACATACGTGAGGAAGTGTGTGAGGTCTTTTCTATCACAAATTGTTCATTTTTGCAGGTTCAAAGAAAAATGTCAAACGAAGGAGAATCAACTAACGAAATGACCAATGCCCAACTTGCGTTCCAAATGCAAGCCTTGATTGCCGATTCTAAGAGGCAAATCATGCAAACCATTGAGGAGGTCCAGGAGCGACTTGATAAACTAGAGACTACTCAGAGTTCCTCCAAGAAATCCAAAGAGAAAGCTAAAACAAGTGAAACAAGTGATTCCAATGAGGATTATGAACCAGGGAAATCACGAAGAGAAAGAAAGAACCGGTCGAAAATGATGATTCCATCAAGGGAATTAAAATGACCATTCCACCTTCCAAGGAAAATCGATCCTGAAATCTACTTAGAGGAGCGAAAAATGGAAAAGGTCTTTGGTATCACAACCTTGAAGAGCAAATGGTAAAGGCGCAGTAATGGAATTTGCGAATATGCAGCTATCTGGTGGGACCAACTTCTCGAGTAAAGCAAAGGAGGAACCGGAACCAATGACCGCTTGGGATGACCTTAAGCGGGTAATGAGGAAAAGATTCATTCCAGGTACTACCATCGAGATTTGCATTACAAAGTGCAAATGCTTACTCAAGGAAATTTGTCGGTGGAGGATTATTTTAAGGAAATGGAAATGGCTATGATGCGTCTTGACATCCATGAAGATGTTGAAACCACTATGGCCGTTTTCTAGAGGATTAAAGCCTGAAATTGCTGAGGTCGTTGAGCTTCAACATTATTTTGATATTGAAGAGTTGATGGATAAAGGCTGTCCAAGGTTGAGCGGAGGCTCAAGAGGAGGGGTAGTTCGTCCTAATTCCAACTTCCAAGCTGGAAATTGGAGAAACCAAGCAACCAAAAGGGAAGAACGTTCCTTCACCCTACTCAATTGCAAAACCAGAATCCATCCCTCACAAATTCATCAAAGCGAATGCTCCTCCATCTAGACCAAGCTGGAAGGGCAATCCTAAGGCTAATGGATGCTACCAAACCCCATAATAGGGACACTAAGTGCTTCAAGTGTCAGGGTTTGGTCACATTGCCTCTCAGGTGTCCAAGTCACGTGAGCAATGCTTGTTCTACCTAATGGAGAAATGGTCACCGCGATGAAGGCATGATGAATGTGACATGCCTATAGAAGGAGGAAGTGATGAAGAAGAAATCATTGAAGAGCAGCCAGTTGTGGACGTGTTGGTTTAGTGGCTCGGACGAGCTTTGACCCATGTTGGAGTAGACGAGCTTCAGCGGAGAACATATTCTACACTCGTTGCCACATCAAGAGAAGGTGTGCTCTAGTCATTGATCCGGGGAGCTGTACCAACGCTGCAAGTGCCATCATGGTGGATGGAGCTAGGCCTTTCAACAACCAACCATCCAAGCCCTATAAGTTGCAATGGCTCAACAAACGGCGGTGAGGAATGCGTTACTCAAACAAGTACTTGTTTCTTTCCAGTATTGGACGTTTTAATGATGAAGTAATATGTGATGTTGTGCCTATACAAGCTCTCATGTTATCTTAGGTTGTCCATGGCAATTTGATGAAAGGTTAGTTGGGACGGATTCACAAACAAGTATTCCTTTTCTTTTGCAAATAAAAGGTGATACTTGCACCTCTACACCTCAACAAGTGCATGAGGACCAAGTAAACCTTCAAAAGAATTTGAAGAGGAACTTGAGAAAGAAACCTCGTGAGTTAGGACAAGAAATTAAAACTCATGATGTGAAAAATAATAACCATGGCCGAACCAAAAATGAAGGAAAACTAGCTAAAAATGATTGATAAGGGAAAAATTGAAAGGAAAAATGGATTTTAATTGCAAGGCTAAAGTTATAAGAAAAGCTTTACTTTCTACTCAGCCTATCTTTTGCTCCTTTCTAAAGAAATTAGACCAACTTGATGTTTCCTTGCCTAGTTCTTTTGCTAACCTATTGCGAGAATTTCAAGATGTGTTTCTGCGATGAAGTTCCTAGTGGTCTACCCCATTAAGAGGAATTGAGCATCAAATAGATCTCATTCACTGGTGCATCTTTGCCTAACCACCAGGATATGGGACAAGAGGAAACCAAGGAAATTCAGCAACGCCAAGTAGAAGGACTCTTGAGAAAGGCTGGCAGACCCGTGAAATCACCATGTGTACTGTACACGTGCTCTACTTGTGCCTAAAAAAGGATGGGACGGGAGGATGTGCACGATTGTCAGTGCCATAAATGCTATAACGGTAAAGTCATCGCCATCCCATTCCTCGTCTTGATGACATACTTGATGAACTCTATGGTGCTGTGATTTTTACTAAAATTGATCTTAAGAGTGGTTATCATCAAATTAGGATCAAAGATGGTGATGAATGGAAGACTGCATTTAAGACTAAACATGGTTGTATGAGTGGTTAGAATGCCTTTTGACCAACTAATGCACCTAGTACTTTCATGCTTAATGAATCATGTCTTACGGCTTTCTTGGTAAATTTGTTGTTGCCTATTTTGATGATATCCTTATTTATAGTAAGAACTTAGATGAACACATCATGCATGTTAAAGTTGTTTTAGAGGTCCTTCGAGAGGAACAACTTATGCGCTAATCTTCAAAAATGCACTTTTGCACCAATCAAGTTGTTTTCTAGGTTATGTTGTAAGTGCAGGGAATTCAAGTGGACCAAAGTAAAATAAAAGCTATCACCGAATGGCCAACTCCACCTTAGTGAAGTAAGGAGCTTCATGGCTTAGCTAGCTTTTATAGGCGCTTTGTCAAGGATTTTAGCTCAATGCGGTGCCACTTACTCCATTGTTAAGAAGGATCAAGAGTTTCATTCGGGAGATGAACAAGCTAAGTCTTCCAATTACCTCAAACACAAACTCACACATGCACCGCACTTGCCAGTTTGCCTAACTTTGAAAAAGTTTTGAAATTGAGTGTGATGCATCCGGTGAGGTGTTGGGGCCATCATATTACTACCAAGAAGGGAAGCTGGCCAGTCGCTCTACTACAAAGGAAAGCTCAATGGCAACCTGGCAACATTACCCGAGGCCCAAGGAGTTTGTTCTATTACACCGATCACGAAGTCGCTTAAGCATCTCAAGTCACAAACCAAGCTAATAAGCGACATGCTTTGTACAAGGTGGGTAGCCTTTATTGATACCTTTCCTTTGTGATCAAATATAAGACTGGCAAAAGCAATGTTGTCGCTGATGCCTTGTCTAGGAGGTATACTTTGATTACTACACTTGATGCAAAATTGTTAGGTTTTGAAATAATCAAAGAGTACCATCCTAATGACCCCGATTTTGGGAAGTGTTCATGCGTTTTTCCACGGCAGTGAGAATTATGGGTTAACCTCTTCACGGTGGTTATTTATACTATAAAGACAAAATGTGTATTCCTACATGTTCTATGCGTGGATTGTTTGTAAAGGAAGCACATAGTGGAGGTCTTATGGGACACTTTGGAGTGGCAAAGACATTGTCTATCCTCCAAGAGCATTTTTACTGGCCAAAGATGAGGTATGACGTGGAGCTGTATCATCCAAAGGTGTGTAACTTGTCATCATGCCAGTCAGTCTAAGGTAAATCCATGGACTCTACACTCCACTCACCGCTCCTAGTATGCCTTGGGTTGATTTGTCTATGGACTTTGTGCTAGCTTACCTAGGACTAGACATGGTCATGATTACTGTATGTTGTAGTTGATAGATTTTCTAAAATGGCACATTTCATTCCATGTCATAAACCGATGATGCAAAACATGTGGTTGATTTATTTTTCAAAGAGATTTAACGTTTACATGGGTATGCCACGCATAATAGTTCTCGATAGAGATGTTAAGTTCTTAGCTACTTTTGGAAAACTTTATGGAGTAAAGGGAACTAAACTCTTATTCTCACCTCTAGTCATCCTCGTATGCGGAGAATGCAAGGGTGGTTAATAGAACCATCTACACTTTGTGGTGCTATCATTAAAAGGAATCTTAAAACTTGGGAAGATTGCCTACCGCATGTAGAATTTGCCTACAATAGGACAATACATAGTGCTACACAATACTCTCCTTTCGAAATTGTCTATGAATTTAACCCGCTTACTCCTCTAGATTTGATGCCTTTACCTGTGTTTGAGAAAGTTAATCTAGATGGGAAAAGTGCTGAATTTGTTCATGAACTCCATGCCAAGGTCCGTGCTAACATTGAGAAACGCATACAATATGTACAAAATGCTAATAGGGAGCGTGTAAGATGGTTTTGAACCTGGTGATTGGGTGTGGATTCACATGAGGAAGGAAAGATTTCCTGTGCAAAGCTGAACAAACTACTTCCTAGGGCGTGGACCATTCCAAGTAGTTGCCATTATCAATGAAAACGCCTGTTACAAACTTGACCTTCCGCGAAAGAGTATGGTGTACATGCAACTTTCTGCTTCGATTTAAGTCCTTTCTATGCAGACGACGAGCTTGATTTGGGGACAAATCGCCAAGAGGAGGAGAATGATGATGAGCTCGAACCCCACAGAGTCAAGGGATATTCCAACAATGCCAAGTGGTCCAATAACGAGAGACGCGCTGCCAAAGCTTAAGGATTCCATGCCTGTGTGTCATGCAAAAGCCAAGTGGGATGTCCGAAAGTAACCTTCAAGAACTTGGAAATAAGGATCTCAAACTTTACACGTTAATCCAAGTCGTTGAAGATGAGGAAGTTGCATTGGAAATTTCAACCAACCTAGGTTAGGGTTGCACCAACTAGGTTTTCTTGCTTTCAATTGAGTTTTGTTTTATTTCGGTTAATGGGCGGAATTACTCCGCTAAATAAGCTTGAGTAATTAAAGTCCAATTTCCATAAATTAGCTAGTTAAATTTGCTAATTAGTTGGCTTATGACCAAGGTACACTTGGGATTAATGAGGTCAAAACCTAGTTCATTAGGGATTGGTCTTCATTGATTCATAGTAGTAGTAGGGATTAGTTTTCCTAGGCTATATATACAGCCCATGATGGACCTAATTTAGGGGCTTTATCAATAAAAATTTTAGCTTATTCTTGTGAGAATAGCACGCTCCCTTTCTAAGAGATTCTTGAATAATTTGAGAGGTTTCGAAATTATTCGACTTATCAATCAAGAACCACACCTTGATTGTGGCTGCCATCTACCAACAGCCTTGTTCACTAATTCATTGTTCTACCGGGTTAAGATTAAATTCGAGGTTCGTAGTTCTACAAGCTGGGTAAGGCTTCCAGAGTCTTCCGTAAATTCAACTTGATAATCGCCTAGATCCTACACCAACTCACACGTGTGTCTTATTTCCCAAACCTTTTGTCATTCTTGCCTAATTCACCGTGGTCTAATTTGTAAAGGTTAACACTAGAAGAAGTTCTAATTCCCTTCAAGTTGTTACCAAAGTTGGATCGAGAAGTGTGATTGGGGAGAGTAATAGAGTGTTTGCTGAGTGTAAAACGGGTTGAGTGTGATATACCCAACTGATACGAACTACATTAATAACGCAACCCTATCACCCAGCACTTAGGATCTAGGATATTGGTAAAACAAAGTTGACTCACACATAACAAGACCTTCACCCCGCTGAGCACTTGGACAACGAACGCTGGTATAAGGTAGAAGACGCCTACACCAATGTGTTCTTGAATTGATAGTCAATGAACCTTAAAGAGAACTCTGTATTCAAGTCGCCTTCAAAGAAGAGGTGATAAAACACTCAATGTTATTTCTGAAAATTCTGTTGTTAAAAAATCGAAATAAGAAGGGCTATTTATAGCCTACAAGATACCTAAATCCTAATCTAGGAATCAATTTAGCCTTGGAAGCTTGAAGAACCAAACCCTAACTAACTAGGAAACTACTTTTAGAAACTACTAATAATACTAGAGGCTAAACAATTAGGAATTTATTTTAACCTAACTAAGAATGGAAAGACTGCTCAATAATTTCATGACCAGTACATCTTTTAGCTTGTAATCGCTCCACGCCTACATGCAGGGAGAGGGATCGTAAGATCCGATTTGTGGGTGTGCCCAATCGCCAACAAGTGCAAGTCTTCCGGGTTTGCACGCTATTAACAAAGTAAATCAAATTATGGAGTGATATTACTTGAATCTCATGCGCACACTTAGTATGGTAACAAAGGGTGATTGCTCGTCCAAATTAAGCAAGTGGTTTAACTTGGATCATGAGATGGCTTGAATGTGGACATATGGTAGCCCACGGATTCGTGATCGCCTACCTTACTTACTATCATATATTTTATTATAAGAAATATTCTTGAAATGATAGGTTTGATTTAACTGAAATTATGGTTTGTCATTCACTCAAGACCATCAATTTTAGAGGCTGAGGTTGCTATAAAACCCACTGCAGATTAATTTTTTTTTTGATTTGTTAGGATTCACACAAGTTTGAAGAATAACTAAGATTAGATTCTAGCCACCATGGAATTTTAGAGAATCCGTGATCAATTTATAGAGGTAATTGATTTGAAGAAAAAATAAGTGGAAATAAAAATTATAATTTTGAAGTTTTTATGATTTTATTAAACAAAACTTTTTTTTAACAAACTCATTCTATTTTGCTTGTAGAATGAGTAATAATCCGAGCCTTCATACACATTCTCAATTGACAAAACTAAATGACACAAATTTTCTCGATTGGCATCGCAATGTTGATATGAACCTATGTAGGACCTAGACGAAATTCAAGTTGGATGGCTAAACAATTGACCCTCTAAACCCTCAAGTTAATAACCTTGACTTAACCCCTTGAACTACCTAAACAAATGATCTAGCGAACCAACGCTATAGGCAGAAGAATGCCACATTTGATTGAGCAAGTTTAAGATTGAATAAGTCAAGAAAACTCTCAAGTATTCAAGAAAGGTTCTCTTAGAAAGAGAAAGTGAAAACTCACAAAATTTGATATAACTTGCTTGAATAAAGTTGATGGTTTGTAGGCTTTTTTTATAGCCATACAAAAGACCTCAAATCCCACTTGAACTTGGACCTACTCACTAAAACCTAACCTAACTAAAATTGGCTAATATAGCCCTAGCTTTTAGGAAGCTACTAAATAACAATTATTAAATAGATAAGCACCCAAAATTTTCGGCCATGACAAAGCCTTGGTCCCATATTATTCACGCTAAAATGACTCAAGGAAAACAATGGAAAATTAGACAATTGTGCTCTCAATCTAAAAGACTTCAAATGGCAGCTTCATTCTTTAATTTGAAACAAAGTAAATCTTTGATCCAAGCCTTGTTGAAAGGAAGAATTTTCGTGACGCCTTGGAGCTTTAATCCCTGATAAGAATATAAGAAATGATCCTAAATCAAAGCATTCTATCATTCCATTTCTCATCAAATGTTCTACCTCGCTCTCGTTCCATGAAAAATTGAGTATGTACTTGATGGGCCTATGCCTCGAGGAACCCAACTAATGCACCCGTCACTGTTCAAAATGTTTACAAAGAAGCATAAGGATGAAAATAGAATGGTTTCATGTATCATGATAGCCCTATGACTCGCCAACTCAACAGAAGACATGAACATGGGATACGAAATCGCCCAACACCCGAGAGTTGTTTTGAACAACAATCAAGGACGGTGAGATATGATACCTCCAAAGAGTTAAGAGCAGCCCTAGGCGTACCCTCCTAGAACCTCCCAACACAAAGAATATCAGTGATCTTTTCTCTTCAATAGAAATTGAACTAGTTTTGTTCTTATGAACCCAAGACCTCTAAACCCACAACGCCTTAGTAACCCTCAAGCAAATATGAATGGCAGAAAGAGACACCACGCATTAGAGAACAAGGCTAATCGCTAAAGTCTATTTTGAAAATCCTAAGTTAAGAACTCAACATTCAAGAGAAGTTCAATCAAGAACTTGAAGGAAAATTCTTCACTTGTATTGGCGTCAAAAATCGCCCCCAAAAATAATCATAAGAGTGGCTATTTATAAGCCTTACAAGACAAACCCTAATACTACTTAGACTTGCTAAAAAAACTAAAAAATCCTAATGAAACTAGGAATGTGACCAGAAGATTCACTGCTACATGCGCCCACGCCTTTAAATCTTGTATAGTACTACATGCAACTAGAAGACTTTCACCGCCGTGGCGGCCTACCAACCGACAAGTAAATATGTGAGCGTAGACTTACCGATGATGAGCTCGAGCTGCCAAAGGAGCCAAGGATATTCCACAATGACAACCGGTCACAATAACGCCGGAGCACGTGCCAAAACTTAAGGATTCCATGCAAGCGCCGCAGTGTCACGCAAGGCCGTTGATGTCCAGTAACCTTCAAGAACTTGGAAATGAGGATCTCAAGCTTTCTACACGCTAATCCAAGTCATCAAGATGAGGGAAGTCACCCAGATACTTGTGGCTGTTAGTGATGTTATGCTACGTTTTGAATAGGATACAGTGATCGAATCTATCAAGACTTTCTACTGAGGGTCTGATGAACTATCAGAAGCATGCTTGAATGTTAAGTTTGGCTGAACAGATTATTCACTTTAGAATATACGACAGAGAAACTCACCCCTTTCATAATCAAAGTCTCATCTCGAATAATGAAAAAGGTGCTGAGTTTCTCTTTCTTGTTCCTTGGAACCCACCTCTGATACAAAGTGAATGAGTTCCTTTGTTCAAGTTTAGGCTTTATCAATTCAAGAACGCTCTGAGCCAGTACGTTTCTACCAAATTCCTGGTTCGCTAACACCAAGGATTGTTGAGATTGCACCAGGTTCGCAATCTCGAGGGTTAGAGGGTCAGAGGATTTCTATCCTTTTGTATCCATAACCCGTTCAAGATAGATCATTCAAGGCCATGCAGGTCTCTCAAGAGTCGGAGCTTGGAGATCCTCGTGATCGGGTTGGTATCGAGAGCCTCGCCTTGGAACCAGGTTAATATCCCTTTTTTCTTCGTTTTCCCCTTTATTAAATCAAAACCGTTACTGTTCATCGATACTTGTTCATCAGTACTGTAGTTACTAATGTTCACGTTACTGTAGTACTACTGTTCACCTGAGTTTGCTATTCATCCCACTTTCTTACTCTGTTGGTCTTGTGCTTGTTTTTGAATCTTGAATCATAAAAAAAAAAATAATAGTTGTAGGTTTCCTCCCTTGAGTCTCTATGAGACGTTGTTCTTGTTGTTCGCCTTATTTCTTAGCATCCCCACTTTTTTTTGGTTTCTTGTTGCTGGTCCGACTTGCCTAGTTATCAAGGCTGATCTTGTTCAAATTGCTGGAAAATTCTGTGACCTCTCTTGCTGTTGTTGAGCCTCTGGACATACATTGAATTCTTGAAACAAGCTTTAAAGTTCTTGAGCAAGTTTACACACCAAATCTTGAACCTGGGGCTGTTTACTTGAATTTTTTGAAACTGATTGAATGTTTTGAATTTGAAATTTCACAATTGGTTCTTAGTTTAAAAGCAGAATTAATTCATTGAAAGGGGAAAAAAGAGAGAGAGAGAAACAGAAACTAAAGAAGCCAAACTGCTTCTTGGAATTCTTGACTTGAAACCAAATCTGCCTTGCTTGTTGATCTAAATCCTTGTGCGCAATTGTTGTTCCAAACTCTGAACCTACACCTTGGGGTTGTTAGAACATAATTGCATGCTTGGGAAGGTTAAAATCCACTTGGAAAGCTGAAAACACAAACCAGAATTTGAGTTTCCAAATTCCAGATTTGTTCTTCCCAGATCGTGCCTCTGTTGCCTGGTGTTAAAAATTGAATAGGAAACCTTGCCAAACCTTGCAACATACAGTTTACCTACTCTCCTAAATAGCAGCAAACACGCTCAAAGAGGATCAAAACCAAACCAAATCAGTTTTGAAACCAAGTCCACCTCTCTGAATGCACTCACCAACCAAACTGGTTTGGAACCTTTGGAACCCAATTGCTGCTTGCTTTGGAAACCATTGTTCACTAATTTGTTCTATCTCCAGCAATTAGTTTGAGTCTTGTGCGTGTTTTAGAGCCGTAGGCTGGATGTGGTCCTCCTCCTTTTCACTCTGATTAAGAATCA
Organism: Gardenia jasminoides; assembly: GCA_013103745.1. Taxonomy (NCBI): domain Eukaryota; kingdom Viridiplantae; phylum Streptophyta; class Magnoliopsida; order Gentianales; family Rubiaceae; genus Gardenia; species Gardenia jasminoides. The sequence continues at coordinate 23,355,160 of CM023097.1, forward strand.
AAGTTGAGTTTCCTAATTTGAGTCTTATTTCCAAATCTGGTTTTATCTCTTAGTTTCCTAATTATTTCCAGCTTCTCACAGTCCATTTTCAGTCCTAATTTACTTGTATTTACCCTCATCTAGGAGTCTAAGAATTCTTAGAATTTGACCAATTTACCCTTTGCTTTCTTCAAGTCTTCTTTTAGGGTTTTCCTTAGTTGTTTTCATTTGAAATTTTTCAGCTTTAAAAAATGCCTTTTCCTCCCAAATTTGAGCTTAAATTTTGTGGTCATTCTTCCAACCCTCATACATCAGCCATGCCAACCGATTGAATTGGATTAGTTCTTTATAAACTGTGAGCCAATCTGTTGTCTCAAGATGTAAGGACCCCAATGCAGTTGGTGATTATTAGAGAGTGAACCTGAGTGCATACACGAAATTGGTGCTGATACACCAAGGGAGTGTAAAGAGGTTATTATCTTGTATTTTTTTCTAACCTTTGCAGATTTTATCACCGCCATGAGGCACAACTCTAAAGAGTTATTTAAAGAAAACCCATGCTCTTCACAAGGCACAACCGTTGAAGGAATACTACAAGAGATGAGATCCATCATCCAACAAGCTGAACAGTATATCCCTTTGTTACGACTCTGGATGGATTAAAATGATCAAATATTAGGTATCTTGGAAGTGACTAATCGTATGGAGTTGTAGCTGAAGTTGCACACGCCGCTATGGATATTGAAGAGAAGCTCGAGAGTGAGATCGCCAAAGGAAACTTTTGGCCAAACATGCTTCAATGGGAGGCGACGTATAAGAAATTGCAAAAGAGCCAAATACGTCCCGAACCAGCCTACAATACGTAACCAAAGG
>CM023097.1:23357011-23478649 GCA_013103745.1 Gardenia jasminoides
AAAGTTACCAAATATAAGATAGCTAAAATTAACAAACTCCCAAGAAAAATACAAACCCCCAAAGTTCAATAAAATTACATTGATAACAACTCCAAAATACCATAAAACCATCAAACCTATCCATTAATTTCAATCTTATACAAAAGAGAAATCCTATAAAAGTACCTAACTCTCATTCACTAAGGCTCTCAACTCGAAACCGCTAAGGAACAATTGGGTGAGCTGGGTCAAAGGAGGCTAAAGAGAACATGCACATGCCTAAAAGTCATAACTAAATTATTAAACAAAGAAAAAGGGCCAACACAATCTGCAATAAAAGCACAGCTGTAAACCATACAATTTAAAGGTGATATGGTTGCCGCCCGGCTCCCAAGTATCGAGCATCGATATATGTTGACACCTGCCAACCGCCACTCTTACTACCCACATTCAACTACTTACTCTCCTCGCCTCAGTGCTTCAACCCTGCCCGTGCCTGAACTCAATTTAAAAAGGTAACCCACTATGAGGTATGCTAAGTCAGGACCTATTCCAACCGAATGTGTTTGAAATAGCAGCAGGCACCGCCTGTTTAATTAACTTGCCCTACCGCTATTTTATCGGATATGCATAATTGATCTCATTAAAAGGGCATTCTATGCTTGTACAAACATTCAAATAACATTCGTAAAATAATTATTAATTGAACATTCTAAACAGAATTCTTAGCAATAGCTAAGAAGGGCGAAGGCATAAATATGCCACCGAAAGTCACGCATAAAAGCTTTCACTCTATTTACATGCACTTGACACTCACCATAAAGAATAAGTAAGAAATGCAGGATAAGCATGCTCTTCAACGCCCCATGGATCACCTGCGATGGGAAGTAAGTACTACCTTTTCAATTGTCAAAAGTTCAACACTTTGAAAATCCATTTCAACCGCAGAATGAGCGTAACGCATAAATACCATGCATGAACTCCCAAGAAATGCATATAAACACTTTAATATAACAAAGAAGCATGTAACGGGCGCTAGACTAAAACGGCAAGTACAAAAATGAACGGAAAACACAAAGAAGGTGAAACAGTTTTGCACCCTGTACGCCATCGCCTATAACTCGAGCTACGAAAATCGGATTAGACGCACGAGGTGCCGCCAAGCTGGAGAACGAGTTTACAACTTGAAGTGAAGGAAGATTTTGCCCAGATTTGTCCTTGCTTAAGGTCAAAAACGCAGAAACAGTCTCAGAAGTTTCACCGCCGAATGTTCGACAGGCCAACTTCAAACGGCATAACCACAAATCGAAATCGAAATTCCAGCGCGTTGGAAATCAGAATGACAGGCTATAACTCGTGTTTTGGCCAAAAATCAAAATCACAAGGTATCACGCGGAAAATGAAGCCAGTGGTTGCCGCTGCCCTCGCTTTTCCATGCCGCTCACAAATCAATTAAATAACACGCGGCATGCCAAACTATGGACTCAAATGTAGTACCAAACATGCAACCACAGCTGGCCCAACATTATCCCTGCCACACACACACAGCCACACACAGCCACTCGCGACACACACATGCACCAAAGCTACATTTCCATCCACATTGCTACACAACCAAACTTTTATACCATCTCAACACAACCATAACCATACTATAACAACATCAATGAGAATAACACAACCACCCTACCCTAACCTAGCTGGTTGAGCTCCTAGGCTTGAAACAAGCTCCTTTACACCAAACATTCATCAACCACGTATACAATCAAACGAAGGAAACCATAACAGCAACTACCCACGATAAAATTTCAATTCAATTCAAACCCCAACTCCTAGCTCATTTCCATGGTTAGGTAAAAACATAAGAATCAATCAATCAATCCATAAAATCACTTCTACAAGCTAAGTATAAGTACGAATCAAGCCATAAGATCATCAAATCCAATTAGTTTATAATCCATTAAAAATTTCAGCTTATAGAGCAATAGAAGAAACCTTTCTAGGGATATTCTTGAGTGCAAATTCCAAGTTTTCCAATGGTAATCACCACCTTCTAGCTTCAATTAAGGTTGAGTGGTTGAATCTCCAAGAATTTTCCTAAATTCTTTTCCTTTCTTTTTTTCTCTCTCTTTTCTTCCCTTTCTCTTCCTCTCAAGGTTTTCTTTCCTCCTCTTGTTTTCAGTCATAAAAGCTCTTTAAAAGAGTTAACGAGAAGCTTCAAGAATCTTACTCACTCTTGGTCAAATGGTCAACTTTCTAAGCCACACAATAGCCCCTAACTCCACTTATTTCTATCATTGCCCCAAACAATTTCCATTCCTATCAATTTACTCCATAAACACTTAACCTATCTTAATCCATTCAAGCTTAATCACACCTAGTTAGGCCACCATCACCTACCATTCTAATCATCATGCTTTTGCTGCATTAACACGCCTTAAAATCAAAGAAATCAGAACTCGAGTTAACTATAAACTGATTTATTTTCAAAACTAAAGCATAAAAAGTCAAATGAGGGTTTTTCTATACTCAAATTAGAGTTTTATCTAAAATTTGGGTTTTCGTACAGCCATTGAAATTAAACAAATAATTACGGTGAGAAAATAAGAAATAAAAACCCCCTCTCAACCTCCCTCCTCCCATGAAATTTCGTCTAAATTCATACCTTGCACTCATAACGCTTTCACTCCAATTTGTAGGGTATTCTAATAGATTTCACCGCCAATCCCACCTCACAGCATTGCGCTTCCATGTGAGTCTATGAAATCAAGCTCAATGAAAACTCACTAGGTTAGGGATCATACCCTCATGCCTCCTCCTAAAGTTAGGGGTTTGATGTCGGTCCATAGCATAGACCCTGGCAGGCTTCCCGAACGGGTTATCCCCTACCTGACCGTTTAGATGTCGTGCTTAGAAGATTATTGTTATCCCTCACCTCACCATGGACATCGACAATTGATGACTTATGATCTCGTGCCCCTACATCTTAGACATTTTCCAGCTTTCCAACAATCACTCCATATGATTGCATTTACCACATCTTACATCCCACTTGTGGGGTCGAGACTGACTAGAACCGCTTCTTGTGAGGTATTCGGAGATTGACCATCACCCAAGAAGCTTCCTCAGACAAAGGGTCCCATCGAGCCCGTAGTCCCTTACTCCACCCTTCCTATTTAGAGGTTGGTATATCTTTATCACGATCCTATTTCACTACTACTCTGAGTATTTTTTGCATGAAAAGCCTTCACTTGTTGCCTAGCATTCTCGACTCTTCCGGCTTTATCTAAAAGTGATACTTATGCTTGTGCTAACGCCTCTGATCTCAACATTTAATCCTTGCACAATCGCTTAACTGCTTCCGTCAAGACTCAGTAATCCACTAATTCAAACTTTGAGAGTTGAAATCGTCTCAATCAGCCTACACTATCGATCCTTGTCTTATCTAATAAAATCATCCCCTTTTCTCCTGACTGAGGCACTTTCATCACCTCGCTTAAAATTTGCCCAAGTCCACCGTCCTCTCTTCCCATTTAGCTCCACAACCTTCCACCATGACCTAGCTGGCCTCGAATTGGAAAGTATGAATAGCACCTCTAGGGTGTAGGCAAGAAAATGCCGGCCATCCGCTCAAACCAGCTCCGCCACATCAATATCTCCGCCTCCCAAGAACTTTATGAGTAAACTTAAGAAAACGCTTGGTTTTGTCATCTCCGTGATCAGTCGGCCATGGGTTGATTTTGCTGACCAGGACCTTGATTACCTATCGCTCAAGTGATTTCAACCATCTTATTGAGGGGTCAGCCATCCTGGTCCACATGCTCACCACTCTGCTCTCGTCCTTACTCCGATGACCAGCACTTCACGAGGGCGCACGCCCACGCCCCTCTCCTCGCCCTCGACCTTGACTTCCATGTCTTATCTAGTTTCAATGCAACCGAACGGCATTACATAGAAGAAAATGAATTTTTAAAAAACGCACAGCCAACATACACGCAAGCAACAAGTGGTCAACAAGCACCATGAGTCATATATTCACATATTCAAAAGTTATGCGCCAACAAGTCATGGGTATTTTCAAAAATAAAACACACGTACAATAAAAAAAAAGACACACGAAGCTAGGGCTATGACCACATGCAAGCCATGTGTGTTGTCACAGGCTTACGAGCTCCTCGCTTCCAACTAGTCCTTATACAAAACAAACCAAAAGATTACATTCCTAATCTAGTTCATGTCAGCCGCTTAGTCTGGAGACTCCTCACCGGCTCTTTCTTCTTCGGGAGGGTCCTCACTGTCTCCTCCTCAGTGGGCCTCGTCGGAGGTTCTCCTGAGTCAACCTCCTCCCCACTTCCCACCTCACCACCTCAGCTACTCAAGAAGATCAATGGCATCATCCCAAAGTGTAAATTAACCCAACCCGCGGTCTACATACCATCTCAAATCTTCTTCTCAAATCAAACCTAATCATATAGTTCAACATTTTTTTCCAAATCACCCATTTATGATACAAGTCTTAACTCAAAAGTATATGTAATCTTTTCACTTAACTTTCAATCCATCCCACACCGCACCCCTAAACATCTAGTCTAGGGATACACTACAAGGATTTGAAGCCTAAGCTCTATACCACCATGCCCCACTCTTCTTCCCAGGTATTAAACCCAAGGGTATCGGATTCCACTCAGCTGGACCTACCAAATTCCCAACAAACCAAACGCTCTTCTCATTCAAACATAAGATATTAAAATTTAATAAACTCTTACAAAATACAAACCCCAAAAGTTCATCAAAATTACATTGATAACAACTCAAAATACCATAAACCATCAAACTCATCCATTAATTTCAAATCTTATACAAAGAGGAAATCCATAAAAGTACTCACTTCCTCATTCACGCGCCTCAACCTCAAAACCTCGTAAGGAAAACAATTATGAGCTAACGTCAAGAGGCCAAGAGAACATGCACATGCATTAAAAGTGTTAACTAAATTATATTAAATGCAGGCCAACCACAAATCTTGCAACAAAGCATGTAAACCATACAATTTAAAGGATATGTTGCTTGCCTCCCTTCCCAAGCATCGATATATATGTTGACACCACAACCGCTTCACTCTTACCCACATTCACCACTTACCCCTCTCCGTACCGCCAACCCCCTGTCTGCCCTCAACTCCCGGAATTTAGTGTATGGCAACCCACTATGAGTATGCTGTCGTGGACTCATTCCAACCGGACGCATTTGAAACAATGTTGTAACCCACTACCACTAATCCCTGCCCCAGCCTCTGCGTTTTACAAGGTGAACGGATCCCAAAGGTGTGGGGTATTCCCACAATAGCTAAACATTCAAATAACATTGCAAACAATCATTAATTGAACATTCTAAAACAGAATTCCTTAGCAGTAGCTTCAGAAGGCGAGCTGATAAAGTACACGCCTACCGAAAGCACACAAGCATGCTTTCAATTTATTTACATGCACTTGGACACTCACCACAGTTGAACAAGTAAGAAATGTGGAGTTAAGACGCTTTTCACCGCTGGATCACCACGCGACGCGTAAGTACCAATTTCTTTCACCGAAGTTCAAAAGTTCAACAATTTTGGGAAAATCCATTTCAACCGTGCATCATGTAACGCATAAATACCTGGCGTGCATGAACTCCCAAGAAATGCATATAAACACTTTAATATAACAAAAGAAGCACATGCACCGCGCGAGACCTAAAACGGCAAGTACAAAACGAGAACGGAAAACACACAAAGAAGGTGCAGAAAAACAGTTTTCACCCTACCGCCATCGCCATAACTGAGCGCCGAGTGTCGGATTAGGACGCATCGCAGGTGCCAAGGTTGGCAGAACGAGCTAACCCTTCATGAAGGAAGATTTTGCCCAGATTGTCTGTTTAAGGTCAAAAACGAAAACAAATCCGTAGTTTTTCACCATCAGAATGTTCGACAGGCCAACTCAAACGGCATAACTCAGCTCACAAATCGAATCGGAAATTCCAGCGCTGGAAAGCTAGAATGACAGGCTATAACTTCGGTTTTGGCCAAAAATCAAATCACAAGGTATCACGCGGAAAATGAAGCCAGCGGCTGTCGGTCTGCTTTCCCGCTATCGCCTAACGCTGCTAAAATCACTAACACACGTAGATGCCAAACTATGGACTCAAATGCAAAACCAAACATGTAAACCACAGCTGGCCCAACATTATCCCAAGGACACACACACACACAGCTACATCGCGACACACATATGCACCAAAGCTGATTTCCATCCACATTCCACCAACCAAACTTTTCATACCATCTCAACACAACCATAACCATACCATAACAATATTCAATGAGAACAACACAACCACTCCTACCCTAACCTAGGCTGGTTGAGTTTTTCCTGGGCTTGAAACAAGCCCTTTACACCAAACATTCATCAACCACATACAATCAAACGTGAAGGAAACCATAACAAGAACTACCTATAAAATCTTCATTCAATCAAACCCAACTAACCCTAGCTCATTTCATGGTTAGGCAAAAACAAGAAATCAATCAATCAATCCATAAAATCACTTCACAAAATCTAAGGAGTATAAGTATGAATCAAGCTTGGCATAAGAATCATCAAATCCAATTAGTTTATAATCCATTAAAAATTTCAGCTTATAGAGCAATAGAAGAAACCTTTCTAGGGATATTCTTGAGTGAAATTCAAAGCTTCCAATGGCAATCACCACCTTCTAGCTCAATTCAAGGTTGAGTATTGAATTCCAAGAATTTTCCCAAATTTTCCTTTCTTTTCTCTCTTTTTCTTTCCCTCTCTTTCTCTCTCTCTTCTCACGGTTTCTTTCCTCCTTTCTCTTGTTTTCAGCCGACCCAAAAGCTCTTAAAATGAGCTAATGAGAAGCTTCCAGAATTTACTCTACTCTTGGTCAAATGGTCAACTTTCTCAAGCACAACAATAGCCCCAACCCACTTTATTTCTATCATTGCCCAAAACAATTTCCATTCCTATCAATTTACTCCATAAACACTTAACTCATCTTAATCCATTCAAGCTTAATCACACCTAGTTAGGCCACCAATCACCTACCATTCTAATCATTTGGCAAGGCTTAAGCGTGCTGCATTTCTTAGCCAAAATCAAAGAAAATCGAAACTCAGTGGTTAATCATAAACTTGATTTATTTTCAAAAAAAGCATAAAAAAAGTCAAATGAGGGTTTTCATACTCAAATTAGAGTTTTTTATCAAAATTAGGGTTTTTTCAAAATAGACATTGAAATTAAACAAATAATTATGGTGAGAAAATAAAAATAAAAACGGGTCCCTCCAAATCCCCCTCGCTTATGAGAATTTAGTCCTCGAAATTCATACCTTGCACCCATAACGCTTTCCCTTTCCAATTTGTGGGTATTCTAATAGATTTCACATGCAGCCCACCCCACGTGCATTTACAATGTGGAGTCTATGAAATCAAGCTCAAGGAAAACTCTACTAGGTTAGGGATCATCCCTCGATGCCCTCCTGTAGGTTAGGGGTTTGATGTTGGTCCATAGCATATATGACCTCAGCTTCCCGAACGGTTATCCCCACACTGACCATTTGTTAGATGTGCCTACTTCTAGAAGATTGGTGTTCGCGATCCTCACCGCTTCCGCGTGACCATGTGTGGGTGACAACAATTGATGACTTTATGATCCGTGGCTCCCCCACATCTTAGACATTTTCCAGCTTTCTTCCAACAATCACTCTCCATGAGTTGGCTTACCACAATATCCACATCCCACTTGTGGGGTCGAGACCACTAGAACCGCCTGTAGAGGTATTCGAGGATTGACCACGCCCACGAAGCTTCCCTTGGACAAAGGTCCCATCGGCCCGTGGTCCCACTGTGTCCTGATGCGTTCTTCTAGCTTAGAGGTTGGCATATCTTTATCGGCTGATCCTATTTCACTACACTACTGAAGCATTTCTTTTTTTTTGGCATGAAAGCTCTTCACTTGTGCCTAGCATTTCGACTCTTCTCCGGCTTCATCTAAAGCCTCGAGTAAAAATATTATTTGCGTTACTAGTAGCGCCTCACGATCTCAACATTTAATCCTTGCAGACAAAATCGCCTAATCTGCTTCCTCAAGAACTACCACTACCTGGGGGGAAACTTTGAGCTTTGTAAATGGGTGGGTCTGGTAATCAGCCAGCACCTCGCCGATCCTTGTCTTAGGTCTAATAAAATCATCCTCCTCTTTTTCCCCCTGATCAGTGGAGGCAGGAATTTCTCATCACTCGCGTTTAAAATTTGCCTAAGTCCACTGGTCTCCGCTTCTTCCCATTTAGCCTCTCCACCAATGACGACCTAGCTCGAGACTCGGGCATGAAAGTGGCGACTAGCCTTCTTCTGCTTGATTGTAGTCAAGACAAGAAAATGTCGGTCATTCCGTTCAAACCGCTCGTTTTATACATCAATATCGCCCTCCTAAGAACTTTGGTGAGCAAAGTCTTAAGAAAATTCGCTCTAAGGCTTTGCCATCTCAGAGATCGGGGCCTATGGGTTGATTTTGCTGACCTGGACCTTGATTATCGCCACGCCCAAGTTTCAGCCATCTTATAGGGTCAGTTTGTAGCTATCTGTCCACATGCTCACCCACTCCCTGTTTCCCTCTTCGTCCCACCTCCGATGACCGAGCACTCACGTAGAGGGTTGTGGTTGCCTACCATCGCCTCCCCGCCCCGTCCTCCCCTGCCCCTCGACCAGCGACTTCCATGTGTCTCATCTAGTTTCAATAATGCAACTGAACGTAGATTAGAAAATAAATTTTTTTTTTTTTTAAAAAAAGCATAGCAGATCAACATACCGTGCAACAAGTGGTCAACAAGCGGTCATAGGTCATATATTCACATATTCAAAGTTACAAGCAAGTCAACAAGTCATGGGGCATTTTCAAAAAAATAGCACCGCGTTTAAACAAAGCTTGACACCGCGAGCGACCAAATATGACCAGTCATACAAGGTCATTTAAGTCAAGTCACAGGCCCACGAGCCTCGCCCCAACTAGTCCTTATACAAACAAACCAAAAGATTACATTCCTAATCTAGTTCGCGGCCGAGCCATCTAGTCGAGACTCCTCTACGGCTCTTCTTCTTCCAGGAGGGGTCCTCGACTGGTTTTATACTCAGCTGGCTCCCTCGGTCGGAGGGTTCTACCGACGAACCCTCCTCCCAAGCCTACCTCGACCACCTCAGCTAGCTTCCTCAAGAAGATCAGTAGCATCATCCCAAAGTGTAAATTAACTCAATCCTCAGGTTTGCCCTCGGCATACCATCTGAATCTTCTCAAATCAAACCTTAATCATATATAGGTTCAACATTTTTTCCAAATCACCCATTTATGATACAAGGTCTTAACCAAAAGTATACAGGTAATCTTTTCACTTAACTTTCCTGTGAACTAATCCCCGCAGTCCGGCACCCTAAACATCTAGTCTAGGATACACTACAAGATTTGAAGCCTAAGCTCCTGATACCACCTAAACAGCCCCCTCTCCCAGTGAACCCAGGGGCCTATCAGCTGCGGACTGCTTTTCACTTCTCTGGACTCACTACAAATTCCCAAATAACAAACCAAACGTTCATTCGTAAAGTCATCAACATAAGATATTAAAATTTCTAATAAACTCTTACAAAATACAAACCCCCAAAAGTTCATCAAAATTACATTGATAACAACTCCAAAATACCATAAACCATCAAACTCATCCATTAATTTCAATCTTATACAAAAAGAGGAAATCCTATAAGTACTAACCCTCGATTCCATGCGGCTGCTCAACTCAAAACCATAAGGAAAACAAAATTGGGGTGAGCTAACTATTTCGATCAGAGGAGAGAACATGCACATGCATTTAAAAGCTGTTAACTAAATTATTAAAAAAAGGGCCAACCAATAAATCTTGCAACAAAGCATTAAACCATACAATTTAAAGGATACAGTTGCGGCTCTAAGTATCGATCTTTGGATATATGTTGACACTCCGTCAACCGCTCACTCTTACAGATCCATTCACCACTCTACTCCCTCTCCCATGTCTGCTTTCAACCCCTTTGCGGGCCGAACTCCGAAATTTGGTATGGCAGCCCACATGAGTATGCCAAGTCGGTGGACTCATTCCAACCGGCGTGCAGAAGCGGTGGTAACCCACGGTTCACCTATCCCTGCCTCCCCAGCCTGTTGCGGACAAGGTGAACGGATCCCAGTGGGGGTGTGGGGCATTCCACGTTGTAAATAAACATTCAAATAACATTGCAAACAATCATTAATTGAACATTCTAAAACACTAATTCCTTAGCGAAGTTCTGGAAGAAGGTGAAAGGATAAAGTACGCCCACCCGGAGCACACAAGCATGCTTTCAATTTATTTACATGCACTTGGACACTCACCACAGTTGAACAAGCAAGAAATGCAGGAGCTAAGCACGCTTCTTCAACGTCCAGCGGGATCACTGCGGCGTGGAAGTGCAAGCAATTCACTTTTCGACCGAAGTTCAAAAGTTCAACAATTTTGGGAAAATCCATTTCAACCGTGCATTGATGCAAATACAAATACTGATGCATGAACTCCCAAGACTATAAACACTTTAATATAACAAAAGAAGCACATGCACGGCGTTAGGCGAAAAAACGGGCAAGTACAAAACGAAACGGAAAAACATGTTGAAGGTGCAGAAAAACAGTTTTGGCACCCTGTACGTCGCCGCTCATAACTCGAGCTACGAGTGTCCAGGATTAGGACGCGATCACGAGGTGCCGTTCCAACTAAGAGAACAGCTACAACTTTCATGAAGGAAGATTTTGCCCAGATTGTCTCGTTTAAGGTCAAAACGCAGAAAACAGTCTCAAGTTTCACCGTCAGAATGTTCGACAGGCCAACTTCAAACGGGCATAACTCAAGCTCTGACAAATCGAAATCGTGAAATTCCAGCGGCGTTGGAAAGCTAGAATGACAGGCTATAACTTTCTGTTTTGGCAAAAAATCAAATCACAAGGTATCAATGCGCGGAAAATGAAGCCAAAGTGGCTGTGGGGCTGCCCTGTTTTCCTGTTTCGTCTAACGCGCTTAAAATCAATTAACACCGCGTGCGCAGAAAACTATGGACTCAAATGCGTACAAACATGCAACCACTTGGCGTCCAACATTATCCAGCGACACACACGCACACACACACGCTACACGCACACACACATGCACCAAAGCTGCGTATTTCCATCCACATTGCTACCAACCAAACTTTTCATACCATCTCAACACAAACCATGGCAACCATACCATAACAACATTCAATGAGAACAACACAACCACCCTACCCCTAACCTAGGCTGGCCCGGTTTCCTGGGCTTGAAACAAGCCCCTTTACATAAACATTCATCAACCACGATACAATCAAGCGTGGAGGAAACCATAACAGCAACCAATTCATCGCGATAAAATCTTCAGTTCAATCAAACCCAGCTAACCTAGCTCATTTCATGGTTGAGCAAAAACACATAAGAATCAATCGAATCAATCCATAAAATCACTTCACAAGCTAAGTATAAGCATGAATCAAGCCATAAGAATCATCAAATCCAATTAGTTTATAATCCATTAAAAATTTCAGCTTATAGAGCAATAGAAGAAACCTTTCTAGGGATATTCTTGAGTGCAAATTCCAAGCTTCCAATGGCAATCACCACCTTCTAGCTTCAATTCAAGGTTGAGTGGTTGAATTCCAAGAATTTTCCCCAAATTTTCCTTTCTTTTTCTCTCTTTTCTTCCTCTCTTTTCTCTCTTCTCTTCTCACGGTTTTCTTTCCTCCTTTCTCTCTCTTGTTTTCAGCCAAAAGCTCTTAAAATAGGCTAATGAGAAGCTTCAAAATTTACTCTACTCTTGGTCAAATGGTCCAACTTTCTCGCCCACACAATAGCCCCAACTCCACTTATTTCTATCATTTACCCAAACAATTTCCATTCCTATCAATTTACTCCATAAACACTTAATCATCTTAATCCATTCAAACAATCACACCTAGTTAGGCCACTAATCACCTACCATTCCCTAATCACCGAGCTTAAGCGTGCATAACACTGCTGTATGCAAAATCAAAGAAATCAAACTAAGTGGTTAATCATAAAACTTGATTTATTTTCAAACCAAAAAAAAAGTCAAATGAGGTTTTCATACTCAAATTAGAGTTTTATCGAAAATTAGGGTTTTTCAAAATAGGCCATTGAAATTAAACAAATAATTATGGTGAGAAAATAAGAAATAAAAACCTGGGTCCTCACATTTACTTTGATGTATTAGTTGCATGAATTTACCACAAGTGCATTATTTGCATGTCTATAGTTTCCCTTGTGTTGTTTAGGTTTTAAGAACCTTGTCACACCCCAGAGGTGTAGAAATTATATGGGAGGTTTAGCATTAAAACAAGACTTGAGGGTTGAGGGAATAGGGGAGATCTTAGAAACTTTTTTATGATTTAAACTTGGACACTTGTCATTTGTTGGAATGTATGCCCTTAAACAATCATTTTGTTTTTAAATACATTCATTATGTTTATTGTATGAACTTCCACTCATCACATTTAAATGTTAGATATAGCGTAAAGTCCGTTAGAATATTGACTAATGTGATGGTAATCACAAGAGTTAGCATGAGATATCAAACACATTTATAGTAATATTCTTAAAATTCCCAGTAAATTAGGTACTAAAGTGGGAGCGGGACATTATCTGGAAAGACTAGTACATTGTTAGCCTCTACTTAGGTGTAAGTAGTGGTTTGTTCTCATCAACCGTGGTAACAAGATTCCTAGGCTAATGTGTAGATGACTTGTAAAGTACAAGTTCATTGGAGCGATCCATTCAGAGATCCCATTAGGATATCTATCCAGTGCCAATGGTTGAATCCCTTATGGGAAATTGTGTAAATGATCCTCGACTTGAGCTCACCATAGTATCTTGAGTGTGAATCATTGCCTTTTGAGTCTATTGCTTGTTACTCACCAAGAGTGACTTAAAGAATAGAGATTGGGTGTAATGTCAAACATGGAAGATAGTGAGTGATCAGGATTCACCCTCCGATGGTAGAGTTGATATCTAGAAAGGCCAGGGGAAATTAACCTTAATAGTGACTACATTAGGTTAATTGAAGAATGTCTTTAAGTTAACCTAATCTAGGGTTAATTCCAGGACTGACAGTAAAATTAATTGTTATTAGAGGAAATTGACACTTATTTCCTTGACTCTTTGCCGGCTAATAGGATATAGTGAAAGGATAATAATTACATGGTAATTTCAGAAATGTTAGGTCAAAATTCCCCACGACAATTTAATATTTTGGCGGTTGTGATATTTGCGCAGACACCGCCACAATCTATAATTATGAATGAATTAATTATTGTAATTAATGATAAAATAAAGTTGTTTATTTTATCGATTCTCTATGAGAATTATAAGCATAATTATACCAATGTATTTGGAACCTATTGGATCACATGACTGAGATTCTGATTAAAATTGTGTGTCCAAGTTGAGGATTTAGAAATAAAATCTTTTAATTGGGGTTTAGTACAAGAATAATAAATTCAGGTTATTTGAGTAAATAGGATAAAATAGTTATCCTATATTTGGTGCTAAAAGATAGAGTTGGGAATCAGATACTGTGTGTTTGATTTTGAATAAAACAACTGATCCTATTTCTTTTCTCTCTCTCTCTCCCTATCAATATATGTAGACTATACGATGCGTGCCCTGCTTGATAAGAGAAAGGAGAGGCTAGGGTTTTGTGAAAACATACCATTAGAGAGAAAACCAAAAAAAAAAAGGTAGAGTGAAAGAAGGCTGGCACCTTCTGCTCAATCTCACATCACCTAAATGCGATAAGGCGATCCAATCCTCTTGCATGGATTACGGTGAGGTAGGACGTCTGAACTGCTCAAGGGAATCTTTGTCTTCTCAACGAGGCAGAAGCAAGTGCACACGAGTTAAGGTAATCTTGTTAATCCCTCTCTTCAAGTCATACGTAAAACCTAAGATGATTGCTGGTAGGTTTTGGGGGTTTAAATTTTTTATTTTTCCGCTGCGTTGCTACCCCAAATCCTAATAGTGGTATCAAAGCCATTCCTAGTTGTTTGTGTATGACTTTATGTGTTCTATTGTTCATGATTAATTGCGAGTTTGGAAGATATATGCATATGCCAGAAATTTTGGATAAAAGTTCATGGTTTTAATTTGATTAAAGTGGGTTTGAATTTGGGAAACTTTTCACAAGACAAGCAAGTTGTGTCATGTTTTGGTTTGAATCTTTAGTGATTCTTGGGTTTTCGATCAATGGATATAATATGTAAAAGTTTCAAGCTTTGTTGATTAAGTGATGTATGAAAATCCTTTTTGAACACTTGATGTTCTAGCCAAAAACTTTTCTATAGAAAAATCAGATTTGCTACAATCGGATTGGAGCAATCGTATGGGTTTGGTTTTCTGGATTTTATGACCTTTTGTTCCTCTTTGATGATCTGCAATTGGTTGGTAGAAGAGTCAAGAGAAATGCATTGAAATTCGGTGCCAATTGTTGGGCATTGCGGCCGAGAAGTCTGGTGGACATGAGTCGGATCCATGAGGCGGATCCGCGTATAACTCATGGATCCACTCCGGTCCAAACGAGTAACTCTCAAGCTTCGGTTGCATCGGGATCCATGACTGACCGCTAGCGGATCAGCTTCGGATCACAAGCTCTCAGCGACTCATGACTTGATCCGCGATCAGAGATATCGACCAGGTATGCGAAATGGAATTTTGTAGCAAAGTTTTTTGAAAAGCTAAGTTTTCAATTTTTGAAAATTTTCTGATTTTGATCCAAATTTTAATTGTTAAAATTTGTTATGAAATTTGTTATTTCATGTTTTATTAGGCCGGGAATTGATTTGAAATTTAATTTGATTAATTCAAATAATATTCCCAATTATTTTCTAATTTAGTTAGGAATAAAAGTGATACGATCCTCACCCTATTCAAACAAGACTCAGAACCGATGCGGAGACCACGGGATCTAGAAGATTGAAATGGGTTTGATGGAACCTAATTCAAATTTGGACAACTCAAGTTGAATTAGCAAGATGACACCACAATCAAGTAGATGACTTGATTGATAAAGTCAAGAACACTTAGAACATCTAAGTGCGCGGTCGAGGGGTTGCTTCAAAAAGCAAGAGAAAAGCTCTCAATTGGCTAGAAAATTCAACTTCATTTAGTAAATAAAAACGTGACTTAAGTAGCCTATTTATAGGCTTACAAACAAAACCCTACTACTACTAGGAAACATAAGAAATGGGTAGCCAAAGAAACCCTATCCAAAGAAGAAAAAGACTACTCCACGACTGTTGATCAGAAGACTTCAGCTAATAAGGTGCCATACCGGCTTGGCACAAGACAGTCGGATCAGAAGACTCTCACAAGAGCGCGTGCCACGACTAATCGGTATAAGTCTCGGTCAAGTTTTATTAGAGTGGGAACACTACCCTTGGTTCTTCTAATGTGCAACATGCACTAACCAATTAATCCCACTAAGCAAAAGCTAAACTAAATGTACCCTATTCGGCCAACATTAGACATTAATCTAGCATAAGCTAAACATGAAGAAAATAACAAGGAAATAACTTGGAACTCCGATTTGCATCATTCCCCTCCTCTTGAGAGGATTTGTCCTCAAATCGAAAAAGCAAAGCAATTGCCACAGCTCCTTGACAAATCTTCATGACCACACGTACCAGGTAAC
Organism: Gardenia jasminoides; assembly: GCA_013103745.1. Taxonomy (NCBI): domain Eukaryota; kingdom Viridiplantae; phylum Streptophyta; class Magnoliopsida; order Gentianales; family Rubiaceae; genus Gardenia; species Gardenia jasminoides. The sequence continues at coordinate 23,372,813 of CM023097.1, forward strand.
ATGGCGTTTGCGCATGCATAAGATCCACACGTCAACTTCATGCATGGATGCACAAACCAGCAAGTAAGGAAAATGGTTTGAACTGTAGTTGGGAAAGCAATGCAGCCGATGCAATTTATCAATGAACCGGACAATTTAGCCTGGGATGCAACTCGGGAATAGAATGAAGAGTAGTAGACCGGCTCCTCAAAATCCAGCAAGAAGGATAAGGAATCTTCAACAAAATTCAGGCTGAAATCTTCGGGAGGTACTTCAAAAGAGGCAGGTATGGAGCAAGTTAAGATGGAGGCTATCATGCCGTGAGAAACCTGCACAAGGGAGAAAACACTAAACACAGCAAATGTTAGGGAAATGGGCCTCAAATTAGCCTCATGAATTCCCTTGGCGTCTAACAAGTGGGGCAGGAGTTGAGACTCCCACTTGACCAGCGAGCTTAGCTATCTTTTCCCTTCACAAATTAGCTCATGCTCCTTCAAGAGCTGCTCTTGGTCCTCGGCAACTTGTTGAGGTGTTAATGGTGCCAGCGTGATCTTTTTTATCACCATGGTAGAAGGAATATCGATTGGCAACGACCAACTGAAGAAACATCCTTGTCAAATTGCCACAGCCCTAGGGATGATATGAGTAGCTTGCATGGGCACAGCGTCACATATGATTGTATCGGTATGCTGCAAGACATAAAGGCACACTTGCTTGTCGATACATTCGGACATCACCATCCTTTGTCAACCATTAGAGATGATCGGCCGGGATGCTTAGGTGGTTGGAATGCCGGACTCTCCACCAGATGGGGCTTACAACATTATTACATCTCACCGTCCATATTACACTACAAACCTTATCTTGAACATGGCAGCGAATATGGAAGATGTTCTCTCTTTGTGATGCGTCCTCATCACGTGCAATGGCCGTTAAAGTCTTGCGAGTCACGGGCACTTACATGTCTATCAGCGGTGCAATCTCTTCCTAATTACCATCTTCAACCAAGGTGGCATCCCCTCATAGGCACCCTCATCATCCGTGACTACCTAAGCATGATACGTTGATTTGGGCATTGCGATTGTATATGGCCATATCCTTGGCATTTAAAGCACTTGCGATCAGGTTGCGTGCTTAGAGGATCTTGGACCATTGGAACAGCTTTGGAGTCAATCTTGGTCGGCTTTGGAATAGCTTCGTGCCTTGAAGATGAAGGAAAATCGGTCGCTGCTTCCTCTCTCTTTTGGTTGAGGGTTACGTAATTTTCAACTTGAGGTTGGAGGTTTGCGAACACTACACCACTATCCTTGAGCCTCCGCTCCACTTTGACAGCTTTGTCCATCAACTTCTCTATGTCAAAGTAGTGTTGAACCTCCGACCTCAGCAATTTCAGGTCTCAATCCCCTTGAAAACGCGTGCCATTGTAAGCGCCTCGAGCATCTTCATGAATATCGCATCATGGCCATTTCCATCTCTGAAGTAGTCTTCCAGACATACCTTAGGTGAGCATTTGCACCTTGTAGTGCAAGTCTCAATGATAATAGGGATGAAGCAGCTTTATCATACGTGGTATGATAAAACCCATACTAAAATTCAATGAAAAAGGTTGAATGGTTGTAACTTTTTAAATAGGGCCTGCGTGTCTTGCCTTTCTTAACTTTCTGATTGTAATTTCCCCCGAATGCAACTCAGTGTTTTCTCTATTCTATTTGTAATATACAATAGATAGGAGTAGATGATAAAAAATTGTGTAATTAGTATAGAAATTGTAAACTGGAAGATGAATAAAGAAGCCGTGCAACCAGGAGGAGACTTCGATTTGACCTTAGTCAACCACTAATTTCCCTAATGGCCGGGGAAATTAGCTTAGAAATATCCACAACCATCCACTGTTTATTTTCATGCTATATTTATTTTTGAAATGTTTATATGCATGTTTATTGATGAGACTGGCAAATGAATTTTTCAAAACTTCAATTACAAAATGTTTTGAAGAGGAGACAAATTCCTCAAATACAATATTAAGTCATAAATTTCCTTCCATCATTATAGTATAAAATAAGTGTGGTTGTTAAGTGCTAGCTTGTTGGGATTCACCCAAAGCTACCTTACTTACTACATATTTTTACTATAAGAAATATTCTTGAGAATGATAGGTTTGATTTAACTGAAATTATGGTTTGTTGGGATTCACTCAAGACCATCAATTTTAGAGGTGAGGGTTGGGTTAATAAAGTACCTACCTGTTAAGATTATTTTTTGATTTGTTAGGATTCACACAAAGTTGAAGAATAACTAAGATGAGATTCTAGCCACTATGGAATTTTAGAGAATCCCAGATCAATTTATAGAGGGTAATTGATTTGAAGAAAAATAGTGGAAATAAAATTATAATTTTGAAGTTTTTTATGATTTTATTAAACAAAACTTTTTTTTAACAAACTCTATCTTTATTTTGTTGTAGAATGAGTAATAATCTGAGCCTTCATACCATTCTCACTGATTGCAAACTAAATGACACAAATTTTCTCGATTGGCATCGCAATGTTGATATGAACCGATGTAGGACCTAGACGAAATTCAAGTTGGATGGCGAAACAATTGACCCCTCTAAACCTCGGGTTGGCGAACCTTGGACTTAACCTTGACCCACGAACCAATGATCTAGCGAACCAACGTTGTAGGCAGAAGAATGCCACAATCAAGGTGATTACTTGATTGATAAGTTTAAGATTGAATAAGTCAAGAAAACTCTCAAGTATTCAAGAAAGGTTCTCTTAGAAAGAGAAAGTGAAAACTCACAAAATTTGATATAACTTGCTTGAATAAAGTTGATGGTTTGTAGGCTTTTTTTATAGCCATACAAAAGACTCTCAAATCCTACTTGAACTTGGACTCTAATTACTAAAAACCTAACCTAACTAAAATTGGCTAATATAGCCCTAGCTTTTAGGAAGCTACTAAATAACAATTATTAAATAGATAAGCTACCCAAAATTCGGACGTCATGACAAAGCCTTGGTCCGATATTATTCCTGCTAAAATGACTCAAGGAAAACAATGGAAAATTAGACAATTGTGCCCTCAATCTAAAAGACTTCAAATGGCAGCTTCATTCTTTAATTTGAAACAAAGTATAAATCTTTGATCCAAGCCTTGTTGAAAGGAAGGAATTTTCGTGACATCTTGGAGCTTTAATCCCCTTGGATAAGAATATAAGAAATGATCCCAAATCAAAGCATTCATCATTCCATTTCTCATCAAATGTTCTACTCGTTCTCACCCATGAAAAAATTGAGTATGTACTTGATGGGCCTATGCCCGAGGAACCTGAACCAAATGCACCTGCTGCTGTTCAAAATGTTTACAGCAAGCATAAGGATGAAAATAGAATGGTTTCATGTATCATGATAGCCTCTATGACTCGTCAACTTCAACAGCAGCACATGAACATGGGGGCATATGAAATCGTCCAACACCTGAGAGAGTTGTTTGAACAACAATCAAGGACGGTGAGATATGATACCTCCAAAGAGTTGTTATGAGCAACCCTAGGGGCAGACCCTCCTAGAACCTCCCAACACAAAGAATATCAGAGTGGATCTTTTCTCTTCAATAGAAATTGAACTAGTTTTGTTCTTATGAACCCAAGACCTCTAAACCCACAAGGAATTTAGCAACCTCAAGCAAATATGAATGGCAGAAGAGACACCACGATTAGAGAACAAGGCTAATCGCTAAAGTCTATTTTGAAAATCCTAAGTTAAGAACTCAAGAATTCAAGAGAAGTTCAATCAAGAACTTGAAGGAAAATTCCTCACTTGTATTATGTCAAAAATCGTCCCCAAAAATAATCATAAGAGTGGCTATTTATAAGCCTTACAAGACAAACCTAATACTACTTAGACTTGCTAAAAAACTAAAAATCTAATGAAACTAGAATGTGACCAGAGACTTTCACTTTGTTAAAGCCTTAGCATACATTTATGACATAGTAATTATGCAACTAGAGACTTTCTTTGTTAAAGCGTGCCCATATAAATCGTCTGATAAATATGTGGCAGAAGACTTTTGATGATGAGCTTCGGAGCTGCCAAAGGAGCCAAGGATATTCCGACAATGACAAGCTGGTCCAATAGCGAACGCATGCCAAAAACTTAAGGATTCCATGCAAGCGTTGGTGTGTCAATGCAAGGCCAAGTGGGATGTCGAGTAACCTTCAAGAACTTGGAAATGAGGATCTCAAGCTTACATGTTAATCAAGTCATTGAAGATGAGGAAGTCACCTAGATACTTGTGGCGAAACCTAGGGTTAGGGATTAGTGGGGTTTCTTGTTTGATTTAAGTTGTAATGGGACGAACCGCCTTGCTAAATAAGCTTGGTTAATTTAGTCCAATTGCTATTAGTAAGTTAGTAAATTTCTGGTTAGTCAAATAAAGCTATGACCAAAATTTCACATGGGATTAAGAGGTCAAAGCCTAGTTCAATTAGGATTAGTTTTAAAGCTAAGTGTTAGCTGATTCCTAGTAGCGTTAGGATTGTTTTGTAAGGCTATAAATAAGCCTCAATAGGGCCGAATTATTCAATCAGTTTTTTTGTCAAATTATCAGCTTATTCCTTGTGAGAATAGCCGTCTCTTTTCCAAGAGATTCTCCTTTGAATACTTGAGAGAGATTGAGTGTTCAACGACTTATCAATCAAGAACCGCACTTGATTGTGGCGTCATCTACCAACAGCCTTGGTTCGCTAATTCATTGTTCTACGGGTTGAGATTAAATTCAAGGTTCATAGCTCCGCGAGTTAGAGGGGTCGAGAGTCTTCCGCAACTCCAACTTGATAATCGTCTAGATCCAAATCAAATCACATCACTTACAGTTGTAAGGCGTGCCCACGTCAGTCAAGATCATTCCTTCACTTCAAACGTACAAGTGAGCAGATTGACGTCATACTCCTCTAACTCGTCAAACTTGGCTTGCTCCTTGTTGGATTGATGGATTATTAAGGATTGTAAAGCATCCTCACACGCTTAGCTCTTGAACATGTCATTGGACCATCAATATCGGCTAATGGATCATGTTGACACGCTGACGCGTCCCATTATCCTCATCATTCCCTCTCTCCTCGAAAGGAATCGTCAAGGTCTGTATCAAAATCAAAAGGAGAAAGGTCAAAGATGTTAAAAGATGCACTAATGCCATACTCACTTGGAAGCTCCAGCTTGTAGGCATTGTCATTGATTCTTTGTAGCACATGAAACGGTCCATCTCCTCGAGAATGTAATTTGGTCCTCTGAGATGCGGGAAACCGCTCCTTCCGCATATGTACCCAAACCCAATCACCGGGTTCAAATACAACATGTTTCCTTCCTTTATTGACATGTTGTGCATATTGCATATTCTTCTTCTCAATTTGTGCGCGGACTCGCTCATACAAATTTCTTACAGCTTCAGCCTTTTTGACTCCATCTGCACTTAGACACTCATTAATAGGAATAGGTGAAAGATCTAAAGGCGTTAGGGGTTGAAAACCATATACAATCTCACAAGGTGAATAGCCAGTGGCGGAGTGTGTAGTACGATTATAGGCAAATTCAGTGATAGGTAAACACTCTTTCCACCTTTTTAATTTCCTTTGGATAATAGCTCTAAGTAAAGCACCAAGGGTACGATTAGTTACCTCCGTTTGACCATCCGTTTGAGGATGAATAGATGTGGAGAACAAAAGCTTGGTACCCAACTTACCCCAAAGTGACTTCCAAAGTAGCTAAGAAACTTAACATCCAGGTCACTCCACGATTGTGCGTGGCACTCTATCTGTCTCACTTCCTTGAAAAACAATTCCAGCAGCGTGGCATCACTTGTTTTCCTACAAGGAATAAAATGTGCCATTTTAGAAAACCGATCCACCACAACAAATATACTGTCCATACCTCTAGAAGATCTTGGCAACCCAAGTACAAAATCCATGGATAATTCCGTCCAAGGAACATGAGGTATGGGTAGCAGTGTACAATCCATGAGGGTTACTCCTTGATTTGCTACTTACACTTCAAACATTTTCACAAATATTGGTAACATCATGCCTCATTTTAGGCCAATAAAAGTGCTCGTGCAAGATGTCAAGTGTTTTGTCTATTCCAAAATGTCTCATTAAGTCTCCCCCATGGGCTTCTCTCACAAGTAATTCCCTAAGTGAGCAATTGGGAATACACAGACGATTTTCCTTAAACAAGAATCCTTCATGTCTATAAACCTTATGAAATGCAGCATGTTCACAAGCTTTAAATACATTGGAAAAGGCAACATCATTCTCATACAATTCTTTAATGTGCTCAAAACCAGGTAGCTTCGCTCCGTGTTGGTGATCAAAGTGTATCTCACGGACAAAGCATCGACTACAACATTGTCCTTTCCCTTCTTATACTTAATAATATAAGGGAATGAATGAATGAATGCAATCCATTTAGCATGCCTTTTATGCAACTTACCTTGACCTTTAACGAACTTAATAGATTCATGGTCAGTATGGATCACAAATTCTTAGGCATGAGATAATGCTGCCATACCACAAGAGCTCTTACCACAGCATATAGCTCTTTGTCATAGGTAGGGTAATTAAGAGCTCCCCCACTCAGTTTCTCACTAAAATATGCCAAGGGTCGGTTATTTTGAGTCAAAACAGCCCCGATCCCTATTCCACTAGCATCACACTCAATTTCAAAAGTTAAGTCAAAATTAGGCAAAGCAAGAACAGGTGCAGAAGTCAACAAATTCTTAAGCTTATTAAATGCAGCTTCTTGATCTTTGCCCCATTAAAATCCCACATTCTTTTTAACTATCTCATTCAAAGGTGCAGCAATAGAACTAAAGTCTTTAACAAATCTCCTATAGAAACTTGCAAGACCATGAAAAGACCTTACCTGAGAGATGTTTGTTGGGGTTGGCCAATCTAAGATGGCCTTGACTTTACTGGATCAACACTTATACCATTAGCACTCACAATATAACCAAGAAAATTAACTTTATTAGTGCAAAAGATACATTTTGTCAACATTAGCAAAAGTCAATTTTCCATGAGCACTTAGAACTAATCTCAGGATGTTCAACATGCTCCTCTAAGGACTTGCGTTGTAGATTAAAATATCATCAAAATAGACAACAACGAATTTTCCAAGAAAATGCCTTAAAACATGATTCATCAATCGCATAAAAGTACTAGGAGCGTTTGTTAAGCCAAAAGGCATCACAAGCCACTTATAGAGACCACACTTTGTTTTAAAGGCTGTTTTCCTTTCATCTCCCTCTTTTATTCTTATTTGATGATAACCTGATCTAAGATCAATCCTTGTAAAGATGATTGCCCCATGCAATTCTTCTAACATATCATCTAACCTAGGGATAGGATGACGATATTTAACAGTTATTTTATTAATTGCACAACAATCAGTAAACATTCTCCAAGTTCCCTCTTTCTTGAGTACAAGAATCTCCAAACTCCCGAATCTCCAAAGACTAAGTGATACGAACCCGAATCTCCAAACTCCTGCTCTTGAAGACACAAATTGGCGACGCAGCGGAATGATCTATCTTGAACAAGTCATGGGTACAAAAGGGATGGAAATCCTACGACCCCTCTAACCCTCGAGATTGCGAACTTTGATTGAATCTCAACCCACAATCTAGCGAATTAGTGAACCAAGGAATTTGGCGCCGAATAATGAAAAAGTGGTGGCTATTTATAGCCTACAAGACTAAAAAACCAAGACTAAAAAGGAAATATAAGTTTGACCAGCTCTAAAAGCTTTAGGAAACCTAAAACAAGCAATTAGGAAACTAGTTTTAGGCAACTACTAACTAACCTAACTACTAAACAATTAGGAAACAACTTTTTTTTTTTTTTGGCATGAAATCAAACCAACTCCTATGTTTTTTTTTTTTTTTTTTTTTGATCAAACTCTTCATCCTATAGTTCTTTTTTTTTTTTTTTTTTTTAAAACAGAGACGCCCTAACTTTTATTAAAATATCAACAACCCATGCTTGAGGGAGGCCCTCATTTACACTAATATTTGACCGCATGGGACCTATCAGCAATAAAGAGACTCCCGAAGGTTTGGAGGTGTTACAAAAGAATGAAAAGCACAAATGATGATACTTGAGGTATGCAAGGGCAGTGATGAATCAGCAACAATGTTAGCCTCACGAAGCAATGCAATGCGAGCGAGATAGACACAGGCTGAAGGCTGAGAATCCCTGAACAATCGACCTTACAGAAGGGGACCCCACCCACGCTGATAAAATCGCCCATAACACCTTGAATCAATCTCTACCTCCACTTTCTCTAACCCTCGTAAAACACACAACTCCAGCCCCATACACAGCCCGCGAGCTTACGCTGGGTGGGATTAAAACCCAAAATTCTCATAAAATGCAAATACAAATTGCCACAACAATCCCGAACCACCCCACCAGCGCTAGACCGGATTACCTCTTGAGATCCATCGGGTGTTTAGTTTAACATCCATTAGAAGGCATCGACCAAACCACTATCTTTGGCTGCATACTCTGGAGATTCCTTCTGGACTTCCATAATTTCCACCCACGGGGTATGATAACCACGGGACCTCAAACCCTTTCTGCACACAACATGAAACCAATTTCTCTTGTAATCTCAGAACTCTACCTCTGTATCCCAGTCCCTCGGTCTTCTCTTACACGAGATTTCCAAATACCCGCGATTGTCACTGGGGCAATCATCAATAAGCATAAGCGTATCCAGCCTCTTTTACCGACCACCAGAAACGGTTTTCCCATTGTTCCTATGAACAACTCTAATGGACCTTTAAAGTAGTTCCAGCACAATGAAACCAGCTCACTAGATGTAAACAGGGTGCTCAATCGATTCAATATCGACCTCCTTACGGCACTTTCTTTTGCCAGAGATGGCCGTACACCTTAAACACGAGTATACTATCAGCAGCAATTTGGACCCCAATAGCCTCCACATAAAGAAAGAAATCTTAGGAGACGGGTTGCCAGATATTAGAAAATAATGGACCATTTTACAGCTGCCGTAGCAAAGGGAATACCGTTCTGACTTCAAAGCTTCCTGAGTTACTTAATGGCCACAACATCTCATCACTGTCCCTTCCCACTACTAAGAACATCCGCTGCACCAATTGTACCACCTCGGGGAGGCGTAGCAAGAACCCTGGCGAAGATCCCAACTTATATAGGCATTCAGTCAAGGTGTATCACATTTGGAAACTACTTAACCAATGACTAACAAAAGCAAGGAAAATGGACAGTAATGCCTTGCTTAAGAATCCAAGCAAATGACTAACTAGCATAACTAGATTAGACAGCATTCCTCACGTTTCTTCCTCCTAGCACTTGACCAACGTTTTCCAAGTTTGTTGACCATCTTAGGACGAATTTCAGAATGAAGGAACTTGGAGTGAATCAATTCAGGGCATTTGAGATTAGTATGAATTTGTAGGCATACGTTGGCATCCATGCTCACATCATTTCCTCCCCCGTAAAAGCGATTCGTCCTCGAATTGATATACACGGATCAAAAGCGAAGAGCGAAAATAGGTAGCAACAAAACACATGGATTCACCCAATTCACCTAATTGATAACAAGTAGGAAATATGTGACACCATGTAGTATTCCAACACCCCCCAGCACCCTAAAACATACAAAAAATCACTAGACAAACATGTATTCTTAACACAATAATCACTTGACTTAAGAAAACAAATAACTCATGGACTTAACATTAAACTTGAACCGTAAAACAATCACAACATTCAAAATGACTCAAGGGACTATCAAAACAATCTACACAATCAAACAAATGGCACTGCATTCAAATGCAAAGAATTGACTAGAGGATAAGTTGAAAACTCCCTTTCAAATTCAAAGTCGGTTGGTGAAAGCGGTCCTCAATTCTTTAGAGTGAATGTAGAAATTTGCAATGCCTCGAAGAACATGTTCCATTAAAGACCTTGCAATGGTGCATCTCAAAAATCTTTACTTCACCTTGTTGTGTAAAAGACCATTAACACTAAACAAAGTAAAGTTAAGATTGTTGGGAAAATAATAAGTCCTTTCCGCGCTCATTTATTTTCCACTCACAATTATCTCCGCGTGCCTCTTTTCCTTCTACTTCCTGCTCACTTTCTTTTTTATTCACACTACACTCTGATGTTACCTCACTTACATTCTCCCATAGTTCCTTCCCAACTAATTGTTGACTAGTGGTTAGTGTAGTGGGTTCAAGCTTCGTTCTTTTATGTTCAAGGTACTTGACTTTTATAGGGTGTCCAATGGTTTGCTCAAGTCCCATAAAGACTCTTTTTTGGACACTTGGCGTGACTCTTTAATCTCTTGCTCATGCCTCTTAAGTGAAGCCGCGTTTGATGCGAGTGGAGTCTCCTTTGGCGCCTCCACTCAAGCTTCTCTTCATGTCCATGGCATGTGCAACTTCATACAATTCCATGCGGTTAGGTCACTTCGAAGACATCTAACTATTTGATCATTTAATCCCTCAAAAGTGATCAATGACAAATGAATCTTCCACAATGTGAAATTGATTGATAATGGACCTCACCTCTTTGTAGTATGCTTTCGCGATTTGGTGCCTTGACGAAGAGCATAGAATTTCTTCAACAACTCCTTTAGAGGATTGTGCCTCATGGTGATAAAATCTGCAAAGAAAGGTTAGGAAAACACAAAATAATAGCCTCACACACTCCCTTAGTGTATCCATTCAACTCTTGTGTATGCACTCAAATTCTACTCTAATAATCTCACCAACTCTTTCAAGTTCTTGTTCACAATCCTCGAGACAATATGAATTGGCTCACGATTGCTCAAGAAGACTAATCAATTCAATCCGGTTGGCATGTGACAATGTATGAGAATTTGAAGGCACAAATGAAATTTTGACTTGGGAGAGACTCTTGACTCAAGAAAGACAAGACTAATGACTCACAAAATGGACAAATAAGACTAGAAAAGAAGGCACAAGTAGCTGAAATTAAGGAAACAAAGACAGTAGAAATTTGGAAACCTAGAACTCTACTCAAAGTACAAGTTGGAAATTTGGAAATCTAATCCAATTTGACCTTGGAATTCAATGATAAATATAGAAAATCTGATTTATCCCCTTTCCAAGTAAAGTTGGGATTTGGAATGTTTCCTAAGCTTCCTAATTCACATAAGGAATTAATTTTCAGATTTGAAAATTAGGAAAGTAATCCTTGTCAAGAATGGAATTTGTTTGCTAGGTCGTTTCCTTTTCTTTTCTTTTTTTTTTTGGAAACAAAAGCTGCGTTCTTTCTTTTTTTTTTTCCCCCTTTTTTTTTCTTCTCCTTTTTTTTTGGCAACTTTGAATCAAAAACAACCCAACAAAAATTCAAGAACAAGAACTTAGGTTTACAACCAATAATTCCAAGAACTTCAAGGTATTATGGATTCCAACCCAACAAGAAATTGATGCACAAGAATCTAGCGTTTACAACCACAATTCCAAGAACACAAAACAAGACTAAAATTTTTTTTCATAGGTGAACAGTAACAATGAACAGTGCAAGAACAGTAACGATGAACAGTGCAGGAAAAGAGGAAAACAAGAAAGAAAAAAGGGATATTAACCTGGTTGGGAGAAACTCAGATACCATGCTGTCTGAACCCGAATCTCAAACTCCAGCTCTTGAAGACAATTGGCCTGACAGGAATGATCTATCTTGAACAGGTCATGGGTACAAAAGGGATGGAAATCCTATAACCCCTCTAACCCTCGAGATTGCGAACCTTGAATTGAATCTCAACCCACAATCTAGCGAATTAGTGAACCAAGGAATTTGGTAGAATGGCTCCATAACTCAACGCGATCTTGAATTGATAAGCCTAAACTTGAACTTTAAAGGAACTCATTCACTTTGTATCAAGGGTCGTTCCCAAGGAACAAGAAAAGAGAAATCTCTCAATTTAATTTCATCAAAGTCTTCATATCGAATAATGAAAAAGTGTTGGCTATTTATAGCCTACAAGACTCAAAAACCAAGACTAAAAAGGAAACATAAGTTTGGCTAGCTCTAAAAGCTTTAGGAAACCTAAAACAAGCAATTAGGAAACTAGCTTTAGGCAACTACTAACTAACCTAACTACTAAACAATTAGGAAATAACTTAAATAGGCATTCGGTCAAGGTGTATCACATTTGGAAAACTACTTAACCAATGCTTTATTGACCTAACAAATGACTAACAAAAGCAAGGAAAATGAACAGTAATGCCCTTGCTTAAGAATCCAAACAAATGACTAACTAGCATAACTAGATTAGACAGCATTCCTCGCGTTTCTTCCTCCTAGCACTTGACCAACGTTTTCCAAGTTTGTTGACCATCTTAGGATGAATTTCAGAATGAAGCAACTTGGAATGAATCAACTCAGGGCATTTGAGCGTAGTATGAATTTGTAAGCACACGTTGGCATCCAAGCTCACATCACTAAGAGACTCAGGCACCTGATCTTTCTCAAGGAGGGAATCGACTTGCCTTTGTATCTCCTTTGTCTCCTCAGGATTGGCTCTATAGGCTGGTCGATTTGGTAAGATTGCTCTGGGAACAAAGTCAATTTGATGTTCAATGCCTCAAATAAGAGGCAATCCCTTGGGTAGTTCCTACGGAAACATATCTTGAAATTCCTGCAAAAGAGAGTAGATTGCACTAGGGAGAGAATCTGTTATGCCAAGTGTGTAAAAAGAGTAATAATCAGCTTCTCTGTACATGAGTACTATGAGAAAACTTTGTGCATTTAAAACCCTATCTACCTCACGCACACTTGCATAAAAGCTCTTTTTCTTCTCTACCTCACTAACTTTCTTTTCCACTCAATTTTTCTTTCCCTCTTTGCACTATTTCTTCCCTCTTTTCTTTTCTCTCATTTTCCCCCTCTTTTGGCTTTTTCTTTCCCTCACTTTGTTGCCTTTCCTCTTTTTCTTTTCTCAAGTGCAATTGTTCTTCATACACTTGTGTAGGGGTCAATGATGAAAGCGTGAATTTATCCGATCCCTCTGTCCTCTAAAAATTTGGTAGAAGTTATCAGTAAAGATTCCTGAAAGTTTCAAAGCTTTGTTGATGCATCCTTAGAGATTAAGGCTAAACCTCAAAGTAGTTCGAAAGAAGTGGCGAGGGAAGCGAAAAGAAGTGAGCTGAAACTCTGGTAAAACCAAATAGACTCACGATGACACCAATTGTTCTTGAGAGATCTGGAAGGAAAAGGCAGTATCGAGCCATTTTGATTTCTTTTAGGGAGGTAATTGTGGTTTGTCAGAAAACTATGTCACTTGATTCCCAGGAACATTATTGTAATAACATTTGTTTAGATAATTTGAACCCATATTGTCCTTTTCATCGTTGTGGTCCGAGTTTACTTTAGATTTGCATCCATCCAGTCCCTAGTTCAAAGCATTGGTGATTCCGTGTTATTACTACTCCTTTACGCATCTCTTCTGAGGTCTCGACTAAATAATATTTGTTCTTCACGACACTTGTTTGGTCCGGTCCATCCACCGAATATTACCCACCTTGTGTAGTCTTTCAACACCTTGATCTAGAAGAAATATAACTATATTTTAAGTTACTGATTTTATTGTGCTCGGTTATTAGATAGTGGTTTAATCCAACATCGATCTTGTGAGTAAGTGTCCGGATCTACATAGATTTGTTGTGGCAAAGAATCCATACTATCAAGAAAACGACTTGGAAAATCTTGGTATATTGGATTAAACAGCAAACTGTGGCATAAGGGTGAATATAGTAACCCATTGCACAAGCCTAAATCCTTTGCTCGATACTAGATTTTCACAAAGATAGGTCCAGAAGACCTTCATCCTCTCAAAGATTAGATTATCTATATGAAGTGTCTATTGAACGGGCGAGGTTAGTCCTCTTGATTTACGTTGTTGGATCCTTACTCATCATTTTGCAAAAGAGAATATTTCTCCTTTAGGCACAATTAAGTCTTTGATTAAACATAGACCCAAGGTGTTAAGGAATATGTTGATCTTCTAAGTTGGATCAACGAAATTCCGGCAATTTGGAAAGAGCGGTTCATAACCTTACAAATCCCACTTTCGATTTTCCAAATCTTTGGAAACAACAAGGTTATACTCATATCCATTTTGGTGCGATCGGTTTTCTTTGTCTTTCCATGGTAGAAAAGGTCTCCAGTTCATACTTTCGTCTTGCTTTACTAGACGGTAGATTTGTCAAATATCGACATGCGTGTATAGGTACTATTGAAACAACTTTGAATGCTGTACGGTGTTTGTCACTTTGTTTCCCAATTTCAATATGTCTCTTGATGATCCATATCATTAAGTGCTCTTAAGATCCAGTGGATGGCGAGGGGCGACGGGTCCACTGAAGCCATTGCGGCAACACTCCATTATCAAATGGCCTATGTGTTCAAAACCATGCTCTTGACCTTACTCTTCACGGAGGAGAAGTGCTCTCCTCATAAGAGTTGATGAGCAAAACAACTACTTGTACAAATATTCTCGGCGGATTCGAAAGAAGCGATAAAACTTTTACGATTCACGGATTCGCGACTATGAAAATGCGATCAGGGCATCAAACCGTCGGTGGAGTCTACAAACTCAAAATTTCATCTAGGCAGGATGGTTTACATTTCTATTTCCTTTGATCATTCTCACGAGAAAAATCAAGATGTTCCTCGACTTATGTCCATATCATTTGAAATCCCCATGGATAATCTGTTTCATGGAGGAACCGAGAGTCCCATATAGATCTTATTTCTCATTTTGATCAAGAAGGAAACCTGTATATTTTTCAAGATCCTTTTTCGAGGGCATACTTATTTTGATGTTTGTTATTGCGGAAATGCATAAAAGGAAATGTCGAGGAGGCGATCGAGTTGTTGCTGAGAAAAAGGGATCGACCTGAAAAGACTTTAACTCACTTCATCCATGATCATTTTGATGGCTTTTCAATTTCATCGATTGGGTTGAAAAACCAAACCAAAACAAGTCTTTCTCCTTACTACCAAAAATGCTTGGAGATTCTTGACCATGAAGGTCTTAGCATTAACCATTAGCATCAGAGCAGTTCTCGACTACGCATGTTTAAGTCTGAAGATTTTCCTCCTTCTGATCTTTTACCAAAGACAATTCCAATGCTCAAAGTTTGAAAATGCACAAACTATGTCCTTCCATTGGGACAACTTGCCTCTTGATAGAGCCGGGCGGTTCTCAGGCGGTCTGAAAATGCAATCTGTCAAAACAAAAGCTCTCTCTAAGATTCATGGCAGGTTACCCAAGTCTCTAAAAAAATTGACTCCTTTAGAGATGAGACAAATTCCCGATGAAGCTCACAAGATGATCAAGGTCTTCCAAAAGACTTGATGAGTGTATCCGAGGAATTCACAGAAATGGAAAACCTTTGTCACCATTGAGCGAAGAGAGAAGGATATTGAATATTTTAAAAATGATTGAGTCTGAAGCCCAAAACTCTGGTAAATCATCGTTGAAATAAATTCCAACCCCGGATGGTTATATGTCCCATTTTGCAGCACCGGTACCTTCACCATTTTTGGTGCCATTCCATATTTTAGTCTCAGTCAAGAAAAGAATTACGAACTTCCGTAATTGCTCAAAAACTAGAATAAAGAGAGCCCGTGCTTGAAAGAAGAACAAGAAGAAAAAGAGAGGAAAGCATGAGGAACAAAAGAAAAGAAAAAAGGCAAAGAAAAGTGAAACCTCGAAGAAATGGCAGGAAGACATAAAGATGTTTTTATGTTTTCTCATGGAAATAATCTATTTCTTCTTTTTTGCAGGAACAAGTTGAATCCAGTCTTCAAAATCAATGTCATGGAAAATGCTTACAGTCAATCGAAGAGCGTCACCTATGAAGAGACTACACGAGGATACATCAGAAAGAAATACTTTGACAGTCTTGATTCGAATCCTCAGATTCTCAGAATCAAGCGAAATTCTATCGATTCTTCGAGCATCAATTGGAAAGATTCCTCATGTCTTCATGGCTAGAAGCGAAGAAAGCGAGAAGTTCATTTCCCTTGGGGCAGCGAGGAAGACATTCCTTATGAGGAACCCCGTGTGCAGCAGCCAAGAAAAACAATAATAAAGGAGTATTTCTATCTTCACCATTGATGATATTCCTTCTTCTCAATGGGAAAAAGATTCAAGAATTTCATGCATGGATGACTGAAACATCTTCTGACGGTTGATTTAAATTTTTGATATTCTAGAATGAATCACTGCCACTTTGCGGGTATATTGAAAGGCTGGTGGGTTTCATTGGGTGATCAAGACAAAACAATTTTCTCACGAGACAAGATTTTGATCAAGCTATTGAAATCTTGAATACTACATTCTTAGGAAGCCTCTTGAAAATAAAGAACTTAAAAGAAAAGAGTTTTCAAATGAGATGTCACTCTTATGAAGAAAGGATTTAAGCCGACATTTCAAAAGAATGACACAACTCTTCTATATCCTTGGTGCAGATATAAATTTGAAACAGCTTTCTTAACATCTCTTCCTCATATTTTATCCAACGGATGTGCTGAAATTTATATCCATAACCATATGGTTCTATTTTGAATCTCACTTTGTGAGGTCAAATTAGGTTGTGTATTCCTTTCACTTGAAGAGATTTGCAACAAGCGAAAAGTGATAAGAGAGTACATGAAGGGAGATGTTTGCATGGATCAAGCATGCAAGAAGCCTGAATTAGTAAACGTATACTTGTTAGTTAGTCCAATATGGTCAGCTTGCCTATCATATTCCTAGGGACGCCCTAGCAATACATGACTAGCATGCATAGGAATTACATCACATAGGACTTGGTCCTTGTATCTACTAATAGAAAAGGTGATCAAAGCTTGTTTATTCACCTTGACTTCCCCCCCATCATTCAACCAAGATAGTCTATAGGGTTTAGGGTGGTAAGTCCATGGGATATTCCTTTGTTCAACAAAGTCGCAATACTGGTGTGCATGAACCATTATCAATGATCATAAGGCATACCTCATCTCCAATTTTGCATCGTGTATGGAAGATGTTGGTGCGTTGGAGATTATCATCTTGAGCTTGTGCGTTAAGCACTCTCATGGTCACCATGGTTCATGCGACTGGTTCTTCCTCCGCCGACCAGGTTCCTCCTCTTGGTGTCCTCCTCAACCCAGGTGGTGGCATATCCATACTCCTCCTCATCTTCACTTAACCATACTCCTTCCTCGTTCATATACATAATGCTCCGATTAGGGCATTGAGCCATTAGGTGGCCAATTCCCTTGCATTTGAAGCATTGCTTTGGTTGGTTAGTCAAGGCATTTGGGGATGCACTTGGCTTTGGTACATTTGGCCTTGAAAATATTTTTGAAAATGTGGCAACCGAGTTGGGCGATTGCTTGCTCTCCCTTTCTCTATTACCTTGCCTTGGCCAAGTACTAGATGCTGGAAATTTAGTTCTTCTTCACGGAGGGGTAGGAGTTGTAGTGGTTCGTCCACTAGGTGCTTTGGTGGACACAAGTTGTCTTTCCACCTTTTCTGCATAAGACACCATTTGTTGAATCTCATAATGATCTTGGAGCTCAACTTTCTTTCTTATCTCAGGATTTAGTCCATTGAGGAACCGTGCCATGGTTGCTTCTGGATTTTCTTATAGATTAGCCCGGATCATTGCCACCACCATTTACTTGTAATACTCATTGACCGATTTTGATCCTTGAGTGAGACGTTGAGGATGATTGTACAAATCCGTGGTATAATGGAAAGGTACAAATCATTTCCTCATCACTTGTTTCATTTCAGCCCAAGTGTCTATCGGTGGATCCTGATTTCTCCTTCTCGTGGCACCTACTTGTTCCCACCACGCATAGTCCTGAAATTCAACAGCTGCTAGTTTTATCTTCTTTTCCTCAGAGTAGCTGTGAATTTCAAACACTTGTTCAATCCTCCTAACCCAATCCAAGTTGGCTTCAGGGTCATTCTTTCCATGAAATGTAGGTATTTTGGTTTTGATTGAACCAAGGTTGTCATCAGGCCTCCTAGGTCTATTTCGACCATCCTTTGCTCCCCTTTGACTTCCCCTAGATGCGTTTGATTGGTACCCCTCATCATCGGCATCATGATCATCATCACGGTTGTTTGATACCCTGTTGGGTGTATCTCCGACACTTCGCATCTCGAGTGCAGCCAGTCTATCAGACAACTGTCCCATGATATACTCATGTTTCTCTGTTTGCTGTCGAATGGTTTGGAGCAAAAGTTTATTTGAAACATCGGGCTTAAGTGTTTTCTCCTCTTGAGACATGTTGAGAATTCCTGTAAAGAAAAACAAGTATAACCTAGTCTACCTCGCAAGGCTCTCGTGTTTCTCTCAAGTAAAAGAGACACTCTCCCTCAATTTCCTTCCCAAAGTTCTTAAAGGAACTTAACTCTTGAAAAATTCAAGAATTAATAACTCAAAATTTCAACAAGACTTTTTCAAAAATTTTCAGCCTTTTTTTTTGGAATTAAGACACACTAATAAGACACAAAGCAGAAATTTATAAATCCTAGAAATCTAGAATTTGTACCTTTGAAAAGAAATTCAAATGAGACAGGTGAAAAGTAAAGGTTTAAAGGTGTGAATGCAAAAGGGTGGTTAGGTGTGAACAAGGGTGTTCTCACTCGGTCCATCCTTTTCAAATATCCAATCAAATCAGATTTGAGCAATCTTTAATGATGTATGAACACAAATTAGGTGTGAACAGGTGTGTTCGCATTCGGTCCGTCCTTTTAAATATAAAAAACCCTAATCCAAGAAGATTTGGAAAATTTTTTCAATCAAAATTGGGATCTTTTCTTGGACTCCTTTTTAGGAACTTCCCAATAACAATTGTGTGATTTTCTTGGTCTCAATTTTGGATCAAATAAGCAAGAAAATTTTGGCCTTCACAAGAACTTTACAATTCACAAGATGAATATTCAAAGGAATGTCAAGAACAATGATGGATATTGCAAGGAGATTTCAGTAATCAAGTGATAAAAGGTACGTGACACTTAGAACAAAACACAAACTAGAAACCCTAGCAAGAATACAAGCAAGAACAATTTTTTTTTTTATGAACAACAACGTGAGCAGTAGAGTGAACAGTAATGCTACAGGACGTGAACAGTAACGATGAACAGTAATGATAAACAGTAACTTTTTTTTTTATTTTTTTGTAAGAAACACAAAGATATGAACAACTTCAATTAAAAGAGAAATAACCTGATGCTCTGGATACCAACTGATGAGCGGTCCCCTAGGGGCAAACCCTCCTAGAACCTCCCAACACAAAGAATATCAGAGTGGATCTTTTCTCTACAATGGAAATTGAACTAGTTTTGTTCTTATGAACCTAAGACCTCTAAACCCACAAAGGAATTTAGCAACCTCAAGCACATATGAATGGAAGAAGAGACACCATGATTAGAGAACAAGGCTAATTGCTAAAGTCTACTTTGAAAATCCTAAGTTAAGAACTCCAGAATTCAAGAAAAGTTCAATCAAGAACTTGAAGGAAAATTCCTCACTTATATTATGTCAAAAATCGTCCCCAAAAATAATCATAAGAGTGGTTATTTATAAGCCTTACAAGACAAACCCTAATACTACTTAGACTTGCTAAAAAAAACTAAAAATCCTAATGAAACTAGGAATGTGACCAGAAGACTTTCACTGTTAAGGCGTGCCCACGTTTTAAATCTGACATAGTAATTATGCAACCAGAAGACTTTCACTGTTAAAGCGTGCCTACGCCTTAAATCTGATACAGTAAATATGTGAGTAGAAGACTTGCAGTTGTAAGGCGTGCCCACGTCAGTCAAGATCATTCCTTCACTTCAAACGTACAAGTGAGCAGATTGACATCATACTCCTCTAACTCGTCAAGCTTGGCTTGTTCCTTGTTGGATTGGTGGATTATTAAGGATTGTAAAGCATCCTTCACACGCTTAACTCTTGAACATATTATTGGACCATCAATATCGGCTAATGGATCACGTTGACGCTGACGCATCCCATTATCCTCATCAAGTTGTTCAGGTGCAAGATGGCAGAGGGAGCACCTGTTGCCCCACACATCTTCAAGATGATTGGTCTAATTGAGAAATTAGCCGAACTGGGCTTTAAGATGGACCAAGAGTTAAATGTTGATTTAGTTCTCCAATCTCTTCCAGATTCTTTCTCACAGTTGATGTGGATCATCCATGCACGGGTTCAAGCAATGGCCAGCCTACAAGTTCTTTTCAAGTTCACAGCCCAATGACGCATGCAAGAGCTAAAAGGCTCAAGGAAGAATTGGCCATGTTGGTTCGTGATGTTCAAGAGAGTGTCAAGCTACTTAGCAACTTGGAGGATCAATCACTGCCTTGTGTCACCTTGCTAAGTGTTCATGAGGGTTCATCGAGCCTAAGGAATGCAACTTCAGTCGATGACCAGAAGCATTGACACTAGTTAGACGTGCCTGCGCCAAGTGGTCACGCCTAAGGTACTGTTGGATAGAAGCGTTGGTACCAGTTAGGCATGCCCACGTCTAACGGTCACGCCTACAGAATTTATTTTTATTTGTTAGTTAAGTCTTGTTTGTCCAATAAAGCAACGGCTAGGTGTGAACAAGGCCTTGCCGAATACCTTCATGTTATTTCCTAATTAGTAGGTTAAATTTAGTTTCCTAGCTAGTTAGGGTTTCGGTTTCCTTAAGCTTCCAAGCTAGCCGCAATTAGGTTTCCTATTTAGAGTTGGATTTCATGTCTTGTAGGCTATAAATAAGCCACTTTATTTCGTTTTCAATAATCAAGAATTTTCAGCAAATTAACTTGAGTGATTATCACTTCTCTTGCTTCTTTGAAGCGACTTAAATACCTTAGAGTTCTCTTTAAGAGTTCATTGACTTATCAATTCAAGAACGCGTTAAATTGTGGTGTCTTTTACCTTTATACCAACGTTCGTTGTCCAAGTGCTCAACGGGTGAAGGGCTTCTGCTGTGTGTTTCCAACTTTAGTTACCAATATCTTAGATCCTACACTTGTCGTGTGCGGGTTGCGTTACTTGTTAACGTAGTTCGTATCAGTTGACCTGAGAGCTAGTTGGAGGTAACAAATTATATATTTTTTTCTTGTTTTGAGTCAATTGTTTTCATACTTGTGTCTTTCAATTCTGGTCGTGTCCAAAAAAAAAAAAAATCGAAGTTACTGTTCATTGGCACTGTAATGATACTGTTCACTGCTACTGTTCATCCGAAGTCATCTTGATTGCATCATCCAAATTCTGTCTTTTTATTTTTATTTTTTTTTGTCTTTCTGTCCTTGCTTTTTTTTGTGTCTCTTGTGTGTCAAGAAAATTTAAAAAAAAAAAAGAAGGTTCTGTCCCAATTTATTTCTATCCGTACTTGCCTTTGCTGGAAAATAGAAATCGACTTGCGATCCTTGCGAATCTAAAGTTCTTGGGCAAATTTGATTGAGTCTTGAAGCCTTCTTGATTATCACCTTGAAATCTTGATATTCTAGTGTGAATCTTGAAATTTTGAGCTTGAAAGATTGAATCTTCCAACCAGTTCTTGAACTTGTAAGATCATCTTCCAAAATTCTGTTTTTCCGTGTTCTTGACTGCCGACCTTTGTTGCTGCAAAAAAAAAAAAAAAAGAAAAGGGAAAGGCTGAATCAAGAATTCACAAGAAAGGGAGCTACCTAATTCGGTTCATCAAGGTTTCCAAACACCAATTGAATCAAGTTTCCAAAACAGATTTGGAAACAAAGAGGAAACCGCCTCAACTTGTTTCCTTTTCTTGAACGAATCTGAACCCTCTTTGGAAACAAGTTTGTGCCATTTTTTGGCTGCCAAAATCCACTTGGAAAATCGTCCTAAAAAAGTTACAAACACTGCCCAAAATTCTAGAAAACCAAACCAGAAATCCGAAGCAACAAAAACTGTCAAGCCGCGGGTTAGGGTTTTCCTTAATTTGCGATAGTTTGTTTTTGCTTCTAGGTTTCATCTTCAGCTTTTAAGGTTAAATTCCAGCAGTCTAAATTGTCTAAAATCCAGCATCTTAATTCGTTTTATTTCATCATTCTGTTTGACTTTGTTGAGCACTTAAATTTGGTTCTTTGTTTCCTAAATCATTGTGTCTTAGTTTCCTAATTCTTCTTGTGAGTCTTTGTTTCCTAATCTATTATATCTTTTGTTTCCTATTTTTGTGTCCTTATTTCCTAAATCTCTTGTGTCATTCTTGCCTAAATTCACCGTGGTCTAAATTGGTAAGTTGGTCTACACTAGAAGAAGCTCTAATTTCTTCAAGTTGTTGCCAAGTTGACTCGAGAAGTGATTGGTGAGAGCAATAGAGAGTTATTGAGTGTAAACACGATGGTTGAGTGCATACACGTGAGGGAGTGTGTGAGGACTTTCTAAACCCTAATTTTCACTTTTTTATTCACCACTATGTCTAACGAGGGTGAGGGATCTTCCCAAGCCTTTGATTTTAAACTTTTTACAGAATCACTTAGAGGTGACATTAACCACATCCTTGATCAAAAATTGGAGCTTGTGCACCAAAGGATTGACACCTTGGAAATACCACGTACAAGTGCTAAAGGAAGTCAAAGTAAAACATCCATGCATGAGTCAAACGATTCGAATGAGGAGTTTGACAATAGACAACGGCAACCTAAGCATGAGAATAGATCCAGTGAGGATTCCATCCATGGCATTAAGTTAAAAATTCCTTCATTCCAAGGATGTTCAGACCCTGACACATACTTGGAGTGGGAAAAGAGAATTGAGCTCGTGTTTGATTGCAACAATTACTCTGAGGAACAAAAGGTAAAACTAACAGTTGTGGAATTTACTGATTATGCTGTTGTTTGGTGGGACCAGGTGACAACTAGTATGAGAAGAAGTGGAGAACCACCCATCGATACATGGCATGCATTGAGGCATTTAATGAGAAAACATTTTGTGCCAAATCACTACTACCGTGATTTGTACCAAAAGCTCCAAAGTCTTACTCAAGGGAATAAAAGTATTGAAGACTATCACAAAGAGATGGAGGTTCTCATGCTACGTGCTAATGTTGTAGAGGATCGAGAAGCCACCATGGCTCGATTCTTGAATGGATTGCGGCCTGAGATTGCTGAACAAGTGGAATTACAACATTACGTGGAGCTCAATGAGTTGGTTGATAAAGCCATCAAGATTGAGAGGTGGCACAAGAAGAGGGGTGCCATTCGGTCCACTCCTATGTACCCTACTCAAGGTGGCCAAACCTATCCTAGCCATAAAGAGGAGAAACCAGCCACCGGTTCAAGTACCCCAAAGCTGCGAATTGAAGCTGCTAAGTCCGACCCTAAGCCTATGTCTCGAACCCCTAGCCATCTTCAACAAAGAAATAGGTGCTTTAAATGCCAAGGAAGAGGGCACATTGCCAGTCAATGCCTTAATCAAAGAGCTATGATCATTCTACCCAATGACGACTGGGTCACTGATGATGAGGGTGAGTATGAGGACATGCCACCATTGACTGAGGATGTAGATGAAGAAGAGGAGGAAGTTCCTGTTAATGAGCAAGTAGGGCTTGTTGTTTGACGTGCCCTAGCTATACACATCAAAGCTGATGATGCTTTACAAAGAGAGAACATCTTCTATTCTCATTACCATATCCATGGATGTGTTTGCAGCCTAATTACAGATGGAGGAAGTTGTGCAAATGTTGCAAGCCAGCTCATGGTGGAGAAACTTGCCTTGCCTACACTCAAGCATCCAACCACCTACCGTCTTCAATGGCTAGATGATAGTGGTGATGTGAGGGTCACAAAGCAAGTTCAAGTTCCATTCCGCATTGGCAAATATGAAGATGTTGTGCTATGTGATGTAGCTCCAATGCAAGCTTGTCATATTCTACTTGGAAGGCCATGGCAATATGATAGAGTTGTCAATTTTGAAGGAGTAACCAACAAATACTCTTTCATGCATGGCCAAAGGAAATTCATGCTCGCTCCATTGACTCTCAAGAGAGGCTACACAAGGAATACGAAATGGAAGTCACCAAAAGATGACAATCCAAAGCTGAGGGCAAGAAATTGGAAGTGTTAGGCGAACCTGTTGAGAGAGAAAAGGGAAGAAAAGTTTCGGCCAAGGGAGGAGAAATTGAGAGGAAAAATACTCTTTTTGTAAGAACTAAAAATGTGAGGAAAGCATTAAATTCTAATGCACTTGTACTCTTACTCTTGTGCAAGGAAGTGCTTGTTATCCCACCAGATCTCACTAAAACTTTACCTTCAAGTGTTTTGAATTTTTTGTAGGAATTTGAGGATGTCTTCCCCGACGAGATACCAAATGGACTACCACCAATAAGGGGAATTGAGCACCAAATTGACTTGGTGCCTGGATCATCTTTGCCAAATAAACCCGCCTACCGAATGGGTCCTAAAGAGACAAAAGAGCTACAACGACAAGATGAGAAGCTCTTGAAGAAAGGATGGGCGCGGGAGAGTTTGAGTCCATGTGCGGTTCCTGTGATTCTAATGCCAAAGAAAGATGGAACTTGGCGCATGTGCACTGATTGTAGAGCCGTCAATGCTATTATGGTAAAATATCGTCACCCTATTCCTTGTTTGGATGATATGTTGGATGAATTGCATGGTGCCATAATTTTCACAAAAATTGATTTAAAAAGTGGTTACCATCAAATAAGAATGAAAGAGGGTGATGAATGGAAAATGGCTTTTAAGACTAAGTATGGTTTATATGAGTGGCTTGTCATGCCTTTTGGTTTGACCAACGCTGATGACGAAGGTGAGCCGGTCATGCACGTAGAGCAAGTCAAGGTGCCCTTGGGTCCAATAACGCGTGCTCGAACCAAGCAAATGCGGGAGGTGTTACAAACCCTCGTACATGCGGTTCAAGTGTCGGTTGGGGAACCCAGGACCATTGAGGGGCTCGATGAGTCGAGATGCGTCATGGGGCATACACCGATACAATCATATGTGACGTTGTGCCCATGCAAGCTACTCATATCATCCTAGGGCTGTGGCAATTTGACAAGGATGTTTCTTTCAGTGGTCGTGCCAATCGATATTCCTTCTACCATGGTGATAAAAAGATCACATTGGCACCATTAACACCTCAACAAGTTGCCGAGGACCAAGAGCAGCTCTTGAAGGAGCATGAGCTAATTTGTGAAAGGAAAAAGATAGCTAAGCTCGCTGGTCAAGTGGAATCTCAACCTGTCCTACTTGTTAGATGCCAAGTGGGGATTCATGAGGCTAATTTGAGCCCTATTTCCCTAACATTTGCTGTGTTTAGTGTTTTCTCCCTTGTGCAGGTTTCTCACGGCTTGATAGTCTTCATCTTAACTTGCTCCATACCTGCCTCTTTTGAAGTATCTCTTGAAGATTTTAGCCCAAATTTTGTTGAAGATTCCTCATCCTTCTTGCTAGATTTTGAGGAGCTGGTCTACTACTCTTCATTCTATTCCCGAGTTGCATCCGTGGGTTGAATTGTTTGGTTCATTGGATAAATTGCATCGGCTGTATCTCTTTCCCATCTATGGTTCCAGCAATTTTCCTGACTCACTGATTTGTGCATCCATGCATAAAGTCGCATTGTGGATCTTACAGATGCACAAACGTCATGTTACCTAGTACGTGGTCATGAAGATTTGTCAATGAGCTATGGCAATTGCTTTGCTTTGTCGATTTGAGGACAAATCCTCTCAAGAGGAGGGGAATGATGCAAATCGGAGTTCCAAGTTATTTCCTTGTTATTTTCTTCATGTTTAGCTTATACTAGATTAATGTCTAATGTTGGCCGAATAGGGTACATTTAGTTTAGCTTTTGATTAGTGGGATTAATTGGTTAAGTGCATGTTGCACATTAGAAGAACCAAGGGTAGTGTTCGTTACCTAATAAAACTTGACCAGAAGACTTGCGCCTATTAGCCGTGGGCACGCCTTGTCAGTCAGAGTCTTCTGATCCGACTTGTGCCAGTAAGCCGTGGGCACGCCTTACTAGCTGAAGTCTTCTGATCAACAATCGTGGAGCAGTCTTTTCCTTCTTTGGATAGGGTTTCTTTGGCTAGCCGTTTCTTATGTTTCGTAGTAGTAGTAGGTTTTGTTTGTAAGCCTATAAATAGGCTACTTAAGTCACGTTTTTATTAAGTTAATGAAGTTGAATTTTCCACCCAATTGAGAGCTTTTCTCTTGCTTCTTGAAGCAACACCTTGAGCACGTTAGATGTTCTAAGTGTTCTTCGACTTTATCAATCAAGTCATCTCCTTGATTGTGGTGTCATCTACCGCTTAATTCATCTTTGAGTTGTCCAAAATTGAATTAGGTTCCGCTACCTAAACCCGATTCAATCTTCTAGATCCTGTGGTCTGTACGTGGTTTGAGTCTTGTCTGAAATAGGGCGAGGATCGTATCAAAGAGCCTCATGAATCAAGGTCTCATCGAGTGCTATGTGTTCAACAATTTCCATGCCAAGTTTGTTGGGGACCAATGAACAAAGTGAAGAACAAGTCCAAGGGAAAGGGCCGACCTCTACACTAGCTCCACTTGTGAGTGTTGGGACAATCACTTGTGCACGTGCTCGAAGGATGCGAGAGTCATTTCAAGCATTCATTTGTGCTACTCGTGAAGGCGTTGGGACTTTCCAAGAAGGCCAAGCGTTCATCAATGTGCTTCAAGTACAAACCGAGTCACATAAGGGCTAGTTCTATTGTTAATTTCAACTTTTAGTTAATTATTCTATGTAATTTTCATTTTAGATAATTAGCTCATGGCAGAAGCGTTGACACTAGTTAGACGTGCCCGCGCCGAGTGGTCACGCCTAAGGAGCAACTTGGTAGAAGCTTTCCCGCTAGTTAGGTGTGCCCACGCCTAATGGTCAGGCCTAAAAAAATTATTTCAATGTTAGTTAGTAATAAGTGACCCCAAGTCACATTAGGAATAGGGTGTCTATTCAGCCTCAAGGTTTTAGAGCCTATAAAAAGGCCTTTTCTCAACGTTTAATATACAATTC
Source organism: Gardenia jasminoides (assembly GCA_013103745.1). Lineage (NCBI taxonomy): Eukaryota > Viridiplantae > Streptophyta > Magnoliopsida > Gentianales > Rubiaceae > Gardenia > Gardenia jasminoides. The sequence goes on from CM023097.1 coordinate 23,399,882, forward strand.
AAAGATACATCAAATTTTCAGCAATTGAGAGTTTTCTCTTGTGCCTTGTGCAAACCTTTGAATACTTTAGATTATGTTCTAAGTGTTCATCTGGCTTATCAAGCAAGAATCACACTTGTTTGTGGCACTTTCTACCTACACTACAAGTTCCTTTTAACAATTCTTCGAGGGTTAAGAAATTAATCTTAGTTCTTGAATCAAGGGTTTTAAGGGGTTCGTGGTTTCCATCAATCCAAACGTGGGAATTATTGTCTAGATCCGGGAATTGGTATACGAGTTCTTCCAATCAAGGTTGGGTTCGTATCATCTGGTTATCAGAGCTAGTCGACAATTTTCCAGGTTATATCCTTTGTTTATTTCATTCTTTGAGTCATACGTAAGTCTTGCCAAATCTGGTTTTTGTTTACGTCTTGTTTTTGTCACAATCTATCTTATTGTGAGTCTTGTTTTCAAATCTGTTTTGTGAATCTTGAGTGTTAATTCTGCTTTTTGAAGTTGTGTCTTGTTGGCTGCAATTATCACAATTGTTCGTGAGTCTTGTTTATCAAAACCTGATTCTTGTCCATCAATTCTTGAGTCATTCTTGAAAAAATTGCCACCCGTGTGTTCTTCTTCGAATCTGCCCAGCAAATTCCTGTTGCTGCCATCGTAATTGTTCTTGCTGTTACTGCCTTCGTTTGTCTAGTAGTTGCTGTCCATAGTTACTGCTTTAGTTTTGTCAAACTTTTTTTTTCCTTGTTCTGCTCAAAAAAACTGTTCGTCTGTCTTGCCTTTTGTTGCTGTTTCTTGTCGTTGTTGTCGAACTTGTTCTTGTTGCGTCAAAAAATTCTGTTTGTCCCAAAACAGTCGCACCTACTGCGCCTTGCACTTTAATCAAATTTCTGGAAAGAACCGAATCTCGAAGCATTAACACCTGAATCTTGAAGGTCTTGCATCAATCTTGAAGGTTAAGTTGTTGCTAACCTTGCTGCGAGAGGGAAAAAAAAAAAGAAAATCTATTCCTGTTTTTGTGCTTAATCTGTGACTGCTGTGACAAAATCTTGAATCTGTCTTTGAGTATTTCTTGAGTTTCTTGGACGAAAAGCAATCTGGGAAGTTTCTTGAAGAATATTCGAAAACCAAAATTCCAGAATCTTGAAACCCTGAACCAACCAAAGAAAGAAAGTCTGTCCGAGTCTTGTTCTTACTACGTTTCTGTCCAAACCTTGTTGCATGCTGTCGTATGATTCTTCTTGCTGTTCATGGTTGTTTGTGCAAGGTCCTCGAGATTCTTGAATGTATTTGTTGGGCTGGGGTCTTGTTGAAACTTGAACCAGAATTCTTGGTAGGGTCTTCTTGAATTTTAGAACCAAGTTAGACCAGTTCTTGAACAAAAATACAGATTGCAAACTGGGAATTTGAGGGCTGAATCTGTGTTAATCTTACTTCCAAACTGGCTACACACTTCTTTGTTTGATCCAAATTCCAGCAATCAAAAATCTCCAAACTGCTGCAAAGAAGAATGCCCAAACCAGCCTCCTTTCCTTTCCTAAACAGGTTTTGAAACTGGTTTCATTTGTTTCCAAAACCAAATTAGATTACATTTTGGAAATCAGGTGGGACAACTTGGTTATTCCCTCAAACAAATCTGGGGAAGTTGCAGCACCAAGACCTGGACCAATTAAATCATACCAAGAAAAGGGCCAAACAACTCCAAGTTAGCATCGGTTCTTCTAAAGCTTTTCCCCTTTTCCAAAACAACTTTGGAGTCCATTGTTGCGTCCAAATCAAAGTCAGTTTCTGCCCAACTTTTATTCCAAATTTCTGGCACTATAATCCACCATTAAGACGCAATTTCTAGTCAAAAAACCAGCTCAAAAACAAGTCCAGATTCACACTCCATCTTGAACCAAAATCTGTTGTGTCTTCTTGAGTCATTCTTCTTCATTCTAGGGTCTCAATTAGGGTTTTCCACACCTATTCTAAACCTGAACGTAAGTCATTGTTGATGAGGATAATGGGACGCGTCAGCGTCAACGTGATCCATTAGCCGGTATTGATGGTCCAATGACATGTTCAAGAGCTAAGCGTGTGAAGGATGCTTTACAATTCTTAATAATCCACCAATCCAACAAGGAGCAAGCCAAGCTTGACGAGTTAGAGGAGTATGACGTCAATCTACTCACTTGTATGTTTGAAGTGAAGGAATGATCTTGACTGACGTGGGCACGCCTTACAACTACAAGTCTTCTGCTCACATATTTACTGTTCAGATTTAAGGCGTGGGCATGCCTTAACAGTGAAAGTCTTTGGTTGCATAATTACTATGTCAGATTTAAGATATGGGCACGCCTTAACAGTGAAAGTCTTCTGGTCACATTCCTAGTTTCATTAGGATTTTTAGTTTTTTTAGCAAGTCTAAGTAGTATTAGGGTTTGTCTTGTAAGGCTTATAAATAGCCACTCTTATGATTATTTTTGGGGACGATTTTTGACATAATACAAGTGATGAATTTTCCTTCAAGTTCTTGATTGAACATCTCTTGAATTCTCGAGTTCTTAACTTGGGATTTTCAAAGTAGACTTTAGAGATTAGTCTTGTTCTCTAATCGTGGTGTCTCTTCTTCCATTCATATTTGCTTGAGGTTGCTAAATTCCTTTGTGGGTTTAGAGGTCTTGGGTTCATGAGAACAAAACTAGTTCAATTTCCATGAAGAGAAAAGATCCGCTCTGATATTCTTTGTGTTGGGAGAGGTTCTAGGAGGGTCTGCCCTTAGGGTTGCTCATCGGGAAGTATCATAACCTCAATCAAGGTATGGAGCCTAAGACATCTTAAAGTACGTCAATGCCACATGAGCAAAAGAAGGAAAGGCAAAATTGGAGAGAGGAGCCAAAAGGATATCAAGGTGATAGTTTTACTAGCACTAAGATGTCATCGACCTCTAAGTCAAAACAATATGAGACCAAAGTGTTGGTCAACTCCATGATGGAACAAATTTAACATACGTTGGATACCTATCTCAAACCATAGGTTGTCATCCACAAAAGTTGAAATAGAAGGCTTGATATGAGTGTAATGTCCTCGTGAATCAAGCTCATGTCGAGTCCCAAGGGATCAATAATTTCCATGCCAAATTCGATGGGGTCCAATGAACAAAGTATAGAAGAACAAAGCGTTTGGCATTTGTCATACTTGATTGGTTTGAATTGGACTTAGCAATGTTAGTCGTTCCAAGAATTAGTTGAATAAGCAATTCATGTTATGCTTGTGATGGCTTGAATTAGCATTAGTTAGTTAGCATTTTCTTATTAAGTTAAAAGCTAAGTTTAAGTAGCATTAGTCTCAGCCAGCTTACTTGTTTTTAAGTCCAGTTTGTCTTTTACTTTTTCCTAGTTGGAATAAGGTTATCTTTTCCTAGTTGGATTAGGGTTATTTTTTCCTATTTGGATTAGGTTAATGTTTTCCAAGTTGGATTAGGTCGATGTAAGGCTATTAAAAGCCTAGCTCAAACTTCTTGAGTTTTTTCAAATGTGAATTTTTGAATAAAACTTCCAGAATTCCTTCCTCTCTCTGAGAGCTGATTCTAAGGCTTGCAAAAGCTTCTTTGAACATCTTAGAAGGGTTCTAGGATGCTTGTTAGACTTATCAATCAAGTATTCACCTTGATTGTGGTGTCTCTACCGTTCAATCTTGTTCATCGTGTCATCCGTGAATGAGATCAACTCTGCAATCCAATGTGTTACCTTAGTTCTTAGGCTTGTGGTCATTCTTGCATCCATGTGGATGTAAGAATCGCATCAGAATTAGAGCAAGGTTTAAGGTACCTATGTATATCCCTTTGTGTTGTGCTTGTTTCTAGGATTTTGGTCGAATCTTCTTGTGCTTCGAATCTGGTCTTTGTCTGTGCCTTGTTCCTTGTATTTTGAATCTAGTCTTCATCGTATTTTGTTGGTCCGAAGTATCTTGTTCGTGTCTTGTTCCCTGTGATCCGATTTTGGTCTTGTTCGTAGTTGTTGGTCCGCACTTGTTTCTTATTCCATGAGTAATTGTCAAGTTTTGTTTTATGTCTTGCATCATCTTTTTGTCGTCCAAGTATGTGTCAAAATTTTGGTTGCATTGTTCTTGATTATCCGAAGTTCAACTAGGTTTCACCTTGTGTAGTTTGTTTCTTGAAGTCGTGGCCTAGTTAGCGTTTAGCTATTGAGTTAAAAAAAAAAAAAAAGTCCTGATTTTGTAGCAAACATGAAGCTTGTCAACTAGGGTTTTGTGTGTGTCATGATTCTTGGTTGGTGCAAGCATATTCTTGTTGTTTCTTGAAGTTTCCTGAAATTCTTGATTGAAAGTACTGGAATTTGTTGAAGCTCTTGAGATTATCTTGAAGAATCTCAAAAATTGTGACCAACCGTCATGCATACCCTGCTGGACTACACTTGTGATCAGAATTCTTGACAACAACAATCAGATTCATGGCTGTTCTTGAAAAAAAAAAAAAAGAAGGAAAAGTGGACAGCCTTGAAATCTGCAAATCTCAGTCCAAGCAGAATTTTTCCAAGTTTAGCATAATCTAAATTTGGTTGGACAAGTAATCTTATTTACTTGAATTCAAACACCAATCAGATTCAGGTTTTCTTGCCTATTTCTTACCAAGTCAACTAGGTTAAGAAACAACCAATAGTGTTGTCCATTTCTGATTCGGTTGAGTTCTTTCGGAACATGATTTATGTCCAAAACTGGTCATTCTTGTTTTCCAAACTTCCAGCTTGTTTGGACCGAAATAAACCCTGATTTTTTGAGGCACAAAACCTATCCAATCCACTCCATAATTCAAGTCTGATTTACGTCCTAATTTCTGCCCTAAAATACCAAATTCTAGATTAGATTTAGCCTAAAATTTCAGCTTGCACTTAATCGAATCCAAATCTAAATTTGTGTCTTAGATTTTCACCTAGTTTTCTTCTATATTCCAGGTTTGATTCCTTCATAATTCAGCTACTAAGTTTGTCGCATATTAGGTCTGAAATCTTTCTTTCTTAGAGTCCAAAAGTCACTCCTTAAATCGAGTCTTGCATTGAAAATTCTTTGCTGCAACTTGGGGTGAGAACTTGCATTGATCATAGTGGATTAAAGCTTTTGAATCTCTCTAATTTATTCAACAAAAGCGTAAAGCGGCCTTGAGAATTGAGTTGTGAGATTCTTTGAGTGATATATTTTTGAGTGATACATGAGAGACGAGTGTAAACACTAAGGGAGTGAAGTGAGGAAAGAACTTGTTTTGCTAACCGTTTTTGCAGGCTGTTAACAATGTCTCAACAAAGTGAAATACCACTCCTAGATTGATTTTTAAATCTTGAAACCATGATTAGGGATTTCCAATGAAAAATGGCCATCCAAATAGACTCTATGCAAGAAAGGTTGGATCGAATGGAGAGCTGAAAAACTCCATCAAAATCCAGCAATAGGAAGCTCATATTGTCCTAATTGGATGATTCTAACGAGGAGGAAGAAGACTACTAAAAGCGTGCCAAGGAGAAGAATAAGCAAAGAGATGATGCCATCAAGGGAATTAAGCTTAAAATCCCTATGTTTCAAGGGAAATATGACCTCAAAGCATACTTGGAGTGGGAGCAAACGATCGAAATGATTTTTGACTACAACACATGTACCGAGGAACAGAAGGTAAGCTTGCAGTCATTGAATTCACTGACTACGCCATGATTTGGTGGGATTAACTCCAGAGGACCGTAGAAGAAATGGAGAACCCATGATTGGAGTATGGGCTGCATTGAAAGCCTTGATGAGGAAAAGCTTCATTCCAAATTACTACCATCGGGAACTTCACCAAAAGCTCCAAACTCTTACTCAAGGGAATATGAGCGTTGAGGATTATTTTAAGGAGATGGAGATGGCGATGATGAGGGCTGACATCCAAGAAGATCTAGAAGCTACTATGGCCTGATTCTTAAATGGATTGAGACCTGAAATCGCTAAAAGAGCAGTCCAACACACAAGTTGACAGCTTTATTTGATACGAACTACGTTAATTAATAACGCAACCCGCACACGAAAGACGTAGGATCTAGGATATTGGTAAACAAAGTTGACTCACACATAGCGGAAGACCTTCACTCGTTGAGCACTTGGACAACGAACGTTGGTATTAGGTAGAAGACGCCACAATTCAACGTGTTCTTGAATTGATAAGTCAATGAACCCTTAAAGAGAACTCTAAGGTATTCAAGTCGCTTCAAAGAAGCAAGAGGTGATAAAACACTCAATGTTATTTCTGAAAATTCTTGTTATTAAAAATTGAAATAAGAAGGGCTATTTATAGCCTACAAGATACGAAATCCTAATCTAAGTAGGAAACATAAATTCAGCCAGCTTTGGAAGCTTGAAGAACCGAAACCTTAACTAACTAGGAAACTAGTTTTTAGGAAACTACTAATAATACTAGAGGCTAAACAATTAGGAATTTATTTTAACCTAACTAAGAATGGAAAAAGACTGCTCAATAATTCAACGACCAGAAGACTTTAGCTTGTAAGGCGTGCCCATGCTCTACGTGCAGGAGAAGGATCAGAAGACTCTGGCTTGTAAGGCGTGCCCACGGCTAACAGGTGCAAGTCTTCTGGTTTGCACTTTTATGAACTAAAGTAAACCAAATCATGTTGAATCGTGCTTGAACTCAACGAATCCTTGCATGATGGACTTAAACCATGAGATGGCTTGAACTTGAACATATGGTAGCCCACCAGATTCGCATCATTATTGATGTGGTCTCACAAATGTCAAATGGTTCTAGTGAAGCAACTAGGTTATTGGTCCTATTACAAGAGCTTATGCACAAAGGTTGAGAGAATTGCTTCAAGCTGTTAAGGAGAACGTATAAGGCTATTATGGGGTTGGACAATACTCAGACTTTAAAATGTGTGAATTTGCTTCAATTCAAGAAGGAAGTCAGACAACAACCAATGCGAAGACTAGCAACACAATTAGTGTTGGTTATTCATCGGATAATTGAGGAATTGATGAAAGAGCCACCAGCTGACCAAGGATGAATTCATCATTCAAGTAACCTTCAAGAGCTTGGCAATGAGGATCACAAGCTATACACATTAATCCAAGTAATTGAACCTAAGGAAGCTGCATTAGAAGAACAAACCCTAAGCTTGGGCCGGGTTTAGAGTTATGTTTAATTCCGTTTTGTATACTTGGTGTGTTGGGCCGAATTGCCTTGTTGAGTTTGGCTTGGTTAATTCAAGTCCAATTGCTATTAGTAAGTTAGTTTAATTTCTGTTTAGTGAATAAAAGCTTATGGCTGAATGTCTAAATGGATTAATGGCCAAAGCCTAGTTCGGTTAGGATTAGTTTTCTTAAGTTAGCATTAGTTGATTCCTAGTAGTATTAGGATTACTTGTAAGGCTATAAATAAGCCTACTTGATGGACAAATTTTTCAGTCAAGTTTTATCAATAAAATTTCAGTTTCTCTTGTGAGAATCGCACATCTCTTTTCTAAGAGATTTCTTCTTGAATACTTGAGAGAATTCAAGTGTTCAATCGACTTATCAATCAAGAACCGCACATGATTGTGGTGTCATCTACCAACAGCCTTGGTTCGCTAATTCATTGTCCTACGGGTTGAGATTAAATTCAAGGTTTGTAGTTCCGCGAATTAGAGGGGTCGAGTGTCTTCCGCAACTCCAACTTGATATTCGTCTAGATCCGTCATCAAATCACATCATCTTGGTATCAAAGCTAGTTGACGGTATCAAGTATATCCCTTTTATTCCTTGTCATTATTGTTTTCTTGTTTTGTGTCAAAAATCTGTCCCAAAACCAAAAAAAAAAACAATATTGTTCATCATTACTGTAGCATTACTGTTCATCCGAATTTAATCTCTAGTTTCTTGATTTTTGGTCTTGTGTTCTTGTGTCTTGAGTCTTGAATCAAAAAAAATCAAAAAAAAAAGAGTCAAAATCTGTCCGCAAGTCCTTAGGTCTTTTGCTAGGGTTTTCTTGTATTTCTTGCTTCTAAATTTCTGGTTGTCATCGCTAGTGAGTCATTTTTGAAGTCTTGAAATCTGGTCATCTTGAGTCATCTTTGTTGCTAGTTGCTAGTCCAAGTCTGCTTTGCAATTCTTGTAGTAATTCTTGTGTTCAAATCTGCTTTAGAGTCGGGTCTTTTTTGTTCTTGTTGCTGTCCGCGTTTTATTCTTGTTGCTGACCAGAATTTGTCTTGCTATTGTGAGTTGTTTCTTGCGTCAATTGCCGGAATTTGTGGCTGATCCAAACCAAAAATTCCGTGACTTTCCTTGCTGAAATTGTTGATTCTTGAACATACCTTGTGGCCTTCTTGAATTCTTGAAACAAACCCTAAAAGTTCTTGAACAAGTTTCAACTAAATCTTGAACTTGGGGGCTGTTTTCTTGAGTTTCTTGAAACCAATAGAAAAGATCTTTAAATCTGGAATTTCATAATTGATTCTTGAACGTTTAAAAGCAGAATCAAACGGCTGAAAGTGAAAAAAAAAAGAAAAAAAAAACAGAAACGAAAAAAGAAAGAAGGGAAGAGGCCGAACTGCTTTCTGAAATTCATGCTTAAAACCAGATCTGATCTTGTGTGTTTGATCTCAAATCTTGTGTTGCAATTGTTGTTCAAAGCTTGAACTACTTCTTGTGGGTTGCCAAAACATAGTTGTTTGCATTGGGCAGCTTAGAACCGAATTTGGAAAGCTGAAATCAAACCAGAAATTTCCGTTTCCTAAAATCCAGTCTTGCTTTCCTTCCTTGAATCGGTTTGTTGTTGTTGACTAAACAATAGGAAAGCTCCTTCCCAATCTGCAAAACAGCTTCCTTACCCTAAAACCGTAGCAAACTTCTTCTCAAAAAGGAATCCAGCCTCCTTAAACAAATCCCAACAGGCACTGGAATCCGTGTGCACCGCCTTGAGCCAAAACCAATCCAAAACCGAATTGGCTTTGTAAGTTTTGTGGAACCTGAATTGATTTATTCCTATTATCCAGCATTTGTTGAGTCTTTTACCTGTTATTTGTCGGTCAAAGTTAAGTGTGTCTTTAGCCTTTCCAAATTTGATTAGGAGTCAAGTTTAGTAGTTTACTAAAGTGAGTCTTGATTTCCAAATTTGTTGTGTCTTAGTTTCTTAATTAGTTTTCGATTCTTTTATATCTCTCAACCGAATTCTCCTCAGTTTTTCTGAGTCAATTTAGTCTTTAATTCTCAACTCTTTTGCTCCCTCATTCATTCTTCAAGTGAACCAAAATGTGATACATCACATTCTTGTGAAGGTAATTGGTGATAAGTCCTTGAATTGCTTGAATTTTCTGATTTCTTCAAGGAGGAAAATCAAGGAATTAGAGCGTGCTTGGTAAGATCATTAGAGTGAAATAAAAACACTTGAGTGATACACGAGCGCGAGGGAAACACGTAAGGGAGTGTGTGAGATCTTTTCTATCACAGTTTGCTCATTTTGCAGGTTTGAAATATGTCTACCAAAGGAGATGAGATGACCATAGCCCAATTGGCACTAGAGATGGATGCTATGTGGGCAAAGTACAATGAGGAGATGGAGGCTAACTTTGAACCTCTTAAAAGACGACTTAATAAGTTAGTAGATAAATCTTTCAAGAGGAGGGGTTCCAATCATTCTAGCTCCCATATCCCACCAAGGTTGCCCCAATCACACCATGAGTTTCCCCATGAATGTGCATTAAGAGCTCGTGAGGAATATAAGCATATTGGTGATGAGCATGAGGAGGAGCAAAGGTGTGAGCAAAGAGCCTGTAGATGGAGTTCATCCTCAACCAAAAGAGCCTCATGTGAGATGCCTAAAACATCTCAAAGCAAGTCATTGCCATGTGAGCAAAGGCATGAAATGCGAAATTGGAAAGAGGAATCAAATGTGATGGATGATTCCATAATGAATGGCATTACGCAACTATTGAATGCCTATCTCAAGCCATACATTAAGCACCATAATCAAACATCTACAATGGTGCCTAGTGAAGAGCTTTCCATCATCACATGTGAACAAGAAGAGCTGCACATTCCATCTACACTAGCTCCGAATCAAGTGCTAGTTGAGGAAAAATTGTGTGAAGCACAAAATGATAGTGTGAACAATGATGTACCATTTGAGCATGGGAGAAAAGAGGTAAAATTCGTGTTGAATGCTCAAGAAAAAGAGAGGGGAAATTCACAAGATTTGAGCGAGTTAGTCACTTCCACTAGGGATTCTTGTGAGGAAAATAGTGAGTTGAACATGAGTGTTAAAATGAGTGAGAATGAGTTAGTTATGAAGGTGGAGCATAATGAGCTTGTATTTATGACTAACCATCCTTGCTTTATTTTGCCTAGTGTGTTTATTGACTTTTCATAGGTTAATGAGGCGATTAAAGTGCTTAATCGAGGTGCTCATGATGATTTCAATTCACTTGTGGATCTTAATGATAATCAATGGTCAAGTGCATTGCCAAAATTTGGTAAATCTGTCATTATTTCATTAGCCATTAACAAGGTAAATTTCTTTCCTAAAACTCTTTGTTATCATGGTACCCCTACTGAGTTTGCACCATCTATGAAGGTACATCCTCTTGAGTTTGATATGAGTGATTATCCACCTAGCTTTGAGAAATCGATTGCTGCCTACTTGAGCATAGATGATTCTTTTGAATTGTTCATGCATGCTAGACATCTAGATACTTGGCATTGTTTTTAGGATTGTTAAAGCATGTAATGAGGTCTATCATCTTGGAATCATGAATTTTGATAAAGCTATTCATTTACTTTATGATCGTCATTCTAGAATTCATTTGAGTCATTTTATGAATTGCAATTGTCTTAGTCTATTTTTGAGTCCTTATGTGTTGTTTATTTTTTTTTTGAGTCTAGTGATCATTATTTGTGTGTTAGTAGTTGCGTTTTTGGAATGTTTAAAGTTCTTGACTTAACAGGTAATGTGTTTAACGTAGTTGATTTGCCTAAGAGTCTCTGTCCTAATTTCATTATAGTTCATGCATTTAGATTGTATTTAACATCCTTGTTATGGGAATTTGCATCTATTTCATTTAGAGATTCTAATCTGTGTTTAGGACAAGTTCTAAGGCCTAGATTGGTACATGGAATTCACATATACCCGTCGTGTTATCAATTAGGGGAATGTGGTGATTACATTTATTTCACTAATATTCACTCACCATCCTTTGTGTTTGATCCAGGTATACATGTGATGGGCTATTGGCAAGATACGTGTGAACTGAAGCGTGCATGTTGGTTCATGTTCCAGTTGACTAGAAGGCATGCTTCTTGGCTTGCATTCATCAAAACATTCCCTGAAGTTCTTCATCACAAACGATCCTTCGATTTGGGACAAATCGCTTTCAAGATGAGGGGAATGATGAAAGAGCCACAAGCTGACCAAGGATGAATTCATCATTCAAGTAACGTTCAAGAGCTTGGCAATGAGGATCACAAGCTATACACATTAATCCAAGTAATTGAAGCTAAGGAAGCTGCATTAGAAGAATAAACCCTAAGCTTGGGCCGGGTTTAGAGTTATGTTTAATTCCGTTTTGTATACTTAGTGTGTTGGGTCGAATTGCCTTGCTGAGTTTGGCTTGGTTAATTCAAGTCCAATTGCTATTAGTAAGTTAGTTTAATTTCTGTTTAGTGAATAAAAGCTTATGGCCGAATGTCTAAATGGATTAATGGCCAAAGCCTAGTTCGGTTAGGATTATTTTTCTTAAGTTAGCATTAGTTGATTCCTAGTAGTATTAGGATTACTTGTAAGGCTATAAATAAGCCTACTTGTTGGACAAATTTTTCAGCCAAGTTTTATCAATAAAATTTCAGTTTCTCTTGTGAGAATCGTACATCTCTTTTCTAAGAGATTTCTTCTTGAATACTTGAGAGAATTTGAGTGTTCAATCGACTTATCAATCAAGAACCGCACTTGATTGTGGCGTCATCTACCAACAGCCTTGGTTCGCTAATTCATTGTCCTACGGGTTGAGATTAAATTCAAGGTTCGTAGTTCCACGAATTAGAGGGGTCGAGTGTCTTCCGCAACTCCAACTTGATATTCGTCTAGATCCGTCATCAAATCACATCAGGAGTGAAAAGACAAATAAAGACCGGCACCATAATCGGCGATACGTCTAGCGTCGGACTTCATCACGATTCCAGCCAGGGTTTTTTTCCTTTTCTCGTCGTTTGTTTATTTATTCAATAAATGCGATTAGCTCATGTTGAATTCATATGTCGCTTAGTAAATTGTCCATATTTGAGTCATTTGTTAGCTTAATTTCAGAGAGTTAGTAGGATTAGATGTCATTAGCCAATTTGGAAACAACAAGGCTATTTAATTGTTTCCTTGTTGGTTTAGGTTTTATGTCTGTAAAAGCCTAAATAAAGGCCACCATATTACATTAATAAGATAAAGAGAATTTTCCATCAAATATTCAGAGAGTCTCTCTTGGTTTCTTGAAGCAAACTTTGAATATCTTAAAGTGTACTCGGGTATTCAATTTTGCTTATCAAACAAGAAACGAACTTGTTTGTGGCACCATTCTACCTTTGTACCAAAAGTTCTATCTATTGCTTATTGTGGGTTAAAAATCATTCTTAGTTCATAATCAAGGGGTTTATAGGATTTTAGGTCTTCCACGAATTACCAAACTTTGATACATTGTCTAGATTCGGCCTTGTGGGATACAAGTTCTTCCAATTGGTGGTTGGGTTTGTATCATTTATTTTCCCCTACTAGAACTAGAATTATTTACTAACTAACACTAAATATTGAACCAAAGTGAAACACACCTGGCCGATGTATTAAAATAACAATAGACTAAACAAAGAACATTAAATAAAGAAAAACCCTAAAAAATTCATCTGATTAGAATCTGCTCGCGAATTGATGGTCAGATTGCTGCACAAATTCAAGGCAGAGATGAGTTAAAAGTGAAACTTGCTTTGGATCAATTGGGAGACAGATCCGTCAACTAATCTATGCGTGGATTGGTCCGTGGATCTGCTTGCTTGCATTGAATGATGTTTACGAATGTCCCACTTGTTTGATCAAGTCATTCAATGGCTTTACATGTTCCGACTTGTTCCCTTACAACTCAAACCAAAGCTTGAAGTGAATCCCTCATCTGCCTTGTGTGAGCTCTTGTGATTGGACTAACCGAAACCTTAATTGTCTCATCACACGAAGCATTGAATATTTGGATGGCTTGCATGACTTCATCAGAAATCTTTCTCGAAGAGCTTTATTGTAAGCTTGATGATGTGAGCATGAAGCCGCACGCCTGCTTGCTAAGTGACATTTCACTTTGTGCTAAATTCAAATACCCTAAACTCATTCGTTCCAAGTTCAAAGGCTAGAACATGCATCCTAACCCGGTCAAGTTCCTTGGGAAACGTTGGTCAAGTGCCAGGAGGAAGAAGCGACAAGCTGACACATCCTACAGATCCAAGCAAGTCTAGTTATGCTAGCTAGTTGTTTGCTTAGATTCTTAAGGAAGGACATTACTATCCATTTTCCTTGCTTTCCTTAGTCGTGTGTTAGGTCAAATAAAGCATCGGTTAGGTAATTTCCAAAATTTGAGTTACCTTAATCGAATGCCTAGTTAAGTTGTTTCCTAATTGTTTAGTAGTTAGGTTATTAGTAGTTGCCTAAAAGGTTGATTTCCTTATTGTTTGTTTTAGGTTTCCTAAAGCTTTTAGAGTTGGCCAAACTTATGTTTCCTTTTTAGTCTTGGTTTTTGAGTCTTGTAGGTTATAAATGGCCAACACTTTTTCATTATTGAATATGAAGACAATTTTGATAAAATTAAATTGAGAGTTTTCTCTTTTCTTGTTCCTTGGGAACGACCCTTGATACAAAGTGAATGAGTTCCTTTGTTCAAGTTTAGGTTTATCAATTCATGATCGCGTTGAGTTGTTGCACCTTTCTACCAAATTCCTTGGTTCGCTAATTCGCTTGATTGTGGGTTGAGATTCAATTCGTAGGTTCACAATCTCAAGGGTTAGAGGGGTCGTAGGATTTCCATCCCTTTTGTACCCATAACCTGTTCAAGATATATCATTCCACTGCGTCGCCAATTCGTGTCTTCAAGAGCATGAGTTTGGAGATTCGGCTTCACATCAGTTGGTATCAGAGTTTCAGCTCTTGATACAGGTTGTTCAAGTTAATATCCTTTTTTTTTGTTTTCATCTTTGTTGTTCCACCAAACCCTAGCCTTAAGAAAAAAAAAATTCCCATCTTTAGGGTTTGAACTACTGCATTCGTGTTTGTCATTTTAGTTGTTTCTGTGGTTCCTGTTATGTCATTTCATGATTGAGTCCATGTTCTTATTCCTTGTCTTTTTTTTTTTTTTGTTTTGGGAAAAAATTTTGAAGTTACTGTTCATAAGTACTGTAGTAATACTGTAGACGACTGTTCATAGGTACTGTAGCAGAAAACACTGTTCATCCGAAAAAATTCTTTTGCCTTGTGAATTTCTTGAAGTTCTTGGAATTGTTGGTTGTAACCCTAAGTTTTTGTTCTTGAATTCTTATTGGGTTGTTTTTAATTCAAAGCTACCAAAAAAAAAGAAAGAACGCAGCTTGTGTTTCCAAAGAAAAAAAAAAGGGAAAAGGAAACAACCTAACAAACCAATTCCATTCTTGACAATGATTACTTTCCTAATTTGTTCAAATCTGAAAATTAATTCCTTATGTGAATTGGGACGCTTAGGAAATATTTCAAATCCCAACTTTAATTGGAAAAAGGGGTTAAATCAGATTTTCTATATTTATCATTGATTTCCAAAGGTCAAATTGGATTAGATTTCCAAATTTTCAGATTTGTCCTTTGGGTAGAATTCTAAATTTCCAAATTTCTGCCGTGTCTTTATTTCCTTAATTTCAGTTACTTGTGCCTTCTTTTAGTCTTATTTGTCCATTTTGTGAGTCATTAGTCTTGTCTTTCTTGAGTCAAGAGTCTCTCCCTAGTCAAAATTTCATTTGTGCCTTCAAATTCTCATACATTGTCACATGGCAACCGGATTGAATTGATTAGTCTTCTTGAGCAACCGTGAGCCAATTCATACTGTCTCCAGGATTGTGAACAAGGACTTGAAAGAGTTGGTGAGATTATTAGAGTGGAATTTGAGTGTATACACGAGAGTTGAGTGGATACACTAAGGGAGTGCGCGAAGATATTATCTTGTATTTTTTTTCTAACATTTCTTTGCAGATTTTATCACCATGAGGCACAATCCTCTAAAGGAGTTATTGAAGAAATTCTATGCTCTTCGTCAAGGCACCAAATCGGTGAAAGCATACTACAAAGAGATGAGGTCCATTATCAATCAAGCTAAAATTGTGGAAGATTCATTTGTCATTGATCACTTTTTGGAGGGATTAAATGATCAAATATCTAGACGTCTTGAAGTGACTGACTGCATGGAATTGTATGAAGCTGCACATGCTGCTATGGACATTAAAGAGAAACTTGAGTGGAGGCGTCAAAGGAGACTCGCCTCGATCAAACGTGCTTCACTTAAGAGGCATGAGCAAGAGATTAAAGAGTCACGTCAAGTGTCCAAAAAAGAGCCTTTTATGAGACGACTTAAGCAACTATTGGACACCTATGTAAAGTCATACCTTGAACAAAAAAAGAACAAGCTTGCACTGCCCGCTACACTAGCCACTAGTCAAAAGCTAGTTGGAAATGAATTATGTGAGGAATGTGAAAATGTACAATCCGAGTGTAGTGTGAATAAAAAGGAGAGTGAGTTAAGTGAAGAAGAAGAAAAGAGTGCACGTGAGATAATTATGAGTGGAAAAATAAATGAGCGTGAAAGGGTTTATTGTTTTCCTAACTATCTTAACTTTACTTTGTTTAGTGTTAGTGGTCGTTTACAGGTACAACAAGGTGAAGTAAAGATGGTTTTGAGGTGCACCATTGAAAGGTCTTTGATACGAATGTCACCAATCTGTGACGAAACCCGTATAGACTACCACGGATCTAGAAGGTTGAATTTGCGTTTGGCTCAACGAATACAGTAGAAGAATCAAGAACCCGTTGATCTCACGGTCAACGATCCCTTGATATGGTAGAGACGCCACAATCTAGCGCGTTCCTAGATTGATAAGTCTGATCGAATATCCTAGAACGATCTAAGATATTCGAGAATGCTTCAAGAAGCAAGAGAGAGAGGCTCTCAAAAGGTTTCTGTTATTTCTGCATAATCTGAATGAATCGTACATGAGATTTGTTTAAATACTCCCTACTAACTAATCAGACAACCCACTACTAAACCCAGGGTTCGACCAAAGGCTCTCTGGGGTGAACCATGGGCTAGTCACACTTAATTTAAGGCAAGTATAAAAATAAACAAAAATTACAAACGGATTGGCCCGCTTGCACTTCTCCACAGGCCGAAGGACTTAGAGGCTTGGACCTTTGTCAAGGACCCGTAGTAGAATGACTCGTCTCGACTCATCGAGCCCCTCAATGGTCTTGGGTTCCCCAACCGACACTTGAACCGCACGTACGAGGGTTTGTAACCCTTCCGCATTTGCTTGGCTCGAGCACGCGTCATTGGACCCAAGGGCACCTTTACTTGCTCTACGTGCATGACCGGCTCACCTTCGTCATCATTCCTCTCCTCTTGGAAAAGATTTGCCCTCAAATCGCCATCGTCATCTGTAAGGAAGGGACTCAAATCAGCAACATTGAAGGTAGCAGAAACATTATACTCACCAGGCAGGTCGAGCTTGTAGGCATTGTCATTAACACGTTCCACAACTTGGAAAGAGCCGTCTCCACAGGGAAGAAGCTTGTTGCTGCATTGTACGGGGAAGCGTTCCTTACGCAAGTGTAGCCAAACCCAGTCTCCTGGTTCAAAAACCATCTTACGTCGTCCCTTATTGGCATGTTTGAGGTATTGCTCGGTCTAGGTCTCAATGTTTGCACGGACTTGTTGATAAAGGGACTTCACTAAATCAGCTTTTTTTCTGCCATCTAGGTTAGCAAGCTCCGACATAGGCAAAGGCATAAGGTCAAGAGGAATTAATGGATTAAAACCGTAAACAATCTCAAAAGGAGAAAAATGTGTAGCACTATGCATAGTACGGTTATATGCAAATTCTACATGCGGTAAACACTCCTCCCAACTTTTCAAATTCTTTTTAATGATGGCCCTAAGTAATGTAGATAGGGTGCGATTAACAACCTCAGTCTGGCCATCAGTTTGTGGGTGGCTGGACGTAGAAAATAACAACTTAGTTCCCAATTTCCCTCATAATGTTTTCCAAAAATAAGACAGAAATTTCGCATCTCTATCGGACACTATTGTCCTAGGAATGCCATGCAAATGGACAATCTCCCTAAAGAAAAGATCAGCTACATGCACAGCGTCATCCGTCTTATGACATGGAATAAAATGGGCCATTTTGGAAAATCAATCGACAACAATATAAATGCTATCATGACCTCTTTTACTCCAAGGCAAACCAAGTACAAAGTCCATGGAAAGATCAATACACGGGGCAGAAGGAATAGGTAGAGGAGTATACAAACCGAAGGGTTGTAGTCTAGACTTGGCGCGGTGGCAGGTGGTGCATCGAGCAACTACTCGTCCCACGTCTCGGCGCATTCGTGGCCAATAGAAATGTTCCTGTAATGAACTCAATGTCTTGGTGACACCGAAGTGTCCCATCAAACCTCCTCCGTGAGCCTCACAGGTTAGTAACTCACGAATGGAACATGACGGAATACATAATTTGTTTTTACAATAAAGAAAACCATCATGAATGAAGAACTTACCCTGACCCGACCTGGAACATTGCTTGTAGATGTCAGAGAAATCTTGGTCAGTGTCGTACAGTTCTTTGAGCATGTGGAACCCAAGAAGCTTGGCATCAAATATGGCAATTAGGGCATATCGTCTAGAGAGTGCGTCGGCAACCACGTTGGTCTTGCCAGCCTTATACTTGATGACGTACGGAAAGGTCTCCACAAATGTGACCCACCTGACATGTCATTTACTCAATTTCTGTTGAGACTTTAGATGCTTTAATGCCTCATGGTCAGTGTGGATTACGAACTCCTTAGGCCGTAAGTAGTGCTGCCAGGTCTCCAAAGCACGGATGAGTGCGTAGAACTCCTTATCATAGGTGGAGTAGTTCAGGGCAGCACCGTTCAGCTTCTCGCTGAAGTAAGCTATTGGCCTTCCTTCCTGGATCAAGACTGCTCCAATTCCTACACCAGATGCATCACACTTGACCTCAAAAGTTTTATCAAAACTGGGTAAAGACAATATAGGTGCATGTGTGAGTTTGTATTTAAGGAGTTGGAACGCCTTATCCTGTGCGTCGCCCCACTCAAATTTGACATCCTTTTTGATAATGGCAATCAAAGGGGCGGCAATTGAGCTGAAGTCCTTCACAAAGCGACGGTAAAAGCTCACCAATCCATGGAAACTCCGGACTTCACTCATATTTCTGGGCACGGGCCACTCATTGATGGCTTTTACTTTGCTTTCATCCACCTGTATGCCCTGTGCACTAACTTTGTAACCAAGAAAGATCAACTTGTTAGTACAAAAAGTGCATTTCTTAAGGTTAGCAAATAATCTTTCCTTACGTAGCACTTCAAGGACAGATCTCACGTGGTGCACGTGCTCCTCAGGGCTGCGGCTGTAAATCAGGATGTCATCAAAGTAAACCACCACAAACTTACCTAAGAATGACCTGAGAACATGGTTCATCAATCGCATGAACGTACTGGGAGCGTTAGTTAAGCCAAACGGCATGACTAACCACTCGTACAGGCCATACTTGGTCTTGAATGCCATCTTCCACTCGTCATCTTCCTGCATTCGGATCAGGTGGTATCCACTCTTGAGATCTTTCTTGGTGAAGATGACTGCACCATACAGTTCGTCAAGCATATCATCTAAACATGGAATAGGGTGACGATACTTAACTGTAATGGCATTTACGGCACGGCAGTCCACGCACATCCTCCACGTGCCCTCTTTCTTTGGTACGAGGATGACGGGAACAGCACACGGGCTCATGCTCTCTCGAGCCCATCCTTTAGCAAGCAGCTCCTCGACTTGACGTCGGATCTCCTTGTTCTCTTTGGGACCCATCTTGTAAGCTGCTTTGTTGGGTAGAGACGCTTCTGGCACAAAGTCTATTTGATGCTCGATCCCTCGAATCGGTGGAAGTCCGTCGGGAATCTCTTCAGGAAAGACGTCTTCAAATTCCTACAATAAAGAAGTAATGTCAGGAGGTAATTGACCTAAAGACTCAGTAGATAGTAAAATTACTTCTTTGCTGTACAAAATATAGACAACTTGCTTAGCAAGTAAGGTTTTGCGAACTTGATGTGAGTATGGATGCCAACGTGTGCTTACAAATTCGTATCAAATTCAAATGCCCCGAGTTGATTCATTCCAAGTTGTTTTATTCAGAAATTGGTTCTAAGATGGTCAGCAAACTTGGAAAACGTTGGTCAAGCGCGCGGAGAAAGAAGCGTGAAGCTGAAATGAGGAAAAGGTGCAAGATGCGCGATCCGCGACCCAACACCTCGCAGATCCTAGTCAGAAGCGAATTTTCTGAGATCCGCGGACCTATCCGCGAACCACGCCTCGCGGTTCTAACTCGCGAATCCCAGTCGCGAATTTTTGTGATTTTTCCACTTTTTGCATATTTTCTTTAGTTTATTGTTTTCATTGGTTCAATATCCTAATTAGGGTAATTACAATAATTAGTTTTAGTTATTTGGTAGTTTCCTAAGAAACAAGGGTCCATGTTGGCCAAATCCATTAGTATTAGGTTTAGTTATTTTGAGTCCAAGTTGGACTAGGTTTTGAGTCTTTGTAAAAAGGCTATAAATAAACCTTCTTCTCCAATATTTTTCATAAGACTTTGATTAATGAAAATTGAGAGTTTCTCTTTTCTTGTTCCTTGGGAACATCCCTTGATACAAAGTGAATGAGTTCCTTTGTTCAAGTTCTGGCTTATCAATTCAAGAACGCGTTGAGTTGTGGCGCCTTTCTACCAAATTCCTTGGTTCGCTAATTCGCTAGATTGTGGGTTGAGATTCAATTCGTAGGTTCGCAATCTCGAGAATTAGAGGGGTCGTAGGATTTCATCCTTTTTGTACCCATAACCTGTTCAAGATAGATCATTCCGCTGCGTCGCCAACTCGTGTCTTCAAGAGCGGGAGTTTGGAGATTCGGGTTCGCATCAGTTGGTATCAGAGCTTTGGCTCTTGAACCAGGTTAATATCCCTTTTTCTTTCTTGTTTTCCTCTTTGTTTAACCAAAAAAAAAATATATCATTACTGTTCATCAGGTACTGTTCATAGTACTGTAGTGATTACTGTTCATCATTACTGTAGCGATTACTGTTCACCCGAGTTTGCTGTTCATCCGAATTTTTCTCTTGTTTTCTTACTTGTTGGTCTTGTGTTCTTGTGTCTTGAGTCTTGAATAAAAAAAAAATTCGTGTCTTGTTATTCTTGTGCAATCCGTGTTTTGTTTCTTGTTCTTGTTGTCCGTTTCTTTTGTGTCTCATTGCTGTCCAAATTTCCTGGTTGTCCTGCATCACTAGTGAGTCATGGTGAAGTCTTGAAATCTGGTCATCTTGAGTCATCTTTGTTGTTAATTGCTAGTTCAAGTTGCTTTGCAATTCTCGTGGTAATTCTTGCGTTCATATCTACTATAAAGTCGTGTCTTTGTTTGTTCTTGTTGCTGGTCCGATTTGCCTAGTTATCAAAGGCTGATCTTGTGTCCAATTGCTGGAAAAATTGTGGCTATTCTTGCTGAAATTATTGGTTCTTGAACTTACTTTGTGACTACCTTGGAATCTTGAGACAAACCCTAGTTCTTGAACAAGTCTTGAAAACAATCTTTGAACCTTGGGGGCTGTTTTTCTAGAAGTTCTTGAAATCAATTGCAATAAGTTGAATTCTGGAAATTCCACACTTGGATCCTTGAAATCTGAAAGTAGTTCAAGTTGGCTGGAAAAAAAGGAAAAAAACATAAATGAAAGAAAGAAAGGAGAAAGCCGACCTGTTTTTCTTGAACCTTGCTGGAAATTGAATCTGCCTTGCTTGTTGATCTAAATCCTTGTGTTGCAATTGTTGTTCCAAGCTTGAACTACACCATGGGGGTTGTTAAAACATAATTGCATGCTTTGGGAAGGTTTAAAACGAATTTGGAAGTTGAAAACATAAACCAGAAATTTTAGTTTCCAAATTCCAGAAATCCTGTCCAAACTTGAAAAGGTTTCTTGTTGTTTAAAGATAATCCAAACCGGGTAGGAAACCTTCTTAGATCCCGTGAGACAGCCTTCCTAATCCCTAAATAGCCACAAATCCTATCCAAGAAGGATTAAAAGACCACAGCAACCAATCCAAAACAGCCTTGGAAACCTTTTTTGCACCGCCTTGACTATCTTGAACCTAAACTACCTTGGATTGAAACTCTTTTGGGAAACCAAACTGCTTGACCAATTAAGCCACTAAGTCCACGTGATTTTGGTCCCATTTTCCAGCATTTGATTGAGTCTTTTAACTTGTTTTATTTTCAGTCAATTCAGTTTTCCTTTGTCTTTACAAATTCAAGTAGAAGTCTAGTTAAGTTTCCTAAAGTGAGTCTTGTTTCTAAAATCTGTTTTGTCTTAGTTTCCTAATTATTTCCAGCTTCTACTTGTGCCTTCTTTTCTAGTCTTATTTGTCCATTTTGTGAGTCATTATTTCTTGTCTTTCTTGAGTCAAGTGTCCTCAAGAATCTCTCCCGAGTCTAGCTTCATTAGTGCCATCAAATTCTCATATGTCGTCACATGCCAACCGGATTGAATTGATTAGTCTTCTTGAGCAATCGTGAGCCAATTTATATTGTCTCAAGGATTGTGAACAAGGACTTGAAAGGGTTGGTGAGATTATTAGAGTGAAATTTGAGTGCATACACGAGAGTTGAGTGGATACACTAAGGGAGTGTGTGAGGTTATTATCTTGTACTTTTCCTAACCTTTATTTGCAGATTTTATCACCATGAGGTGTTTCTAAAGGAGTTGTTGAAGAAATTCCATGCTCTTTGTCAAGGTACTAAATCAGTGAAGGAATACTACAAAGAGATGAGATCCATCATCCAACAAGCTGAAATTGTGGAGGATTCCTTTGTTATTAATCACCTTTTGGATGGATTAAATGATCAAATAGTTAGGCATCTTGAAGTGACTAATCGTATGGAGTTGTATGAAGTTGCACATGCTGCTATGGACATTGAAGAGAAGCTCGAGAGGAGATGTCAAAGGAAACTTTCTTTGGCACCCAAACGTGCTTCACGTGAGAAGCATGAGCAAGAAATTAAAGAGTCACGTCAAATGTCCAAGAACAAGCCTTTGATGGGACGATTTGAGCAACTATTGGATACCTATGTAAAGTCGTATCTTGAGCATGAAAAGAAAAAGCTTACCTTGTCCATCCGCACTAGCAGCTAGTCAAAAGCTAGTTGGAAAGGATTTATGTGAGGAATATGAAGATGTACAATCCGAGTGTAGTGTAAATAAAAAGGAGAGTGAGTTGAGTGAAGAAGGAAAAGAAAAGAGTGCACATGAGCTAATTATGAGTGGAAAAATAAATGAGCGTGAAAGGGCTTATTATTTTTCTAACAATCTTAACTTTACTTTGTTTAGTGTTAATGGTCTTTTTCAAGTACAACAAGGTGAAGTAAAGATGGTTTTGTTGTGCGCCATTGCAAAGTCTTTAAAAGCAACCATGTTCTTTCGAGGCATTGCAAATTTCTACATTCACTTCCAAGAATTGAAGACTATTTTCACCAACCAACCTTTGAGTTTGGAAGGGAGTTTTCAACCTTGTCCTCTAGTTAATTCTTTTGCATTTAAAGGCCGTGCCAATTGTTTGGACTGTGTCGATTGCTATGATTGTCCTTTGAGTCATTTTAATAGTTGTAATTGTTTTACGTGTCCAAGTTTAATGTTGAGTCCTTATGAGTCATTTTCTTTCTTTAAGTCATGTGATTATTGTGTTAAGAGTATTAATACATGTTTGTCTAGTAATTTTAGTGTGCCTTTAGGTTGTGTATTGAGTCGTTTAATGTTGCAATGGGTACAAACTTTTCCTACTTGTTATCAATTAGGTAAAGTGGGTGAATATCTGTGTTTCCTCATCATTTATTCCTCGTCTTTCGTTTTTGACCCAGGTATCGATTCGAGGACGAATCGCTTTTAAGGGGGGAGGGAATGATGTGAGCATGGATGCCAATGTGTGCTTCCAAATTCGTATCAAATTCAAATGCCTCGAGTTGATTCATTCCAAGTTGTTTTATTCAGAAATTGGTTCTAAGATGGTCAGCAAACTTGGAAAACGTTGGTCAAGCGCGCGGAGGAAGAAGCGTGAAGCTGAAATGAGGAGAAGGTGCAAGATGCGCGATCCATGATCAGAGACCAACACCTCGGATCCTCTCCATGAGATCACGGTGGTGAAGCGAATTTTACGAGATCCATGAACCGCCTTTCCAACTTCGAATCCCGAAATTTTGTGATTTTTCCACTTTTTGCATATTTTCTTTAGTTTATTGTTTTCATTGGTTCAATATCCTAATTAGGGTAATTACAATAATTAGTTTTAGTTATTTGGTAGTTTCCTAAGAAATAAGGGTCCATGTTGGCCAAATCCATTAGTATTAGGTTTAGTTATTTTGAGTCCAAGTTGGACTAGGTTTTGAGTCTTTGTAAAGGCTATAAATAAGCCTTCTTCTCCAATATTTTTCATAAGACTTTGATTAATGAAAATTGAGAGTTTCTCTTTTCTTGTTCCTTGGGAACATCCCTTGATACAAAGTGAATGAGTTCCTTTGTTCAAGTTACGGCTTATCAATTCAAGAGCAGCGTTGAGTTGTGGCCTTTCTACCAAATTCCTTGGTTGCTAATTAAGCTAGATTGTGGGTTGAGATTCAATTCAGGGTTCGCAATCTCGAGGTTAGAGGGGTGGATTTTTATCCTTTTTTATAACACATTCAAGATAGATCATTCCATTTAAAATTCGTGTCTTCAAGAGCGGGAGTTTGGAGATTCGGGTTCGCATCAAAACTTCCTTGTTTCGTGCTAGCAAGGTAGTCTTCTTCTCCCCTTTGGCCAACTCTTTGATGGCCGCTGGTCTCTCAGGTGGTACGTTAGGCTGGACTTTGGGATTAGCCTTTTTCTTGGCCATCTCCTGTTCATGCTCCTATTGCAAACACACCGGGTCTTCATGCACTTGCTGGGGTGTAAGAGGGATGAGAGTCACCTTTTTGTTATTGTACATGAAGGAGTATTTGTTGGTGAAGCCATCATGTGTAGTTTTCTTGTCATACTGCCACGGTCTTCCCAACAAAATATGAGATGCCTGCATAGGGACGACATCACAAAGCACTTCGTCCTCATATTTCCCTATACGAAAAGGAATCACCACTTGCCGGTTGACTTTGATGTCACCTGTTTCATTCAATCACTGCAGGCAATAAGTGTTAGGGTGTCGCATCACAGGCAAGGATAAATGCTCTACCATCACTGTACTGGCCACGTTGGTGCAACTCCTGGGGTCTATAATGAGGCTGCAGATTTTGTTTTTAACGTGACACATGGTGTAAAAGATGTTCTCACGTTGAGCCTCATCATCCCTTTTGATATGCATTGCCAAAGCTCGACGCGCCACTAGTGCCACTCCCACTTGCTCATCTGGGGCGGACACTTCTTCTTCAGATTCACCACCTTCTTCTGTCAATGGTGGCATGTCTGCAAACTCGTCCTCATCTTCAGATACAATGTTTCCATCAGGAAGGACGATCATGGTACGTTTGGTAGGACACTGAGATGCAATATGGCCATAACCTTGGCATTTGAAGCACTTGTCCTTGCTACGAGGCTTGGCTGGATCAAACTGCGGCTTTGGAGTAGTTTTTAGTGCTTGTTTGGGCGGCTCGGACTTAGGAGTAAATTTGAAAATTTTCCCACGGGGTCGTTCCCACTCAAACATATGGTTGCTCCTCCAAGAAGCCGATGCTGAGATACTGGTGGTACGTGTAGTACCCCTCCTCTTCAGCCTCCGCTCAATCTTGGAAGATTTGTCTACTAACTCGGGCATATCCACATACGTCTGTAGCTCGACCAGCTCAGCAATATCAGGTCTCAAATCATTGAGGAATCTCGCCATTGTAGCCTCACGATCCTCTTGCACATCTGCTCGGAGCATAGTGATCTCCATCTCCTTAAAGTAGTCATTCACGCTGCGGTTTCCTTGGACTAGGGTTTGGAGCCTCTAGTGTAGCTCTCGGTAGTTATTGTTGGGCACAAATCGTTTCCTCATCAAGGTTCGTAGTTCGGCCCAAGTACTCACTGGACACTCCATGTTGTGTCTCCTGCTGGTACGCTCCTGCTCCTACCAGACGATGGCGTAATCTGTAAATTCGAGTGTTACCAACTTCACTTTCTGGTCCTTCGTGTAGTCCTGACACTCGAACACCATCTCAATGCGTTGCTCCCATTCCAGATATGCTTCTGAACTTGACTTACCCTGGAAGGTTGGAATCTTAATCTTGACGCCTCGTAGACCATCTCCTTGGCGTTCATAATCCTGCCTCGGTCGGTCGATGAAATCCTCCTCCTCACTGTTATGGGTAAAGTCGTCATTTTGGGGAGTCTTATTTTTGCCAGAAGATGATGCGGTGTGGGCTAGTTCAAGACGCTCCATTCTCCGTTCAATTGACTCGGAGTGCTCCCGGAACATCTTTTGCATTTGCCCCATCAATGCCTCGGCGAACAATTTTTGATCAAATGGAGTTTTATCACCTTCACCTGCCATTAATGAACTGTACCTGCAAAAAGGGTTAGCAAAGAAAATACAAGTTTTATGTTGTATATTCCTCACTCACTCCCTGAAGTGTTTGACACTCGACACTCATGTATCTCTCAGTAGAACTCGAGAATGAACTCACCCTACTCTCTCAAGTGCTTGAAGGCTTATCTTGAAGAAATTAGATTTCCTTAGATAAACGATTGACTTGATCAATTTAGTACACACGAGTTTGATAACCCTCTACAATACCAAAAGAAAGTTGACTCAAGCAAGGAAAGAAAGGAAGAATGGAAAGAACAAGAGAGAGAGAGAGAGAGACGGCTATGGTTTGTTTAAGGGAGTAGGCGGCTAGGGTTTGCTTGAGGGAATAGGCGGCTAGGTTTTTGTGTGATTGAGCAAGGCGGCTAGGGTTTAGGGTTAGGGTAGCCGAATGGGAAGTGGGTGCCTAGCTAGGGTTGGTGTTTAAGTGGTGGCTGGAGTGGGACTTAGGGTGGCCGAATGGGGATTGGATTCTAGTGGATTAGGATGGTAAGTGTTGGGATTTTTATAGACTAAAACTTAGGAGATAATGTGAGAGATAATATAGGAGGTTTGGGATTAGGAAAGATAATGTAGGAGATAAGGGAAAGGCTAAGATGTAGGAGATTATTTAGGGAAGTTTAGGATTAGGAGAAGGGCTAGATGCTGGAATATTACACAAGGAGAATAATACTCTTGAGAATGACAAATGCAATCAAGCTGAGGCTTTTAATAATAAGATGGTAAGGGAGAGTAAACTGCTTTTTTCAGCCCTATGACACTTTTCCCTCTCTCTCTCTCTCTCTCTTGAATTTTGTGTTCACATTAGCACACTAGGGTTTCTACCGGGCCTAGCTTGGCCATGGTAGCGGAGGCTGCCCTCCGGCCACCAAATGGTGGGGGCCAAGCTGGTGCGCCATCTTTTCAACGCAAATCTTTTGTGGATTTGTTTGCCAACAGCTCCACCTAATCGTCAGTTGAAATCCAGGCTACGAAAGCTACTCATCATGGTGAACCTGCTATGATCTTCAAACCAGCGGACATGGAATCAGTCTCTTCTCCTTTTCATTTTGCTCTGGTAGGGAAGTTTTCCAAGGGGTCGGCCTACAATGCAGGAATTACGGAAATTTTTTGTAGCGCTCGATTTGAAGGAGGAAACATCTGTGGGATTATTGGACTACAGGCATGTTCTGATTCGATTCAATAACGAAGCTGATTTTCATCGAATCTGGGCGTGTAACATTTGGTATGTTTCTAGTCTCCCTATGCGGGTTTTCAAATGGTCCACCAAATTTCATGTAGATAGGGAATCCTCGGTTATCCTAGTCTGGTTTAACTTACCAAAACTACCAGTGCATTTGTTCAATAAGCAATGCCTTTTTCATTTAGTTTCGTGTCTCGGGAATCCATTATTTGTTGATGCTGCCACTTTGACATTGGCGCGGCCAAATGTTGCTTGCGTTTGCGTGGAAGTGGATTTGTTGCATACTTTGCTGTCTCGTGTGTGGGTAGATATGAGTGATGGGGACGGATTTTGGCAGGCCCTAAATCCGGAGAACCTGCCAAAATATT
The DNA here is from genome assembly GCA_013103745.1 of Gardenia jasminoides. Lineage (NCBI taxonomy): Eukaryota > Viridiplantae > Streptophyta > Magnoliopsida > Gentianales > Rubiaceae > Gardenia > Gardenia jasminoides. The sequence goes on from CM023097.1 coordinate 23,427,330, forward strand.
GCTCGTTTTGCTTTCATCAAGGGCATGGTTTAGAGGAGTGTCATATCAAGCAGCCGGAGTTGAAGGTGCAATCAAGAAACCTTGATTCAAGGACTGGTGGGCTGCGAGACAAGGAAAAGGGAAAGGGTAAGGTGCAAGGGGTTTATGGAGCAATCGATGGTTTATGTGAAATCCAAAAAATCGGCGGAATTAGGGGTGCATCAGGCCGTGGATGAGGGTGTGTCCACTGTCGATGATAATACAGGGGCTGATGATAATACGGGGGCTGAGTATGGTGGGATGGTACATCCAGATAAGCGAAAAGGGGGGTGAAAGCAGGCGATGCTGAATTTCTTGGAGGGGCAGCGGTAGTGTGAAGAAAAGTGACGAGGGGCAGCCTGGAAGGGTGTCGAACCCTATGGGGGTGCTCACATCTTCTGATGGGAGAGCTACAAAACTTGGTTGAGCACACGCTACTCAATACACTAGAAAAGATGATTGAGCAGTTAACAGACCGGGTGGTGTTGGAGAATGCTTCGGACGACGAACTTACGGAGGAACTGCATGGGGCGAGGTCTTGGGTAGTGGCTGGTTTGGGATTATCCCCGTGAAAGTCTGGGATTTCTGTAGATCAGCTAGAGCTGATCAAACGGAGGTTGGATGGATTGAGGAATCCAGAGAACGAAGGGCCGCATACACGTCCAGTTCCTGGCAAGAGGGTTGATTCCTCGGCAAAAAGTTCTGATATCCCAGGTATTAATGTTTAATTCTCTCTTCTGGAATGTTAGAGGTATTGGTAATACCATTACATTAGCACGTTTAAAAAACCTTGTTTGTTCTCATCGTATCATGTTATTGGGCATCTGTGAACCATTAGTGGGTTTGGGGAAGTTGTCGTGGTTCAAACACAAGCTGAGTTTTGATCATGCCTTGGTGAATGATTCGGGACGTATCTGGATTTTCTATCAAGGCTGTTTCACTGGGCAGATTTTGATGCAATCTCCTCAGTTTCTGGCTATTCGTTTATCTCACTCAGCTTTGCGGAGTAGTGTCATTTTGGTGGTGCTGCACGCTAGTTGTACGAAGGACGATCGACAAGAATTATGGAGGGAGTTATATGGGTTGAAGGGGTGGGGTTTGCCGATTTGTTTTATGGGGGATTTTAATGTCATAACTAGTCGGAGGAGAAAAAAGGAGGAAGGGCATTTCGTTTATCACAAGCTGAGGACTTCTTGACTTTTATTGAAAATTTGGATTTGGTGGATGTTGGATTTGCTGGTCCGAAGTTCACATGGTGCAATAATCGAGGGGGTTTGGCTCGGGTTTGGAAGAGGCTTGATCAGGTTTTAGTGGATGATGCGTGGGTGCAGATGGAGGTTAATACTTCGGTGAGACATTTGGCATGGCTTGCGTCGGACCATGCTCCATTGCTGGTATCCTTCACATTGAAGACTGGCACGGGGCCTCGCAGTTTTAGATTTTTGCACATATGGGTTTCTCACCCTGGCTATATGGAGGTGGTGCGTAGTGCTTGGACTGTACAGGTAACGGGTAGGCCACTGAGGGTTCTTTTAAGTAAGCTTAAACATGTGAAGTGCGCCCTATCCCAGTGGACTGTTAGCTCTTTTGGAATGTCTTCGATCGTGTCCGACATGCAGAGGAGGTAGTGCAACAGTATGAGCGAGAAGTGAAAGTAAACTCATCTGAATAGGGGCGGGTGAAGCTAGAGGAGTCATATCAGGTATTGAGGGCTGAGCTGCTTCGAGAAGTAGCTTTTTGGAGGCAAAAATCGTGGGTGAAACAGCTAAAAGAGGGTGATGCTAACACTCGATTTTTCCATGATTCAGTTCGGAAAAAAAGGATACGGTCTCACATTCATGGGATAACTGATTCGGATGAGAATTAGGTGACTGAAACCCGGCAGGTTGAAGGGTTGGCTATCCAATTTTTTCAACAGCTACTGGGGGGTCAACAGGAGATAGTATCGGATAGTGGTCTTTTGGATACCATACCTCTTTTGGTGTCAAAGAGAGATAATGAGGATTTGCAACGTTTGCCAACTTTGGAGGAGGTTCGGCGGGTGGTCTTTTCTATGGATGCAGAAAGCTGTTCGGGCCCAGATGGTTTCTCTAGCTTGTTCTTTACTTCTTGTTGGGATATTATTGGGGATGACGTATTGCGCGCGGTGTTGGACTTCTTTGCTGGAGGAGAGCTTCCGGTGGGAGTGACATCTATATTGCTTGCTTTGATTCCAAAGACAGCTAACCCTTCTACGTTTGCTGACTTTCACCCTATCAGCCTTTGTAATTTTGTAAATAGGATCATATCTAAGATGTTGGCATCCCGGTTGGAGAAGTGTTTGCCGAAAATAATATCTCCGCAATAAAGCGGATTTGTGAAGGACCGTATGATTTCGGACAATGTGTTACTGGCACAAGAGATGGTTTCGATGATAGACAAAAAGGTTCGGGGGGCTAACGTGATGATGAAGTTGGATATGGCAAAGGCTTACAACCAAGTATCATGGCTGTTTTGATCAAAATATTGCAGAAATTTGGTTTCGGAGAGGTCTGGGTGGACATGATCTGGCGCTTGATCTCAAATTGTAGGTTCTCTATGCTAGTGAATGGGACACCATGCGGTTTCTTTCGGTCCATGCGTGGCTTACGTCAGGGTGATCCTTTGTCTCCTGCCCTGTTTATTATATCAGCTGAAGTATTGTCCCGCAACCTCAATTCGTTGTTGGCAAACCCACGATTTATCCCGTACTTTGCAGGACGTGCATGTACTCCGATAACCCATCTGGGGTATGCTGATGACGTCATGATTTTCTCTAATGCAGGCAAGTCATCCTTAAAGAGTATGTTAGGGGTCTTGTTGGAATATCAAGTTGTGTTAGGTCAAATGGTCAATGTATCCAAAAGTTGTTTCTTAGTAGGAAAACGTATGGCATTGAGTCGCAAGGAGATGATAGCTCATGTTACAGGTTTTGCTTGTCATTCTTTCCTTATTACATACCTCGATTGTGCATTATATGTGGGGATGAAGGTTAGAACGCTCTTTGGGGGCTTGGTGGATAAGATTACGGGTCACATTATGTCTTGGCAGGGGAAGTGGTTATCTAAGGGTGCAAGGATGACTCTGATAAAACATGTGCTTGCTTCAATTCCAGTTCATTTGCTTGCAGTTCTGGGCCTACCAAGGGGGGTAATATCTGACTTGGAAAGAATGTTTTCTTAGTTTTTCTAGGGGGACGAGGTTTCCATGACGAAGCGGCACTGGGTATCGTGGAAGGATATGTGCTTCCCGGTGGAGGAAGGTGGTCTCGGTTTTAAATCCCTCAGGTCAGTGGAGGCTATTTTTTCTTGTAAGCAGTGGTGGCTATTTCGGAGAGGTGAATCTTTGTGGGCAAGGTATATGCATGAGAAATACTTTAGGGAGGGGCATCCAAATCAGGTAAGTAAAGTAACGAAGGCTACAAATGCTTATCATCTATGATGATGGTGAGATCGGGAATGGAGCAGCACTTGGTTTGGGAGTGTTCTCAAGGGAAAATCTTGTTCTGGTGGGATAACTGGAATGGGCGAGGTCCATTGGCATGGTCATGTTCCCACTCTTCGACGAATGCAAGATTAGTGGACTTTGTGTTGGCTGGGCGTTTGGATGGATTGAAATTGGCTGCGTTTTCCTGTGAATGTGTGCAACAATTTGTTAGTAAGGCTTTTATATTTGACAGAGAACCGGACTCCATGTTATGGGACTTATCTCCATCAGGTAGTTTCACGGTGCGGTCAGCATACCAACTGGTCCGTGAGGCAAGGCCGAAATCAGCGGTGCTGGCGGCCTGCTGGCATGAGTCTATTCCTAAGAAGATTTCTATCTTCCTCTGGAGATTGTTTCGGGAGAGACTGCCATTGGATGATGTTTTGGTCAAAATGAGAGTGCACGAGCCATCTAAATGTAGCTGCTGCATGAAGCCGCAGGAGGAGCCTTTAGACCATTTATTCTCTCGGGAGGAGTTGGCAAAAGCGACCTGGCACTTCTTTGAGACGTCGCTGGGCTTTACTTGTGCAGGGAAGGGTGTGCGTGCACGGTGGATAGCTTGGTGGGCTGGGCGACAACGGGGAGTAAGGATACGATGGCTGCTTAGGATTCTGCCAGCTTTTATTTTGTGGCAGTTGTGGAAAGCGCGGAATTGGTGGAGATTTGAGGGATATAACACTACGGCTGAACAGGTCCGGTGGTCGATCATTCATGATGTACAAGATGCATGTTGTGTTAAGTTTCCTGGTCGGATTAGGGTTGGCTCAAATTGGTGGGATGTTATTTCAGGCTTGGAGGGGATGAGGCCTCGGCTTAAGATCACAAAGGTGCTGTGGATTTTTCCTCAAAAGGGTTGGTTTAAGTTAAACACTGACGGATCGGTGACTGCGGCAAGGGGAGATGGCGGAGGGGTTGTAAGGGATGAGGGCGGGGTTTTTTTGTTGGGCTTTACGGAGTCCTTCGGTAAAGTGGATTCCCTTCAGGCGGAGGTATTGGCGATGTTACATGGTGTCCAGCTGTGTCACCACTTTGGGTATGTCAAGTTGGTGGTTGAGTCGGATTCCCAGTCATAATTAGGGTGCTCAAGCGGGAAATGTCCATTCCGCTCAAAATCCACTACATAGTACGTCAAATCTTTCAGGTAGCGACTAGAATGGTGTTCCGGCATTGCTTTCGCCAAGCCAATGGGGTTGCAGATGAGTTAGCTAGTATTGGGGTAGATCAGTCTCAGTTGTATCATTCTTTTGATAGTTTGCCTTCACGAGTGAAAGGATTGTTGAAATTAGACAAGAATCAAGTTTGTGATTTACGGTTTGCCGTACAAAAGTAGGGGGTATCTCCTACTTCCCTTGTATTTTCTGATATTGTTTTAATAATAAGGGTATCCAAACCCATCCGTCAGATATGATTGACCGTAAAAAAAAAAAAAAAGGATTAGGAGAAGGCTAGAATTTAGGAGAGATTTTAGGGACAAATTTTCGGACTTCAAACCTTTACAAACAAGGAAAAGGAATTCGGCTAGACCAAGGATCAAGAGACACACGACAAAAAGGACTACTAGGTACGACACAAACCGATTCGAACTTGGAATTGGACTTGGAGTAGGAAGTTGACTTGTGTTTGGAATTGATGGACCTGACTTGTCTTCTTTTAACCAAATGGTGCGGCAATAACAATTGCCAAATTTCGGATCATCAACCAACAAGAGAAACAAACGCCCAAGCTTGGTCCAACAAAACAAGGACTATGGACGAGACAAGCAAGATTGATGGTCAAGTTGTGAACCCAACTCAGACTCTCCCCCAACGGGTTACCCAAGATATTTCGAAGAACGACACGAAGTCAAGGATGACTGCACGTGAGTACAAAATTTTTTCACATGACGCAGAAAACAAATTCCCCAATTCCCAAATATCGAAGATGAACTTGGAGAAGTGGTAGACCAGAATTTCTAGGTCACCAACTAGTGTAGGCTTTTTCTTGTTTTCAATAAGAAAGAACCTTTTGGTTCTTGTTGTTTTTGGATTTTCAGAATTGCAATAAAAGACTCAATTTTTCTTTCTTTAATGCTCGAATCTTTCTTCTTTCTCTCTCTCTCTTTTCTTTTATCAATCCAACAAACACACGGCTTGAACAAGAACCAAGTACACGAAATCAGTAAAAAAAAAAAAAATTTCGGATGAACAATAACGACGCTGTGAGCGATGAATCGCTACATGCGATGAACAATGTCCTTCAGATAATTACTATAGTAACTTTTTTTTTTAACAAACACGACTCACACAAAGAACCCTAGGGCTACTAAATTAGACACAAGGGAGAAACGAAATTCAATGAACAAAACAAAGAAAACGATATAACGCAAACCTTCAACTAACTCTGATGCCAGCTGATACGAACGTCACCAACCTGTGACGAAACCCGTATAGACTACCACGGATCTAGAAGGTTGAATTTGCGTATAGACTACCACGAACACAGCGGAAGAATCAAGAACCCGTTAATCACACGGTTAACGATCCCGTGATATGGTAGAGATGCCACAATCTAACGCGTTCCTAGATTGATAAGTCTGATCGAATATTCTAGAACGATCTAAGATATTCAAGAATGCTTCAAGAAGTAAGAGAGAGAGACTCTCAAAAGGTTTCTGTTATTTCTGCATAATCTGAATGAATCGTACATGAGATTTGTTTAAATACTCCCTACTAACTAATCAGACAACCCACTACTAAGCCCAAGGTTCGACCAAAGGCTCTCTGGGGTGAATCATGGGTTAGTCACACTTAATTTAATGCAAGTATAAAAATAAACAAAAATTACAAACGGATTGACCCGCTTGCACTTCTCCACGGGCCGAAGGACTTAGAGGCTTGGACCCTCATCAAGGACCCGTAGTAGAATGACTCATCTCGACTCATCGATCCCCTCAATGGTCTTGGGTTCCCCAACCGACACTTGAACCGCACGTACGAGGGTTTGTAACGCCTCCCGCATTTGCTTGGCTCGAGCACGCGTCATTGGGCCCAAGGGCACCTTTACTTGCTCTACGTGCATGACCGGCTCACCTTCGTCATCAGTCTTTTAATGCAATGATGTTCTTTTGAGACATTACAAATTTCTACATTCACTCCAAAGAATTGAGGACCATTTTCACCAACCGACCTTTGAATTTGAAAGGGAGTTTTCAATCTTATCATCTAGTCAATTCTTTTGCATTTGAAAGCTGTGCCATTTTTTTGGATTTTGTAGATTGTTTTGATAGTCCATTGAGTCATTTTGAATGTTGTGATTGTTTTATGTGTCCAAATTTAATGTCGAGTCCTTATGAGTTATTTGTTTTCTTTAAATCAAGTGATTATTGTGTTAAGAATACATGTTTGTCTAGTGATTTTTGTATGTTTTTAGGGTGTGTTAAAGGTGTTGGAATACTACATGGTGTTCACATATTTCCTACTTGTTATCAATTAGGTGAATTGGGTGAATCCATGTGTTTTGTTGCTACTCATTCCTCATCTTTCGTTTTTTATCCAGGTATCGATTCGAGGACGAATCGCTTTTACGGGAGAGGGAATGATGTGAGCATGAAGCGGCACGCATGCTTGCCAAGTGACATTTCACTTTGTGCTAAATTCAAATACCCTAAACTCATTCGTTCCAAGTTCAAAGGCCAGAACATGCATTCTAACCCGGTCAAGTTCCTTGGAAAACGTTGGTTAAGTGCCAGGAGGAAGAAGCGACAAACTGACACATCCTACGGATCCAAGAAAATCTAGTTATGCTTGCTAGTCGTTTGCTTAGATTCTTAAGGAAGGGCATTACTGTCCATTTTCCTTGCTTTCCTTAGTCGTGTGTTAGGTCAAATAAAGCATCGGTTAGGTAATTTACAAAATTTGAGTTACCTTAACCGAATGCCTATGTAAGTTGTTTCCTAATTGTTTAGTAGTTAGGTTATTAGTAGTTGCCTAAAAGGTTGATTTCCATATTGTTTGTTTTAGGTTTCCTAAAACTTTTAGAGCTAGCCAAACTTATGTTTCCTTTTTAGTCTTGGTTTTTGAGTCTTGTAGGTTATAAATGGCCAACACTTTTTCATTATTGAATATGAAGACAATTTTGATGAAATTAAATTGAGAGTTTTCTCTTTTCTTGTTCCTTGGGAATGACCCTTGATACAAAGTGAATGAGTTCCTTTATTCAAGTTTAAACTTATCAATTCAAGATCGCATTGAGTTGTGGCGTCTTTCTACCAAATTCCTTGGTTCGCTAATTCGCTAGATTGTGGGTTGAGATTCATTTCGTAGGTTTATCTTGAGGGTTAGAGGGGTCGTAGGATTTCCATCCCTTTTGTACCCATAACCTGTTCAAGATAGATCATTCCGCTGCGTCGCCAATTCGTGTCTTCAAGAGCGGGAGTTTGGAGATTCGGGTTCGCATCACTTGATGTAAGCAAAAGAATAATTTTAATATTGCTATATACATAACAATGCTGAACTTGCAAGTCATTCGTATAGACAAAGCTATAGGCTTAAAAACTTTAAACTAAATTTCAGTGGAAAACACAAACTTACAAACATCACAAAAATACAAAATATTTTATTAAAGCTTACTCATAATCTTATGATGTGAATCCAGTGGGCTACCATATATTCAAGTTCAAGCCATCTCATGTTTTAAGTCCATCATGCAAGGATTCGTAAAGTTCAAGCACGATTCAAGTGATATTCACATTTGGCTAAGTGTGTATGAGGGTTCAAGCAACATCACTCCATGATTTGATTTACTTTAGTTGATAAAAGTGCAAACCAGAAGACTCGCACCTGTTAGCCGTGGGCACGCATTACAAGTCAGAGTCTTCTGATCCCTCTCCTGCATGTAGAGCGTGGGCACGCCTTACAAGTTAAAGTTTTTGGTCGTGGAATTATTGAGCAGTCTTTTCCATTCTTAGTTAGGTTAAAGTAGTTTAGGTTTCCTACTTAGATTAGGATTTCGTGTCTTGTAGGCTATAAATAGCCCTTCTTATTTCGATTTTTAAAAACAAGAATTTTCAGAAAAAACATTGAGTGTTTTATCACCTCTTTTGCTTTTTTAAAGCGAGTTGAATACCTTAGAGTGTTCTTTAAGGGTTCATTGACTTATCATCAATTCAAGATCACGTTGAATTGTGGCGTCTTCTACCTTTATACCAACGTTCGTTGTCCACGTGCTCAACTGGTGAAGGTCTTCCGCTGTGTGTGTGTCAACTTTGTTTACCAATATCCTAGATCCTACGCTTGTTGTGTGGGTTGCGTTACTTGTTAACGTAGTTCGTATCATCTTACATACTAAATACTGTAGCACAAACATTTTATTAAAATTTCAAAACTAAAATAACACTCTCATGAACTATTTAACATTAAACCTCTAAACAACAGCAGCATTCCGCTCATACTATACACATATACTTACTAAGGTTACTCCCCTCATTCAACACTCATTCCCACTATCGAAACTATCAACTGAGGGATATCTTGGTAGGAATGGCAGCTCCTCTGCTATATCAAACTTAACTCTTGTAGCAATCAACTCCAACATTGGCAAATTTCTACCACTGTGTAAAGCACTCTCTACAACATGACCCCCATTCACACTTCCTGTATAAAGCCTTGAACGGATCATAGATTTCATTCTTAAGCATGATATGATTAGCTTGAATCCTTGCAGTAGGCTCAACAGGCCGATTCTGACAAGTTCCTCCCATCGGATAAGTAGTACTAACGATAATACTCAATCCATTCAAAGCTGGATAATTGTCTTGAACTGGTGGAAACCTACAATTGCTACTGGCCATCAAACTAGTTCAGTATGTAAAAGAAAGCCATATAAGACTAGTCATGCAATATAGTAAATTATTCCCTATCCATCTAACAAAACTCATCACATAATAAAGCAAATTGCACACCACTATATATAACAAAGTGATGCAGAAACATATTCTTCAATTTCCTACCGGACAACTACTCACTATGCACATGTGAATTTGAAGCATTTGTTGCTACTGTCACGTGAAGATACATAGACAAAGCACTACACTTAAAGCGACAAATTTGCAGCTAAAGCACATGAATAATTTTTGTCTCCATAAATTTACTTATACACCTACAACTCCACAGCATTCCAAGAAGGGGCTTCTCACATGTGCAAGCGAATTCCTAGTATTTTTAGAATAAAAGAAGGGTATTATAGGATTTTTAAAGGTAAATTTGGCATACATCAACCTTTTAGACCTATTTTGTTACCCAAACCATCAAAAGGGTCGAGATTTATATAATTTTTAGAACCTTAGGAGCTCTATGCAATTATTAAAAATATCAAAAGTTTTTGGTAAAATTATGGGTCCATTTGGTTGCATGGTTTTTAAAGTTATTTCCCTACAAAATTTGAGCGCCCACAATTTTTGACCATTTATGATTTATGTTGACCTGGCTTGTGTGTTTTTTTGTTGGGAAAAATTTGGGATTCGCATTTGGTTACTACATAGATTACTAAAGAAAATTCAGATGCTGGGGTTGACTTTTGGTGGCGCCCACTATGATTCAGACCACTGTTCTATGTTGGTCTTGATTCTGTTATACGATAGAGGGTTTTTCGACCAACTGAATTTTAATTTTCTGCAGCTTGCAGCTTACATGACTGAAAGTTTATCGTATACGATATATTTTTTTTTAATTTGGATTGTTGTGGTATCATGCATCGCTTTGCTTCTGTTTTTCATGCTTTCGATTGATATCAATAGTATCGTCCGTCTCAGCTATAGAGTAAAAAAAAGGGAACACATACCTCCTACGAATCGCAAGGCCTGAAGAAACTAGAATCTTGGAACACGCAGCGGCGCCGGCTACGACGTCCACCCAGTGCCGAATGTACCACCGGACTGTCGGAGGGGATGGCAAGGGTTGTCGGACAGTCAAAGCCTGAACGCTAAGTAGGCTCAAACAAGCGGACACCCTAATCAAATTGCTCCAAGGCACAGCCCCTTAGCTGCAAGTAATTTCTTGGGACGAATTCAGCAGTCGTCGGCGTGGAACATCGTACAGCAAATCCGACGGAAAGTAATGGATGAAGGAGGGGATCTCCGAATCTTGGCTCTGAAGCGGCCCGGCTTATTGGAGATGCGGTCAAGAAAGCAATTGGGAAAGTTGGAGAGAGAGATGCTGGACAATGAATTGTGAATTTACTCCACTTTGTTAATTCCACAACGGTCCAAACGTCATTTCAAGTTAGATGATTGGTGGGGACCACCAGCAACTTTCTTTTGAAAAAAAATTTAGCTACTGGCAACTTTTTTTTTTCACAATAACCAAAGTTACCAAACAATAACTCAGAATAATTTTCCACAGAGTAAATTATGGCAAGTAAATTAAGGGTGCCAAACGAACCCTATACCTTTTAAATTATGCTCAATTAACCATAAGTTAGCCCCACTTTACTTTAATTTGTTTACTTAACCTAAAAAACTTCCAAAATCTTAATTGATGTTTAACAAATTTGTATAAAACTTATTTTTTCCTACATTATCTGCAAGAATTCTCAAAAAACTTCTAAAATTTTTAATATAACACTCTCAAAACACATAAAAATTTTCAAAACACATAAAAATTTTAAAAAAAGTTTTTCTACGACTTTTAAGCGACATTAAAATTTTATACAAACTCGACAAATTTAGCTGCCCAACAAGCTAGTTTTCCTACTCCAACCTTTTTCACCGCTGGAAATCTACAGTAGTGCTACAGGTGGTGTATAGGTTGGAGGATCCCCGCAAGCTGTGCGACTCATCAGGTCACCGGTAAATTTTTGCACCAAAAGTTCTTGTATTCGACTTATTTACTCTGTAATTTCCTGAAAATTCATACATATGCTTGGGGCGTTTTTTGGTTTGTGATTATTTCCACAGAAATGATAAATTCGAGAAAGAGACGTGGAAAATCCGAAGACAGTAATGCCGTTAGCGTTGATTGTGCTGAGGAAGAAGAAGAAGTAAAAGTTGTATGTTTCGTTTGTCGTGGAGAAGAAGCGATTAATTACAAGCGTAAATCCTACATTGAAGCATTAGAAAAATTGTTATCAGAAAAAGTTTTGAACTGTGAAGAGGAAGCCTATAAATTATACTGCGATTATGCTTTTGCTGTGGGATTTAGTGTTAGGAAAGGGAAACAGTATTACTTCGAGGGTACAAAAAGGGTTAGGGCAAAAATGTATTGTTGTTCGAAAGAGGGGTTGGCTATCAGTGAGAGGGATGGTGGAAATGGTGGTAGTAATAGTTGCAATACTAATAAATTGGAGACCAGGACGGGTTGTAAGGCTATGATTTATTTTGTCTGTAACAACGAGGGGGAGTGGAAAGTAGGAAAGTTTGTCAAGGAGCACAATCATGAGATGGCCGAGGTTTGTGAGAGGCGGCTTTTGAGATCAGCTCGAGCAGCTTTAGCTTCGAATTACGGCAGAATGCAGCCCAAGTTGTCCGGTGCGCATTTATTTTGCCTTGTTTGTTCCAATTGGTTGTTTTTGAATTTGGTATTATTTGCTTCCTTGTGCTTTGGTTGATAGTTCCATTCTAGTATGAAGTACTTAAATTTTATCAACTCTAAAAATTTTGAAGCACCATGCGGCGGTGAAATGAATGTTGTATCTGGTTAGGGTCCAAGTGAATGAAATTGAGAGATCTGATGCAAAGAAACAGTTTCAAAGTAGAGTCTTGTTATGGTATGTCATCTTTTTTAGGCTTGATAAGTTCAATTTTTTAGAATCTGTATCTAGGTTATGAATTCTTCTGAATCTATGGGGATGATGATTCTGAGAAGAACTTTATCTAAAGATGGGTGCTAGTTCCAAATCCTGGCAGATTATCTGAGCAAGCAATGCATTTGGCAGCCTAGGACTTTGCAGGTTTCCTTAAACTCTATGCACTGGAAGAATTTAAAAAATATAATAGAAAATTGTACAGGATTGTCTCTGATTCAAGGGATTATGTTTCCTGTAACATGCTGGCATGTATAAGAAACTCTGTTGCTTGGGCCACATTTGAGGTTTCTGAGTTCTACGAGCAAGATGGGTCTGCAACATAGTCTATCCTTCCCTTTGCTTCCGTCTTCCTAAAGAAAAGGGGTGCTTTACCTTCATAATGTCACCTTCAGCATAGAAGTTTTCACTGCTATTATTGGTTTAGTTGAGCTCTGCATAGTATTCACCTGCCTTATTCATGATAGTGTAGTGAATATTTTAATGATTTGTTTTCATAATATTGGTGTGCAGCCTGTAAATTTACTTCTTTTAGTACTGTTACTTGTGGAAATTGTTCTTTCAGGTAATATGCAATTGAAATCTTAATGGTGATATTATTAAATTTGCAGAGACTCTTTGGATTTGCTGCAAAAGATGCTTTCTACATGAATCTGTTATTTGTTTGTGAACAAGTATAACAGTTGGTGTTTTAGTTCTGTAGAACTATTGAACTAGAAATAAGAATACATAAAGAATTGAAGTTGTCGGTCCATTCTTATTTGGCAGGAAGAAGAAGAAAAAGAGCAAATGGATGATAGAGTTCCTCTTGTTTTACAGTAATTTAGTCTTTTTAATTATGGAAAATCACGAACCACTGTAGTATTTCTCTGATATTTTACATGAGCTGCATTAAACTTGAAAGTTGTGAGGGATTTCATTGCTTGGCTGTACTGATTTAGTTTTATGAAATCCTTGAATCTCGATTGGAACATGGGAAACAGTATATGATTTTGTTCTGGTGTCCCTTAACTAATTATCAGGCTTTTAATTGTAAAAAACTTGGCAGATATGTCAAGCCCATGTTATGAAGTTGAAAAGTCTGAAGATGTTATTGATCTTGCCAGCAATGCAGAGGATGTAATGTGTCTGCGCTGTGATGGTGCAGAAGAAGCTGATGTGTGTGAGTGTTCATCTAATACTGATGTTGATGATCTAGAAAAGATATTGGTGGGACAAGTAGTTCGAAATGAAGAAGAGGCCTACAAGGTGTATTGTGACTATGCACATGTAATGGGTTTCAGCGTTAGGAAAGGAAAGCAGTATTACTTTCCTGGGACCAAAATAATAAGATCAAAATCATACTACTGTTCAAAGGAAGGGCTTGTTAATGAAGATATTAGCGTAGCAACTCACAACAAATTGGATGCTCGAACAGGATGTAAGGCCATGATTTGTTTCACACGTGCTGAGGATGGCCAGTGGAAGGTTACCAAATTTGTGAAGGAGCATAACCATAAAATGGCTGAGCCCTATGAGAGGCATCTGTTGAGATCTGCACGGTCAGTTTCAGATGCAAAGGGCAGCACCACTTCACAGTCGATGAAGCTTGGTAAATATCTGCTTTGGTATTTCCATATTTTGTAAAAATATTTTCACTATAATTGCTGTCCACATCTCTACTTCTTACTTTTCTTTGGTGGTCAGATATGAGAATATTCCTTGTAGATGCTGAAATTACCTGGCACTCCTTAGTTGTAGCCTTCTGTGCTACTTTACCCCCATTAAGCTTATTTCAGCATTTTGATTCTAATCTCTCCCTCATTTCATCAACTTTTAATTTCCAATTTTATGTTAAAAATTAAGCTAGTAGCGTGTTCACTCTAACTTGGTATGCATAGCCTTAGTATCAATAAAGAATCTATTTTCTGAAAAATTATTGTTTTTATTTTATCACCTTTTCCCTCAGAACAAGATGAACAATGTTTTATCACCTTTATGTGGCATATAATCAAATGTACATCTTTGTGAAGTTTGGTGGAATATATATGCATGGGTTATTGTGAAAGTTACAGGTAGACAAATGGCAAAGCTATGAGAAATCATCTCCACATTTGGTATCTGTTATGAACTGGAGAACAATATTGATATCCATCCGTTGTCTGATGAGAATTATCTCTTCCAAAATTCTGTTGGACATGCATTGTGATAGCAATGGGATTTTATTTCTATGCTAGGACTAGCTCTCTTTTGATTCAAAAGGACTTTTTTCGTAAACAACCCTTCTTCTCTAGGTCCAGAAAGAGCAAGAAACTGTGACACATAAAAATCGCATAAAAAGTAATCAACTGCTAGCAAAATTATTAGGAATAGAACGAAAGATCTAAATGGCTCCTGTAAAGCTTAATGATTAAACTATTCTTGTACAAAAAGCCCATTTAACTTGTAAAATTGTTGCTAAAAAAATAAAAAAATTTAAAAAACCTTCTTGAAAGTGTCAGTTCTGAATGATTTTGTCAGTCCATGCAGTTAAATTGAGTGTTTGTAGTCAAGTTTAGGAGAATTAATCTCTACTCTTAGGAGTACCTGGTGGGAAAGAGGAAGAAAAAGAAAAGGCAGCTTATTGCTGCTGTTCTCCCACTTCTGATGCAGCCATTCACAACTAATTGAATGGTTTGGTTTCATCCCTGGCTGGCATTTGACATTTTTTAAGTTTGAGGTTATCCTTTTGTGAAACTCTTCTCACAGTGGGTTTCCCATTGAGCTGTCTCCTGCTTTATTTATCATTATTTCCTATATCAGAATCTTTCAGGATTCACATGTGCAACAAAAAGAATGGGGGCATACATTCAGAAAATCTGTCTCTGCAAAAGATAGGGGAAAAAAATTTCCATTAAAAGATATACAAATTCTGGAATGCAAAAATTCCTTTTTGTTGCTTCATCTTGGCCACTGGACTTGTTGGCGTACACATTTTTGCTCATTTTAGGGAGGTAGGGCTGTGGTTCAAGGGTGCTGGAATAAAGGCAGTTGGGGGGGGGGTTTGCATTTGGTTAGGGAGATTGCATTCAGATGTTTGGTGCAGAGGGAAGGTTTTGTTGCAGGGAAGGCTAGGGAGGTATTGCTTAGTGCTTTTTGTCTCATTTCCTTCCTTTTGTCTTTTTGGCTCCTTTCATGTGTTCTGTAGTGATGCAATTACTTCCCTTTGATTTAGTGCTTTAACATGATGGAATTCCTAAATGGACAGTGTTGGACTTTGATGTGTCATTTGAAACTCAAAAAGATTGGTTTGCCAGAAATTTGTGATGTCACTAGATTAATCTGTGTCCCAAATTGATAGTCATTTTGCAGGATCCAACCTTCTAAGAATAGTGTCTTGATTGGTGATGTGGTACTTCCATAAATTTTTGAAATTGAATGTTCCACATGAGATAATAATCAGGATAGTACTGGAAAAAGCAGTTAAAATGACAAACATATTGGGCCATCCCAAACTGGAATACATATCAATGGGATATCAGGTATACCATTCTGAAGTAATGATTTCAATGCAGCACTAGATAAGTGCACAAATAGTGTGTTTGAGAAATGTCTTCTACAAACTTTACCTGCCTCCAGTAAAGATGAACCCCCAAAAGTATGTTTTCCATTTCATTCTTCTGAAATACTGAACTATATGGATAAGAGAAAAACTCCACGAAAGGAAGATTAATAACTTCACTGTATGGAATTAGTTAACTTTTACTCTCTTTTCCACTTGGAAAGATTGTTTAATGGGTCCTAAAGTCATGAGCTCATTATTTTATCTTTTAGCAGGTCTTAGTAATGTCACTTTGTCTATAGAATGTTCTGGAAGGGAGTCAATTGCACATGAAAACTCAACTAAAGAACCACATGAAGGTATGATATTTGAAACTGAGGATGCTGCAAGGGCATTTTATGATGAATATGCAAGGGATGTAGGATTTGTCATGGATGTAATGTTGAGCTGTCCATCAGTGATGGATGGAAGTTCTATTGCCCATCATCCTGGATGTAATGAAGTGGACTTTTGTGCTAATAAGTACAGTCCACTTCGACTTCTTGCAAACCAGCATCAAGGCTTAGGAGCAAGGTGTCAGGCTATGATGGCTGTAAAGTCTCACAGATCTGGAAATTGGGTGGTCACTAGATTTTTGAGGGATCACAGTCATCCACTTGTAATTTTCCCAAGAGAAGTTAGCTATTCCATGGTGAGTAATTCTTTGAAACTATATTGAAGCTTATTTTTCCATCTTTTGCTTTCTCACATCATGTTATTTTTTAAGCATGATGAAATTGATTAAAGGAAAATGTAAACAATAATGAAGATTGCTTGGAGATGAGCAATGCATCAATGACTAAAAACATAATGCCACAAGTGATGCTGTCATAGAGATTGAAAGTACAGAATGTCAAGTCATAAAGTCGGTCATTATGCGTGTATGTATGATGGAAGTGATCGTTTTGAAGTCCTATATAGGACTGGGAGGAAGCTGTTAAAGATTTTAGAGATGACATATTTATGGTTTTTTTTTCTCTCTCTCTAGATCTATTTCTTTGCCATGGTAATTTTAGAGCATGGCATATCTGATGTGTTTTTTATTTACGACCTCTGATCTAGGTAATATAACCTATTCTTATAATTTAGACTGACAATTAAGTTCTTGTGCTTCTAAAAGCTATTTAATTTTAAAGTAATTTTCTAGTTGAAAGGAGGACAGTAAAATTGATCCTTACACTAATATATACATACATGTCAAATGATTCAGAATGTGTGGTGTTCTTAAAATTGCAGATATGATGAACATGTGTATGTGATGAAATAAAGTGTAAGGGCCAGAATGTACTAATAGGATGGATCTATATTTTTCCAGAGTGAAAATTTGACAGACTTAAGCTATGTAACCATGTTATGTGTACAATCTAGTATTTTTTGATACATAGGAAAGGGGGAAAAAAGGAATAGTGACTACCACATGGGGATCTTTCTCTGTTTATGGACAACATTGGTATTTCAAAATTCTTTCAGAGCCATATCTTTGCCAAAAGAGCAAAGTAGGATGCTTGTTCTAACCAAATAACTGTTTTAGCGAAAATAAAAAAAGTCCCTTTTAACAGAAACAAAATTAGGTGAGACATTCACTTTAGAGTTCGAAGGTTATGAGCAAATGATCTTATGATAGACTACACGCATTAGAATGACTATGAAAATCCTTAAAAGATGCATGGAGACAATGTCTATCTTTTCCTCTCTCCTTCTCTCTCTCTCTCTCTCTCTCTCTCTCTCTCTGTTTTTTTTTTGGAGAGATAAGCAGAGTGCAAGAGGTTAAAGACAGAAAATTCTGACGGGTTTCACTGGTAATAAACTTGGTTGAGGATGCATAAGATACTTGATGAATATGTTAGCTAAGTTGGGTTACGTGCATATTATCAGGTCGTAGGTCATAGATGAATGAAATCAACCTTGTGTATGCGGTAAAATTAAATTCAGAGGACATTTATGTTCATTTAATCTGTGCATAAAGTTGGACATAAGATGAAGCCCAACTGAGAACCATTAAGAAGGAAGGCAATGTAGTTGAACGTGACCAATCTGGTAATTAAGTTGTAACAAGATTTGCAAAGAATAGATACATTTACTTGTTATCTTCTTGTTGGGAGTTTGTGAATACTATGGCTAGTATTCAATATATTGTCTAATCCAAGATATGGAATACTATTTCTCAGTTTAGTTTCTGCCGTGCTTGTATTCAGTTAAACTTGGGTTGGAAAGCACATCCAGGGTCTTTCTGTCTGGTTTTCATGTTGTAGTAACATAAGCTTTGCATTTTTCTTCACTGTTTGTTATCTATGTTTACTCTATTATTTCATCTTTGCTGGCCTTAGGTGTAACTTCAGGAACTTAGGAGAACTTAAAAAATAATAGTTGTTACATGTTGGACCTTCATGTTTGGCACTTGTATAAGCCTAGGACTTTTATATCAAGTAGTCTGAGAAATACAGCTTAACAAGATGCAACTTGTTGTTCTGACAAAAGAACGAAAATGAATGGGCAATATTAGGATCTGGAACTAGTATTCAAACATATGGAGGGTGGCTAAAACTGTTCAAATGATGACTGCATCTGAATCCAAATGACATGGTCATTGAAAAATCTACTTCACTGGAATCTGTTTTCATGCAAGTCATCCGTGAGGGAGAGAAATGACAAAGGGAGAACAAAGAAATGAACTCATTTTGACAGAATTAATACGCAGTGAAAATGACCTGCTACTGTATCTATCAATTCACAGAAGACTGATCATAAAACAGGGGAAATAGCCATGGATACTAATTATGTTGTGAGTTTGAATGGTATTCCATTTGTGAAGGTATTCAAACTGATGGTTGAACCAGAGAACATACTTGAAGACTTTGAACATGTCCTAAAACTACTGTAAACCGATGAAAAAGATGTTGAATTACAGCCTTAGTTGAACCAGACTTTAACACTAAGTATTCGTCACTTCATCATCTGAGTGCCAAAATATCAAACATTAATTCACGAAGTACAACTCTGCCTTTTGAGGTTATGAACTGCTATTGACATAATTAATCCAGTACTGTTGGTATTCCCAATTGCATACACATTTTTTATTAACCTTTTTATTTTTTGTAAACTAGGATGCAAGTTTGCTGTTTAACAAATTCAAAGTCTTATCATTTAGTATTTTTACAATTCATTTTGTAGGATGATAAGGACAAGAAGATTCAAGAGCTAACATCTGAGCTTCGAAATAAGAAACGGTTGTGCACCATCTATCAGGAGCAGCTGATGTTATTCATGAGGGAGGTTGAAGAACATATTAATCAATTATCAAGAAAAACTGAATCGGTAGTGAAAAATCTAAACAAACTAGACTGCTAAAAATTGCAGTTGCTGCATTATAGATTGTACATTCTTTGAATACTTCTTTTTTGGAAAGAAAGGGAAAGAAAATGATTTGTTTGATGCTTGATTAATCTTTCTTTTTCCTCTATTGCTTTTTTGTGTAAATTGCTCTAATCTTTTTTCTTTTTATTGCTCTAATCTTATTTTAGGTATCCCTTTTTTTTTTTTTTTAATTTGTATATCTTTTGAGATGTAGAGTCTACAACTGAGCATTGAAGATTGTAGGTATTGTCTGTACATATAATCTTGCCAAACTATTCATCGCATTGATTAGCCAAATCTGCAAAGTTGTTCCCATTCCATGCTGGAACATGTTAACACACGACTGTTTGCAAGTCTTTCCTGCTTAAACCTCTGGGAAACTTTTATTCTTTTTCACTCCATCTCCAGTTTTCATGGCATTTTGTAGATCCTACCCTGATATTTTGCTCATTACTTTATCGATACCTCTGCAGCTATTATTTACAGTTTTCGAGGATTTGCAAGCCTCTATCATTGCTACCCAAGAGGCCATGGCCTAGATTTGGGCACAAAACTCACACACACACACACACACACACACATGCATGCATACATACATACATATGTTACATACACATATACATACACACACACACACATGTATGTGTATGTATGTATGTATACATGTGTGTATTCATTTATTTGAATCTACAAAAGCACAATCGAATTGGGTTTTATATCCACAACCATCCACCATGCATCCACACAAATTTAAACAATTTTAAATTAAAGAAAAGCATGTAATTACAGTAAACAACCATTCATGGATTATTTGGAATTTATATCTCAAGATTCCAAACAAATTTTGAGGCCATACATATGCAAGAAATTTTGGCAAAAGCAATTTTATTAGGTCACATTTTGATGCAAATTGAGTTCCAAGTTATTTCCTTGTTATTTTCTTCATGTTTAGCTTATGCTAGATTAATGTCTAATGTTGGCCGAATAGGGTACATTTAGTTTAGCTTTTGATTAGTGGGATTAATTAGTTAAGTGCATGTTGCACATTAGAAGAACCAAGGGTAGTGTTCGTTACCTAATAAAACTTGACCAGAAGACTTGTGCCAGTAAGCCGTGGGCACGCCTTATTAGCTGAAGTCTTCTGATCAACAATCGTGGAGCAGTCTTTTTCTTCTTTGGATAGGGTTTCTTTGGCTACCCGTTTCTTATGTTTCCTAGTAGTAGTAGGGTTTTGTTTGTAAGCCTATAAATAGGCTACTTAAGTCACGTTTTTATTTACTAAATGAAGTTGAATTTTCCAGCCAATTGAGAGCTTTTCTCTTGCTTCTTGAAGCAACCTCTTGAGCACGTTAGATGTTCTAAGTGTTCTTCGATTTTATCAATCAAGTCATCTCCTTGATTGTGGTGTCATCTACTGCTTAATTCAACTTTGAGTTGTCCAAATTTGAATTAGGTTCCGTTGCCTAAACCCGATTTCAATCTTCTAGATCCTGTGGTCTGTACGTGGTTCGAGTCTTGTCTGAAATAGGGCGAGGATCATATCAGTTGGTAATCAGAGCTGGTTGAAGGTATCGAGTTATATCCCTTTGTTTTTGTTTATTTCCATTTTTTTTCCCTTGCGTCAAAATCTGTCCAAAAAAAATTTCCATACCGTGTATTGTCTTCTTCTTGTTTCTTGTGTCTTGTGTCGTTTCTTGTTTTTGCTATAACCCAGAAAATCGAACAAAAAAAAAAGTTGTCCAACTTTGTTTTCTTTGTTTCTTGAAGTTCTTGCACTTTGCTTCCTAGGGTTTCTTGAAATCTTGAACCTTGGGGTTGTTTTCTTGAATCTTGTGAAACTGATTGAACTGCTTGAATTCTGGAAATTTACACAACTGGTTCTTGAAGTTTAAAACCAGAATCAATCGGCTGAAAGTGAAGAAAAAAAAAAACTTTCTGTCCGAAGTGCCTTGTTTTGTGGTCCGAATATGTTTTGTTCTTGTGCTCCGAAGTAACTTGTTTCCTTTGTGTCGTTGGTTTCCTTGCTGGTCCAAAGTAGTTATCCGAAGTCTAGTGTTGTGGTTCTTGTCCCTTGAGTCGTGCTTCAATCTTGCTGAGTTGTCAATTCAAAAAAAAAAAAAAATTCTGGTCACTTGAAATTGTGACGAACCGAAAGCTGCCTGGGTTTTTTTTTTCTTCCTCGTGTTTGTTGTTTCTTTTGAAGTTGTGCAACTTGGCTACATTATATTATTGAAGTTCTTGAACCAATCTGCTGGAATTTCGTGAGTTGTTGAATCAAAGCTTCTACAGTCTTGAAGTTTCGAATCCTTGTGGGCTGTTGGAAATCTTGAAGCAAATTCCTTCCAGCTTTACGATCAAATTTGATTCCCCCTGAAGCTGAATTTGTTGCTTGAACAAGCTCTTGATCCATGGCTGTTGTTACAAAAAAAAAAAAGTGAAAATAGCCCTGCTAGATCCTTGAAGCTTTCCAAAACCCTTCATAAATCAGTTTCGGAAGCTAAAATCGGACCTGAAATGTTTAAGAAACAACCAGCTTTCCTTTCTTTCAAGTTTCCAAATTCAGATTAGGAAAACCACTTTCAACTGATCAAATCTTGATTTCTGTTTCCTAAATTCATTTGGAACCAAACAAAGGAAGTTATCAATCCTTTCTTGACCGAGGAAAGAACTAAATTTCCAGAAATTAAACTTTTCCAAGTGCTACAAAACCTGAACAGCCGTGAGCTTCCAAATTCTGTCAAGTTCAAATTGGGTTGTTCCAAAACAGTCTTGAACTGGGATTTCATGGAAATTACAGCAGCCATTACTTTCCAAAAAAAAAAAAAGAAAATTTAATTCCAGCTTTCCTAATTGTGTCATTAGAGTCCTCTAGGTTTCAAAAATTTCAACCGTGTTTGTTTCCTTATTTTTATGTGAGTTCCTTATTTGTCCAGCTTTGTTTGTGTTTGAATCATTAGTCTATCCGAAGTTTTGAGTCAAATTCCAGCTTAACTTCTGAGCAAATTCCGACTCAAATTTTGGTCTATTAAAGTCGATTTCATTGCTGGCCAGTCTTTATAAATTCTTAGCATCTTACCACAATCTTTTGGAACCCATTGGTAAGTCCAGTGTCTACTTGGATAAGTGCTAACCTTCTCAAGGCAAGTGATCAAGAATTGTGAGAATTGTGAGATCTTTGAACAACACACCTTGAGTAATACACAAGCGTGAGAGAAACACGTGAGGGAGTGTGTGAGGTATTTTTCTATCACGTTTGTTCATTTTTGCAGGTTTAAGGGAAAATGTCCACTCAAGGAGAATCAACTCAAGAAAATGAGATGACAATCGCTCAACTTGCATTCCAAATGCAAGCTATGTTTGCTGATTCCAATAGAAAATTCAAGCAAACAATTGAGGAGGTCCAAGAACGTATTGACAAACTAGAAGTTTTCAAAAGTGCCTCTAAGAAGTCTAAGGGGAAAACTAGATTGGATGAATCTAGTGATTCAAATGAGGACACTGAACAAGATGAGGTCGTTCAAAGGACAAGAGAGAGAAGACCCAGGGGTGACCGTGAAGATGAGTCCATCAAGGGGATTAAATTGATTATTCCACCATTTCAAGGAAAATCCGACACCGAAGCATACTTGGAATGGGAACGAAAAATGGAAAAGGTCTTCGATTGTCATTCCTACACTAAGGTCCAAAAAGTGAAGTTGGCAGTAATGGAATTCACTGAGTATGCAGCCATTTGGTGGGACCAACTTCGACTCAAGCAAAGGAGGAATCAAGAGCCACTCACCCATACTTGGGACGATCTCAAGAGGATTGGGTTTTATATCCACAACCATCCACCATGCATCCATACCGGTTGTAGTTCTTGCCACGACAGCAGCGTCCCCAGCTTGGCAATTAAGTCATGTTTGGTCGAATTTTAGTAGTCTTGTTTTATCTTTTGGTTGAAATCCTGCACATAAAATTCCCTCCAGATGTTAGTGAGAGAAAGTCCGTAAATTCCGCAAAGCAAAGTTACTGTCTGTGAGCCTCTTGGGGGTCCTGCAGGCCCCAATGGACAAGGAAAACCTTGATCCAAATGCCGGAGACAGCATCCGGCGAGACCCAAAAAAGTTTAAGAGGAAATCAACTGGGGAATTTATAACAAATAGCTCGTCAAATGGGTTCAGTAGCTATGCTGGTGTTGACCAAGATAACACCTCTCCACCCAACCCTCCTGGGAATCTGGGGCCAGAGGTCCTTCTCTGAAATTCTCCAAGCTAGGTACGAGGAAGATGGCTTTTATGAAGGCTCTAAGGATGAGGATGAAAGCTGGCTAGATGAGGAAGATATTGTGGAGGTTGAAAGAAAGGATGAAGAAATAGCGCTGTCAAAGTTCCCAAGAGAAGATTCTACACTTGAGGAGAAAAGACAAGCGGCCAAGGCCTGGAAGAAGGCCCTAATAGTTAAGGTAATTGGCCGATCTGTAGGATTTAAGCTCCTGTAAAGAAAACTCAACGAGATCTGGAAGCTGGAGAAAGGATTTGAGATGACAGATTTGGAGAGAGGCTTCTTTATTACTCGTTTCAGATCCAAGGCTGACTATAATCGAGTCCTAGGAGGAGGACCATGGGTTGTGCAAGGGCACTATGTGTCTGTAATGAAGTGGAAGCCACAGTTTAGGGCTGATAAGGCTAACATCACATCCACCTGTGTTTGGGCTAGACTCCCAGGGCTGCCATTAGAGAATTATGCAAAGGGATTACTGATGAGAATAGGAAACAAAATAGGGAAGGCTGTCAAAGTGGATGAGCAAACCTTGGCTGCAGCGAGAGGTAAGTATGCTCGAATTTGTGTGGAAGTCAGCCTTGAGAAACCACTATTGCCCTATATATGGGTTAATCGAGAGTTGCAAATAATAGAGTATGAAGGTTTGAACCAGATTTGTTTCCAATGTGGCCAATATGGTCATGTGGCAGCTAACTGCGGGAAAGGGGAGGAACCTCTGGGAGAAGGTCAAGAAAAAGGGAAAGCTCCGGTAATGGAGGAAGCTGTGGAGCAGAACCCTTACGGACCATGGATGGTGGCAAAAAGTAGAAACCCAGGGCGTCCAAAATTCAAGAGTATGGAGCAGGGTAGAGCAACTGGAGTGCCTCACTATAGCGTAGAGAGCCCTACCAATTTTGAGAATCCATCTGGGAAGCGAGACCTGAATGGGGAGGGTAAGAAATGGTTTGCTCCTGAACAGGGATCCTGGGCCTGGAACAGAGAGAAA
The DNA here is from genome assembly GCA_013103745.1 of Gardenia jasminoides. Lineage (NCBI taxonomy): Eukaryota > Viridiplantae > Streptophyta > Magnoliopsida > Gentianales > Rubiaceae > Gardenia > Gardenia jasminoides. The sequence goes on from CM023097.1 coordinate 23,451,788, forward strand.
GGAAGAGAGGCATTTAGCCGGAATTTTGAGACCCCACGTGGAAATGGAGAAGGCTCATCAAAGGGACCAGGGAGCTCTAGTTGGACGGATTGTTTGAGATTCAAAATACTGGAATTTGCTGAAGATACAGAAACTGATGATAGAGCAATGGAAGACTCGTGTGCAGTTGTTAAGAAAAGTTGCAACAGATTCCTCAGCCAGAGGATATGCAATACAAAAGCAAGAGCAAAGGCAAGGCACAAACAGGAAAGATGAAGAATGGAAAAGGATTGGCTAAGCTCCACAGCTGCCCAGTCAAAATCGACTTAAAGAAAAACAAGGTAAACCAGAGTAAATATGAGCAAAGCAGGAAGAGTGAGACCCCAAAACCTGTGGGGCAGAGAGTACTGGTGCTGGGAACCCTGCAATTTGGGAAGGAGATAGATAAATCACGAACTTCTCAGCCATGGTTCCAGGAGCAAATGACATTCTTTGTAGGTTCATTAGATAACATCCAGAGGAACGCAAAGGGCACAATAACTCCAGACTTCAATCCAAACCAACCAGGAGAAGAAGAAATGGACCCAGGAGACTTGATAAAGGGGAATGGATCTGAAGAGAAGGAGATGGGAAGTCAGCCCTTGGGGTGCAGCTCAGCTTTCCAAAGGCAAACCGACGTAGATGTTGGTGAAGTGTCATGTAGACGCACTGAAGAGCCAGAGGAGATGGTCATAGCAAATTAAGTGATAAAAAAAATAAAAGATGATTATGAAATTAGTGTACTAGAACTGTAGGGGTGCTTGTAACAAAAAATTTGATAGGAATCTTAGAGAGATTGTGAGAGAGCACTGTCCAGTAGTCGTCGTGATGGTTGAAACTAGAACCAGTAGTGTTAAGGCTGAGGAAATTCAGAGGATACATGATTTTGATAGGAAGGAATGTGTTGAAGCAGAGGGGTACTCTGGAGGTATTTGGGTGCTTTGGAAGACGAAGGAGATAGAGCTGGAGCTGATTACAAGAAACCAGTAGATAATGAACTTCATAGTGAAAAATGGGGAAGGGCAGAATTGGCTTTTGTCTACCATAAATGCCTCCCCAGAGCCAAGTTGGAGGAAAGAGTTATGGAGTTACATTTGTAATATTAGCCAGGAAATTAACTTTCCTTGGCTGCTTATCGGAGATCTAAATGAGGCAATTTGGAGCGTAGAAAAAATAGGAGGTATTCCAATGTGGCAGAAAAATAGTAAGGGCCTACTAGATTGCATCCAAAACAGCAACCTCATGGACCTCGGCTTCTCGGGGCCTGCATTGACATGGACTAATTCCAGGAAGGGGAGAGCTAATATAAGGAAGCGGTTGGATAGGGCACTATGTAATGAAAGTTGGAGAATAAAATTTTCAGAAGGTCAGCTGAGAAACCTGGTAAGGACACATTCTGACCATCACCCTTTGCTACTCGATGTAACAGGAGAAGAAAGGAGATTTACTCAAAGACCATTTAAAACTAAAATGGCTTGGTTTACGCACCAAGGATTCTGGGATGAGTTTAGACAGGCCTGGGGGAGTCCGGGGGACTTGATAGATAAAATTTCAAACTTTAAAGAGAAGATCAGTATATGGAACAAGGAGGTGTTTGGAAGCATTTTTCGGAGGAAAAGAAGATGTTTAGCAAGACTCGAGGGAGTACAAAGAAGGCTCTCCCAAAGACATGATAGAGCAATGGAGAAGCTGGAGACAAAACTAATCAAGGAATATAACAGCATATTGGAACAAGAGGAACTATTTTGGTTTCAACGAGCAAGAGTGGAATGGTTGCGAAATGGGGAGAGGAGAAGTGCCATTATTAGGAGAAGGAGGAATAACGTGAAGTGCCTACGTGATGAGGAGGGCGAATGGCAGTCTGATCCAGGAATACTTAAACAGATGGTGACATCGTTTTTTGAAAATTTGTATTCAGGAAACGATCACATAATCGGCCAAGGGGTTTGCAAGAAAAACTTCCTTAAGATCGACCAGTCCTGCTTGAATGGACTAACCAGTATGGTAACACATAGGGAGGTTAGAAACGCATTGTTTGATATGGGAGAAAATAAGGCTCCTGGCCCTGATGGAATTCATGCGAGTTTGTTTCAGAAAAGTTGGAGTATTTCGGGCAAGTCACTAGTGGAATTTACTCAAGAGGTGTTTAGGAAGCAACTGGTTCCACCAAGTATAAATGGTACGGTGATTGCACTCATACCGAAGGTCTCTTTCCTAGAATCACTTGCCCAATTTCGCCCCATCTCCCTTTGTAATATTATTTATAAAGTTGTGTCTAAAATATTGGTGCAAAGGATTAGGCCGTTTATAGGGGAGCTGGTTGGTGCAACTCAGTCGAGCTTCATCCCAGGGAGGATTACAACTGACAACATTGCAGTTGTTCAGGAAGTGCTTCATTCATCTAGAAGGCTACAAAGAAGGAAGGGTATGATGGTGATTAAAGTTGATTTAGAAAAAGCTTATGACAGGGTAGATTGGGCATTTCTTGAGGAAACATTGCGGATGATTGGATTTGAAGATACCACAATACAGATGATCATGAGCTGTGTAAGGGTACCACAAACTGAAATTCTGTGGAATGGTGAGAAAACGAATCCTATCGTTCCTAAACGGGGGCTGAGGCAGGGGGATCCATTATCTCCCTATCTTTTTGTTCTCTGCATGGAAAGGCTCAGTCATTTAATTGAGGAAGCAGTTGAAGAAGGCAAGTGGAAACCTATCAAAGCATCTCGGTCAGGCCCAAAACTCTCTCACTTGATGTTTGTCGATGATTTGATTTTATTTGCAAAAGCGTCCACCCGGCAAGCGAAATCAATTGAAGACGTTATGAGGAAATTCTGCAATATGTCCGGACAGAAGGTTAGTGTAAACAAGTCAAAATTATATTGCTCTCCAAATATGCCTCTAAGGACAATAAAGCAGATTAGTAGAATCACAGGGGTGAAGTGGACGAAAGATTTGGGGAAGTACCTTGGGATACCTATTATCCATAAAAGGATCAATCGTGATACTTTTTCAAACCTGTTGGACAAAGTACATCAAAAGTTGGCGGGGTGGAAATCTAAATGTATGTCCTATGTAGCAAGAGTAGTACTAGTGAAAACCTAATTATGTTATGCAATCCATGACGCAAGGAAATGGAAAGATGTATTAGAAGATTTCGTGGAGGACAATGATAACAAGGTTAAAATGCATCAAATGGCATGGGAGTTATTACTAAACCCAAAGGGTGTTTAAAAAATGAACCGTAGCCAAATTGAATTGGAGATTTCAACAAGATGAAGGAGCCTTATGGGCACAAGTGGTTAAATGTAAATATGTACGTAACTTGTTTGGAAGGAAGGACATTTATCGGAAGAGACACCTGAGAAAGTACTAAATTCATTGAGAATGAATTAGATAAGCGAGTAAAGGAATACTGGAATGATGTGGATGGGTGGGATTTTGAATTTTTGGAAGGCAGATTGTCGCAAGAGAGCTTGATGAAGCTTAAGTCCATATGTGTGGTGTCAGGGAACAACCTGCAAAATCTGGACACCGAGAGTAGAAAATTCACAACGCATATGAACTAGAATGAGTATGCAACCTGAGAGCAAGAAATGGAGAAGAATTTGGAGGTATATCTGCTATGGCTTATGGAAGATTGCTGACTAATGAAGAAAAGAGAAGACGTCACCTTCAAATGAGTGGCCAATGTAATATCTGCGGATTTAGAACTGAAGATACTCTACATGCTGTCAGAGATTGCCAATGGATAAGGTGTATCTGGAAGAAATTAGTAAGTGCGGTAGCATGGGAGAGGTTTGTTAACCTGCCCTTAACCGAATGGTTGGACTGGAACTTGGCTGGAAAGGATATAGGAAAGACTGAGGATGTGTGTGGCAAGCACAAGCTAAAAGCGACAAAGTGTCTAGAACTAGCCAAGCAAGCACAAGAGGCTCTGCAAAAAGGAATAAATGGAAGAAGAATAGAATGGAGATTCATAAGTTGGATGAAGCCTCAAGAAGGTTGGGTGAAAATCAATGTAGATGGAGCATCAGTAGCAACTTCAGGAATAGCTGGAGCTGGTGGAGTCATGAGGGAAGAACAGGGGAAGTGGCTGAAGGGCTTTTCTGCTAATCTTGGAATTGCGAGAAACAATGTAGCTGAGCTTTGGCATTGGTATATGGATTGGAGATGGCATGGACTGAAGGATACAGGAGGGTGGAAGTGGAAACGGACTCTTTAGTTAGCACCCTTCTGATTGAGAAAGAGGATTTAAATAGCCCTCATGCAAACCTGCTTTGGAAAGTTAAGCACTGCCTAAATAGAGCCTGGGAATGCAGATTGGTGCACCGATGGAGAGAGGGGAACAGGGTAGCAGATAAACTTGCAAAAATGGGATTAACATTGAGTCCAAGTCTAAGGGTGCTGAACCAGCCTCCGGATAGTGTCAGACGGCTTCTTTATGAAGATTTAATTGGAGTGGCTACTCCTAGATTGGTTAGCTGTTAATGGGTGTTAACCCTCCCTCTGACAAGAATTTCAAATTTGTACGCCGCTATTGCTTCATATATTGGTGCTAATTAGAGCCTAGGTGATTGACAGTTTCAGTTGAACTATGTGATGTAAATTTTCAAGTAGTGAGTGTGTATTACACGGAACTTACATATATGATAGGTACTATTGAACAAGGCTAGCAATGAGTGATGTCATGTTATACAGAACTTGTGCGGAAATGGGGCAAAGAACAATTGTAGGTAGCAACTGTTCGGAAAGACTAACGTCTAGATTACATCATGTACGCTGGTTTTAACACTATATGTGATGTCCATAAAATTTTATCTATTGTTATGTTATGTTAAAAGTGAATTATATTTTGAACAAATAAAAGTATATCTTGTGAAATTGAGCAAAAACTATCCGGCATAATTTTTCTGACAATTGTTCAGGCCACTAGTCCGAACTTGTATATATGGTAGATACTATAGAAAATTGCTGGCAATGAGTCATGTTATGTCATCATAGTGTCTTAAAATACCTCAATCAGGAAGTAGCCCATTATCTTGTCATGCCTTTATTGTGGATGTGTAGAAGAAAGTATAAATGTAGAGTTTGCATGACTCATTGAAATAAAGAAAAGGGCCCTAATGAGTAGTAGAACCAGCGTATGTGGTGGTCATTGTTTCATTATTTTGCTTGAGATTAGTTTCTTCATGAATTACTCAAATTGTCTTCTGTGATATTGAATTATTATGAAATACTTATTTTTTTTATCGGATTAGCATGTCAACACACAAGATTGACCTAATTGAATTTATTTACATTCGTGTCATTGATAGTTTGATCTAACAATGGCCTAATAAGTTGAGATTCAGTAATATTTGTTAATTTGTAACCATATTTGAGTCATAATGTCATATCATGCTAAAAAATTGTCATATCTACTGTTCTTTTTTTTTTTTATCATAAGATATGTTTATTTATTATAAAATAACAGGCACAATTGATAAGTCATGTCCCAAGTCATATCTACTGTTCAGTCACACATCTTATCATCTATGTTGAATTATGTGCCAAATAAAAGTCGAAAGGATTCAAAAGAAAAATCAATTTTGAAGAAAATTCAAGGGGAGCTGAAGTGGATGCATAGGCAATGCTATTTCAAATAATTTTTGAAAAATTGAAAATTAATGGATTTAGCATGTAGAAGGTAGCCCAAGTAGACACTTCAGTAGTTGGATCATGAGTTTCCACTATCGTTAATATCTTCTGTACCATATGATACGGATTTTGGATTTTGAAGGGTCAAGAAACCTAACACAAGTCTACGATCTACAAAAGGTATCAAAATTTGAGTTTGGTGGATTTCAACCCAGTTTTGGACAGCACAAGAACGAATCAAAAGAGTAGAACAACGTTACAATCAAGTGTGTTCTTGATTGATAAGTCCGTGATCACCTAGAGTCAACTCTATGATACTCAATAGTGGCTTTCATAAGTCAAAGAGAACATTTCACACAAGAAACGAAATCTGGAAATTTTATTAAAAACTCTGAACTTGTCTAAGCATAACAGAATATTTGAGGCATATTTATAGATTTGCAAGACTCTAACTAAAAATAGGAAAACTAGCTTTATCAATCAGCTTTAGAACAAGGATCGCTTGGACTAATAAAATTTGACCCTTATGAAGACTAAGTTGGCTGAATTAACAACCTAATCAATTCACTAATTAAATGCCTGATTAAACTATGAATGTGACCCAAATTCAATCCACGAGATGGTCACTTGTTAACTCAACTAATGACTGGCAAATAGACTAAATGAAATATCAAATCTTATTAACTAAACTCAACATCAATCTTGTTATTCACTTTATTCATTAGATCCCAACGAACCTTGATAGAATTTGAAAAATGCTTAGGACTTGACTTGAGTTTGGAATACGAGCACTTGATACTCGTATCATTACTTTTCTCTTGAGAAGATTCAAGCTCGAATCCGCACTTCATTTAGATTGAAGTAACTTGGGGAATATTGCTTGGACACTAAGCCATGTAGTATGTGTTTTGATATAATCTGTGGCTGGCCAAGAAGAAGCGAATTTTGCAAGTCCATGACCAGAAGCGGATTTAGTAGTTAGACGTGCCCGCGCCAAGTGGTCACGCCTAAGGAGCGGCTTGGCAAAAGCGTTGACACTAGTTAGGCGTGCCCACGCTTGACGGTCACGCCTAAAGAATTTATTTTTGTTTGTTAGTTAGTAAGAGATTCCTTGTGTTACTAGGTTTCTTTAGTTGTTTTATTAAATAAATTCGGCCATAAGGTCATGTTGACCAAATAGACCAGCCGAGTCTAGACAAGTAGGGTTTAGGTAGTTATTTTGTTCTTGTCCAAATAGTATTAGGATTTGTTTTGTAAAGGTTATAAATAGCCTACTTTTCCATCATTTAAGGGTAGACGAATTATTTCAGAAATTGTTGAGAGTTTTCTCCTGGTTCTTGCGAGAACCATCTTTGAGTACCTTAGATGGAATTCTAAGTGCTCAAAAAGACTTTATCAATCAAGATCGCGTTGATTGTGGCATCTCTATAGTCAATCTTGGTCTCGTGTTGCCCTTGATCAAGTTGATATTCCGTTACCGCATGGTGAAATCGTCTAGATCCTGTGAGCTTGTCGTGTTACGGGTTTTGTCTGAAATAGGGCGAGAATCCTATCAGTTGGTAATCAGAGCTAGTTGACGTATACCAGGTTATATCCTTCTTGTTCTTGTGTTTTCCTTTCGTTTGTTCTTGTTGAAAAAAAAAAATTTTGGAGCACTGTTCATCGGATACTATAGCAGTGCTGTAGACATACTGTTCATCGCTACTGTAGCGAATTATGGTTTATCCCGAATTCACTGTTCATCTGAATTTTAATCTCTAGTTTCTTGATTGTTGGTCTTGTGTTCTTGTGTCTTGAGTCTTGAATCAAAAAAAAAAGGGGGGGCTCAAAATCTGTCCGCAAGTTCTTGTTCTTGTTCTAGGGTTTTCTTGTATTTCTTGCTTCTTTTTTTTTCTTTTGAAACTGGCAGGTGGGATATACTCCCCTTTTATTTCTTAAGATCAAAAATCGAACAGATAGAGGGAGGGCCAAACCTTACCCTCAGCTTGATTCTAAAGCTAACTATCCCTTGCTGATCTAGCAACACAAAATTTCTAGTTAATTTTGGGAGCGAAGACATGGAATAAAAAATTACACAGGAATTGGAGGAGTGAGAAAAGGATGCTAGTGAATCTGCCACCATGTTGGCCTCCCTGAAACAATGCACAAAGACCACTCCCACGGGCGACATTTGTCTAATCTTGCTAATAATCGGCCTTACCGATAGTGGACCCCGACCCCTTGTAGTAAGAATAGTCCAAAGCACCTTAGAATCCATCTCACCTACAATGTTGGTGAAACCCTTACACTTGCAAATCTCCAGACCCAAACACAGGTGATACGAACTACGTTAATAAGTAATGCAACCCGCACACGAAGAACGTAGGATCTAGGATATTGGTAAACAAAGTTGAAAACACACACAGCGGAAGACCTTCACCCGTTGAACACTTGGACAACGAACGTTGGTATAAGGTAGAAGACGCCACAATTCAACGTGTTCTTGAATTGATAAGTCAAGTGAACACCTAAAGAATTCTTTAAGGTATTCAAGCCGCTTCAAAGAAGCAAGAGAAGTGATAAACATTCAATGAAATTTCTGAATAACTACGTTAATAAGTAACGAAACCCGCACACGAAAAACGTAGGATCTAGGATATTGGTAAACAAAGTTGAAAACACACATAGCGGAAGACCTTCACCCGTTGAGCACTTGGACAACGAACGTTGGTATAAGGTAGAAGACGCCACAATTCAACGTGTTCTTGAATTGATAAGTCAAGTGAACACCTAAAGAATTCTCTAAGGTATTCAAGCCGCTTCAAAGAAGCAAGAGAAGTGATAAACACTCAATGAAATTTTTGAATAATTCTTGTATATTAAAAATGAAATAAAGTGGCTTATTTATAGCCTACAAGACACAAAAACCTAGACCAAAAAGGACTAAGAAATTTGGCTAGCTTAAGGCTTAAGAAAACCGAATTACAAACTAAAATAGGAAGCTAGGTTTTAGGAAACTACTAATAATTCTAGAGGCTAAACAATTAGGAAATTATTTTAACCTAACTTTCCTAACTAAGAATGGAAAAAGACTGCTCAATAATTCAACGACCAGAAGACTTTAACTTGTAAGGCGTGCCTACGCTCTACGTGCAGGAGAGGGATCAGAAGACTCTGACTTGTAAGGCGTGCCCACGGTTAACAGGTGCGAGTCTTCTGGTTTGCACTTTTATTAACTAAAGTAAACCAAATCATGGAGTGATGTTGCTTGAATCCTCATGCACACTTAGCATGGTAACACAAGGCAGTGATTGCTCGTCCAAATTGCTAAGTGGCTTAACTTGATCATGAGATGGCTTGAATGTGAATATATATGGTAGTCCATCGGATTCGCATCATTCCCCTCCTCTTAAAGGCGATTTGTCCCAAATCGAATGATTGCTTGGGGAGAAGAATTGTAGGTAACACGTGGATAAATGCAAGCCATGAAGCATGCCTTCTACTTAGCTTGAAGTGGAACCAACGAGCACGCTTCAACCACGATCTTAACTCATGCACAAACCTAGGCCAACAAGGATGCTCACGTTCCATGAACCACGAATACATATCACATGTAGCCTCACTATGGTCACAATCATCCTTCCAATCTATGCCTGGATCAAACACAAAAATTATAGGATGAGTAAAAACAAAGGATAAGCAAACACTAGTTGCACCAAGAAGATTATCAACTTGGTTAGCCCACAACACACTATTAGGACATTTAGTATAATGCAAAAACTCACTAAAAACGATATGGACAAGCATCACACTCACATAAATAAGGATCACAAAACTCAAAAACATTAAACAACTTATAAAGACTCAAAAATTGATTTAAACTAGTGCTTTTCACATCAAACCTCAAACAACTCTTTGCATGAAGGTCATAGAGTAGATGGACAGCCATATCAAAACTCATGAGTCCAAGATGATAGACTATATCACACACATTGACAATCTTAGCAACAATAACAAAGAATTTGAAAGCCATAACACGTATAAAATTACTTGGAACATATGGCTTCACTAGAAGAATTAAACCACAAAAACACAAAAACAATACTCCCATGACTAGAACAAATGCAACACATAGGGGTACTAAAGCTAACTAGAGATTGAGGATATTGGAGTAAATAGACAGATTTGTTAAACTTCTTAATCCTCAAAGAACTAGTCATATCATGCACACATGTATCTTTCAACATGATGCTACTCAATTCACATATACAATAAAAAACACACAAGTCAAGGAAAATAAAAGACACATAAGGACTCAAAATGCAAAGCTGAAAATGGCCTATTTCAATACTAGGACTAATAACACAATGCAGACAATTGACACAAATAAGAAAATCAAATTGGAAAGGAGTAGTTTCAGTTTCAAAATCAATTGGAAGTAAACACCCTTTCAAAGCAAGTGGCTGGTTTGCTAATTCAGTGCATTTCGCCATAGAGTGATGATAGAAATTAGCAACTCCTTGAAAGATCAACAATCCATCAAATGACTTAGCAATGGTGCATGTCAAAACCAGCTTCACTTCACCTTGTGTAACCTGCAAAAAACAAGAAACACTAAACAAAGCAAAGTTAAGTTCGTTAGAAGAAACATAAGACTTTGAACCCTCACTTGCTACCAACTCAAGTTTGGACTGCTCACTCTCTTTTACAAGCTCAACACTAGGCTCACAAACTGAAATATCACTCTTAACACTCACGGCTTGAACACTCATTCTATCATTCTCACTCATCTCAACTAACTCTTTTTTCATGCTATGGGACTCATACTCACTTTTCATAATATCTAAATCAATACAAAGTCTCTCATAATCAAGTGATACAAGTATAGTACGACGTCCATTAAATGTGAAGGAATACTTATAGTATGTCCATCATATTTAACATCACGCCTAAACATCCATGCTTTACCCAACACTACATGTGTAATTTGGATTGGAACTACGTCACACAACACCTCATCAACATACTTGCCAATACGAACAGGAACGAGTGTGTGTTTAGTAATCCAAATATCACCATTAGCACTCGACAATTTATATGGACGAAGATGATCAATGGTTGGAAGTTGAAGTTTCTCAACCATGAGAGCACTTGCGAGGTTAACTTCACAACGCACATCAATGGCCAAGCTGCACACTTTATCTTTGATATGGCTTCGAGAATAAAACCAACCATATGGCTGTGAATTGATGATATTCAATTGATCATCTACACTACGTAACACCACATCTTCGACTCTCTTAGGATTCGGCAGAGGCTGGTCAAAGCTAGCTCTCCTTTGCCTCTTACCCTCCATGATGTAACCTGCAAAAAGTTAGTGAAACAGAAGATATTTTTCTCACCACACAAGCTCACATGTTTATACTCAACCCTCGTGTTTACACTCAGTAAACACTTTATTATTCTCACCAATCACTTCTTGAGTCAACTTTGGCAACAACTTGAAGAAATTAGAGCTTCTTCTAGTGTAGACCAACTTACCAAATTAGACCACAGTGAATTAGGCAAGAATGACATGAAAAATTAGGAAACAAAGACACAAAGTAGGAATCAAAGACACAAATAGATTAGGAAACTAAGACACAAAGGATTAGGAAACACTACAAAAAGAATTAGGAAACTAAGACACAAAAGATTAGGAAACAAAGACACAAGAAGAATTAGGAAACTAAGACACAAAAAGAATTAGGAAACTAAGACCAAGAAGAATTAGGAAACTAAGACCAAGAAGAATTAGGAAACTGAGGCAACAATAGATTGGGAAAGTAAGACACAATGATTTAGGAAACAAAGAACCAACTTAAGTGCTCGACAAAATAAAGAGGAAAATGCAGATTTAGCCAATTAGACTACTGGAAACTTACTTAAAAGTCTGAAGATTAAAGCTAGAAGCAAAACAAATGATCGCAAATTAAGGAACCCTAACCCGGCTTGGACAGATTTTTGTTGCTTGGTTCTGGTTTGGTTTTCTAGAATTTTGGGCAGTGTTTGTAACTGTTTTGTACGATTTTCCAGGTGGATTTTGGCAGCCAAAATGGCACAAGTTTGTTTCCAAAGAGGGTTCAAATTCGTTTAAGAAAAGGAAACAAGTTGAGGCGGTTTCTTCTTTGTTTCCAAAACTGATTTTGGAAGCCTTGTTTCAACCTACTTAGGAAGCTTTCTTTTTTGATGATTCTTGGCTTAGCCCTTTCCTTTTTCTTTTCTTTTTTGTTGCCTTTTCTTTTCTTTCCTTTTTTTTTTTTAACAAAACAGCAACAATGAATTCAGCAAGCAAGAAATTAGGAAAGTTGATGTTTTTGGAAAGTGGTTGCAAGGTTCAAGAATTGATTCAAGATCCAATCTTTCAAGCCAAGAACTTCAAGATTCACACAAGAATTTCAAGATTTCAAGGTGATAATCAAGAAAGTTCAAGATTCAATCAAGTTTTGCCCAAGAACTTCAAATTTGCAAGACCCACAAGATGATTCCTCTATTTTCCAGCAAGGGAATTGCGGACAGATTTGAAGTAAACAGAAAACTCTTCTTCTTCCTTTTTTTTTTTTTTTGACTCAAACACTCAACTAGATGCAAGACAAACCTAAAGGAAATCTGGACAGCAAACAACAAGATGACTCGACTCAACAAAGGATAGCAAGCAACAAGATGACTCCACCCAATCAAGAAGAACAAGGATGACAAGAAAGGTATCAAACCCGCGACTCTCTCTTTTTTTTTTGTTAATTTTCTTGACACACAAGAGATACAAAAACAGCAAGCACACGAATGAAAAAGAACAGAATTTGAATGACATAACCAAGATGAATTGGGATGAACAGTAGTGGTGAACAGTATCGCTACAGTGTTGATGAACAGTAACTCCTTTTTTTTTTTTGATTGACACAACTGAATTTAAAAGGACACAAGAACGGACAATTGACTCAAAACAAAGAAAAGATATACTTTGTTACCTCCAACTAGCTCTGAGGCCAACTGATACGAACTACGTTAATAAGTAATGCAACCCGCACACGAAGAACGTAGGATCTAGGATATTGATAAACAAAGTTGAAAACACACACAGCGGAAGACCTTCACCCGTTGAGCACTTGGACAACGAACGTTGGTATAAGGTAGAAGACGCTACAATTCAACGTGTTCTTGAATTGATAAGTCAAGTGAACACCTAAAGAATTCTCTAAGGTATTCAAGCCGCTTCAAAGAAGCAAGAGAAGTGATAAACACTCAATGAAATTTCTGAATAATTCTTGTATATTAAAAACGAAATAAGTGGCTTATTTATAGCCTACAAGACACGAAAACCTAGACCAAAAAGGACTAAGAAATTTGGCTAGCTTAAGGCTTAAGAAAACCGAATTACAAACTAAAATAGGAAGCTAGGTTTTAGGAAACTACTAATAATTCTAGAGGCTAAACAATTAGGAAATTATTTTAACCTAACTTTCCTAACTAAGAATGGAAAACGACTGCTCAATAATTCAACGACCAGAAGACTTTAGCTTGTAAGGCGTGCCCACCCTCTACGTGCAGGAGAGGGATCAGAAGACTCTGGCTTGTAAGGCGTGCCCACGGCTAACAGGTGCGAGTCTTCTGGTTTGCACTTTTATTAACTAAAGTAAACCAAATCATGGAGTGATGTTGCTTGAATCCTCATGTACACTTAGCATGGTAACACAAGGCAGTGATTGCTCGTCCAAATTGCTAAGTGGCTTAATTTGATCATGAGATGGCTTGAATGTGAATATATATGGTAGCCCACTGGATTCGCATCAACAGGGCACGTGCTTCCGCCTGGAGAGAAGACACCTGACCAAAGACATCTATGTAAGCAAAAAGAACATTCCCAAGGGGGTCACGGCACATCCCCCCCTCCACGCGGACCTGGATTGCCCAAAGAAGAGCCATCTGAATTTAGCTTGACCCACCCCCTATCCGGCATGGTCCAACTAATGGCAGATGACTTAAACCTTCGAGGACGGCCGTTGAATCTGTCTATCAATTCTAGCCATGAAACACAAGCCCCACCAGACCCAACCCTAGCCCTGAGCAATAAACAGAGCTCCTGAGAAATTTGAAAAATCAAAGTATCAACACTTTTTGACCCCGCATGCTTCCTCTCGTTCCTAAACTTCCAGATGAACCAATAAACCACAGAGGGAGTAATTAGCCACAACCAGCTAAGTGGCTTACAAGACGCCTTCAGTGACCACCAGGAACGAAGGCGGCTTTGGATCGATTGGTTAGGTTGGAAAATGCCCAGAGGCCGCTCAAAGTGTTGCCAAACAGTGTTAGCTACATCACCCCTTCCAAACAAATGTCCCACCGTCTCCACCTTCGGGGAATCACAGCACCAGCATCTCGATGGCCCATGGATACCGAACCTATATAACTCCGTCTCAACAGGTAGCTTGGACCCCAAAAGACGCCACATGAAAAATGAGATTTTGACTGGGAGTCCAGTCTGCCAGACGTTCCTAAAGGCATGTCTCATCACCCCCGGATTTCCCAACAAAGGAAAGACCGACTTCATCTCAAACACTCCCGAGGTGTTTAAAGCCCATTGTATTTCTTGCTTCTAAATTTCTGGTTGTCATGCATTGCTAGTTGAGTCGTCTTGAAATCTTGAAATCTGGTCATCTTGAGTCACCTTTATTGTTAGTTGCTAGTTCAAGTTGCTTTGCAATTCTTGTAGTAATTCTTGTGTTCAAATCTGCTATAGAGTCGGGTCTTTGTTGTTCTTGTTGCTGTCCGTTTTGATTCTTGTTGCTGACCAGAATTTGTCTTGCTATTGTGAGTTGTTTCTTGCGTCAATTGCTGGAAATTTGTGGCTGATCTAAACCAGAAATTCCATGACTTTCCTTGCTGAAATTGTTGATTCTTGAACATACCTTGTGACCATCTTGGATTCTTGAAACAAACTCTAAGTTCTTGAACAAGTTTAAAACCAAATCTTGAACCTTGGGGCTGTTTGATACGATCCTTCGCCCTATTTCCAACGAAACCCGTAACACGACAAGTTCATAGGATCTAGACGATTTTACCACGGTTTGGCAGCGGAAATATCAATTTGATCAAGGGCAACTCGAGACCAAAATTGACAGTAGAGACACCACAATCAACGCGTTCTTGATTGATAAAGTCTTTTTTTGAATACCTAGAAAACGTCTAAGGCACTCAAGGATTGTTCTCGCAAGAACCAAGAGAAAAGCTCTCAAATTTCTGGAATAATTCGTTCTTCCTTGTTGAATGAAAAGAAGGCTATTTATAGCCTTTACAAAGCAAACCCTAATACTACTTGGACACAAATTAAGTAACGACACCTAGTTCCCTTAGTTCAATTAGGAAACTAACAAAATAACTAAACCTAAACTAATTAGAAAAGGCTAACAAGAAGCTGCCATTCCTTTTCAATTCCTAAACAATTAAAATTCAGAAATTGAAAGAACTAAAAATTAGGAATGTATCATTCCCCTCCTCTTGAAGAAGATTCGTCCTCGAATCAATGCCTTGGAGGATAAGAAGAATGGATGGGCGAACAGCCCATAGCTTCAACCATGTAAGGTGCCGTTTGAGTAACCGAAAGATGAACATAGCTTGAGGAACCGTGGCCATGGGAATTGCCTCAACTAATGGAATAAAGTAACCAGAATCGACTTCCTCGGACAATGGCATCAATGCAGGAATCCTCAAGACGCTTGTTGGCAAAGAGATAGCTTGATAGTGTAGTGTAGCATCCATAGGTACCATGTGGAGGAATTGTTGAACAATCTCTCCATCCGCACAATAGACCAGAAAATCAATGCATAAGTTAGTGGACCTAACTAGCAAGAATATGGGACGAGGTTTGAAGGAATAAGAAATCCATGACGAAGGAGAAACATCCCTTGTAGAAGAACAAGGTAGTGCATGTATGAGCAGATTAGGCTTTGTTGCACCCACTAGCTTTGCCTTTTTACTTGCAAGGGCCTCCTCATACTCCCTTTGTAACTTGGTGACATCTTCACGAACTTGACTAGGTAACAAAGGGGCTAGAGTAATCTTCCTACCTTGATAAAGGAAAGTGTACTTGTTGGCACGTCCATCCAGTGTAATACTTCTATCAAATTGCCACGGACATCCCAAAATAATGTGAGTAGCTTGCATTGGAGCCATGTCACACAAGATCTCGTCCTCATAGTTTCCAATACGTAGAGGCACTCGAGCTTGTTTGTACACTCTAAGATTGCCTTCATTAGATAGCCAATTAAGCTTCTAAGGCTGAGGATGACGAAGTGTAGGAAGAACCAATGTCTCCACCATAAGTAGACTCGCCACATTTGTGCAACTTCCTCCATCAATAATAACACTACAAATCTTACCCTTGACTTCACAACGGGTATAGAAGATGTTTTCCTGTTGGGTCTCTTCTTCACTGGCGCACACAGTCAAGGCTCTTCTTGCAACTAGACAACCAATTGGTGCATCAATGGGGCCAATTTCTTCATCTGATCCACTTTCTTCCACTTTCTTCATACTCAGCTTCATCTTCAGATTCCACCTCACCGGTGCTTTTAATGATCATAATGCGTTGGTTAGGACATTGTGATTGAATATGTCCATACCCTTGGCATTTGAAGCACTTACGGTCCCTAATGAATTGCTTGAAGGCTTGCACTTGATGATGAAAGTGACACCCCTAGGACGTTGTTCTGGAACGATAGGTCACGCCTGTGTATCATCTCGCCTTTGTGATGGAATAGGTGCAGCCGACTTGTCCTCTTCCTTAGGTAATAGATTAGACCTCCAATTTGCACTAGAGGATGGTGGTGGTACCTCTCCACTTGAGCCCCGCCCACTCTACCTTGATAGCCTTGTCAGCATATCATGGATGTCGGTAGTGTTGCAGCTCAATCACTTCAATCTCAGTGCTTAAGACCATTTAAAAATCGAGCCATAGTAGCCTGGTCTTCTTGCAAAGTCTAGCAGCATAAGGAGATAGAGATGAGATAGCCGCACTTCCAAATAGTTTAAGTTCATGGTCCGTGGGGCATGAGTTGGTTCGTGTGCGCTGGATCTTGTTCGTGTTCAACTTGACTAGAAGGCACATAACATGGCTCGCGTTTATCCATACATTCCCTGGTTTGCTTCACCATAAGTGAGCTCTCGATTTGAGGACAAATCTCTTTTAAGAGAGGGGAAATGATATGAAATCCAGGTTCTTGAAGTCAAAAATCAATCAAGCCTAATCACGTCCAACCTTAACTCGTGAGGTCCAACCTTAGTTGCGGGTTAAGAGGACCGGATTCATGTCAAATTCATGTGAATTTAGTATGTTTAATTTGTATTAGTTTGGAATAAAGATCTTGTCCATGATCTCATGTTGAGTTGGACTAAGATTAGTAGTAGTTTGTGCTTCTTTTGTTTGGGCAGAAGACTAGTCCTCGTCTAGACGTGCGAAGATGTAGGGCACGTGGAATCGATGTCGACTGTAAGACTAGCCCTTGTCTAGACGCCATCTGGCTGGGCCATGGAATTTTCTTATTTTTATTAGTATTCTTTTGTCGTCTAGTTCCAAATAGTATTAGGGTTTTGTCTTGTAAGACTTATAAATAGCCCCCTTGTGACATTTTATAGATGAAGACAATTTTGATGAAATTAAATTGAGAGTTTTCTCTTTTCTTGTTCCTTGGGAACGACCCTTGATACAAAGTGAATGAGTTCTTTTGTTCAAGTTTAGGCTTATCAATTCAAGATCGCTGAGTTGTGGCTTTCTACCAAATTCCTTGGTTCACCCGCTAAATTGTGGGTTGAGATTCAATTTGTAGGTTCCAATCTCTGAGGGTTAGAGAGGTCTTAGGATTTCCATCCCTTGTACCCATAACCCTGCTTCAAGATAGATCATTCCGTCAAAGGCCAATTTGTGTCTTCAAGAGCTGGAGTTTAGAGATCCTGTTCAGCATCACTGGTATCGAGCTTCTCGCTCTTGAACCAGATTAATATCCCTTTTTTCTTTCTTGTTTTCCTCTTTGTTTAAAAAAAAATCATAATCTTTCATCGCCATCAGAGCATACTGTTCATCCTGAATTCACTGTTCATCCGAATTTTTCTCTTATTTTTCTTACTTGTTGGTCTTGTGTTCTTGTGTTTTGAGTCTTGAATCAAAAAAAAGAAATCTGTCCACAAGTTCTTGAGTCCATCGTTAGGGTTTTCTTTTCTTGTGTTATCTTGCTGTTCATCCTTGTTCTTGATGTCCGTCTTGTTTCTTGTTGGTTGTGTCGTTATTGTGAGTTGTTCTTTGTGTTCCATTGCTGGAAATTTGTGACTGTCTAAACCAAAATTCCGTGGCTATTCCTTGCTGAAATTGTTGAGCCTTGAATGTTCCTTGAATTCTTGAAACAAACTCCAAGTTCTTGAAAAGTTTCAACCAAAATCTTGAACCTTGGGGCTGTTTTCTTGAATTTGTGAAATTGATTGAACCTCTTGGATTCTTGGAATTTGCATAACTGATTCTTGAAGTTTGAAGGCAGAATCAATCGGCTAAAGGTTGAAAAAAAGAAAGAAGGAGAAAACATAAACGAAAAAAAGGAAGAAAGAAAAAGAACAACCCAAACTGCTGTCTTGAACTTTTGCTTGATTCGGATCTGCCATCCCTTGTTTGATCTGAATCTCTTGTGTGCAATTGTTGTTCAAAACTTGAACTTCATCTTCGTATCAAACTAATTTGTATCAGTTTGGAATAAAGATCTTGTCCATGATCTCATGTTGAGTTGGACTAAGATTAGTAGTAGTTTGTGCTTCTTTTGTTTGGGCAGAAGACTAGTCCTCGTCTAGACGCGGGCGCGTGATGTGGGCACGTGGAATCTGATGTCGACCAGAAGACTAGCCCTTGTCTGGACGTGGGCGCGTCATCTGGGCGCATGGAATTTTCTTATTTTTATTAGTATTCTTTTGTCGTCTAGTTCCAAATAGTATTAGGGTTTTGTCTTGTAAGACTTATAAATAGCCCCCTTGTGACATTTTATAGATGAAGACAATTTTGATGAAATTAAATTGAGAGTTTTCTCTTTTCTTGTTCCTTGGGAACGACCCTTGATACAAAGTGAATGAGTTCCTTTGTTCAAGTTTAGGCTTATCAATTCAAGATCGCGTTGAGTTGTGGCGCCTTTCTACCAAATTCCTTGGTTCAGCAATTCGCTAGATTGTGGGTTGAGATTCAATTTATGCTCGCAATCTGAGGGTTAGAGAGGGTCAGGATTTCCATCCCTTTGTACCCATAACCTGCTCAAGATAGATCATTCACAGCGCGCCAATTGTGATCTTCAAGAGCGGGAGCTTGGAGATCCGGGTTCGCATCAAGGAGCATCTCCAATTCCTTGTAAAAATCCTCAACACTCTTAGAACCTTGAGTGAGAGTTTGGAGACGGTGGTGTAGCTCCCTATGATAGTAGCTCGGGATGAATCGACGCCTCATGATTCCCTTAAGCTCGGCCCATGATGAGATAGCACGTTCACCATTCCTTCGATGACTTGTTCTTAGTTGATCCCACCACACCTGTAGTCGGTGAATTCAAGTGCAAGTTTGACCTGTTCTCTCTCAAGAATGGCAGTCCAAATACCATCTCTATTTTACCCTCCCACTCTAAATAGGCTTCACGGTCGGACTCTTCCTTGGAAGGTGGAATCTTGAGCTTTGACTCCTTTGATGGTGTCATCTCCTTGGTTAGGGTGCCCCGCAAACCTTATGAGACTCGACCAAACTCCTCATTTTCACCATTGGATTCATCATATTCAAAGGTGGATTGTTTAGGTCATTTGATGTGAATTGACAACGGATCTAGACGAATATCAAGTTGGAGTTGCGGAAGACTCTCGACCCCTCTAACTCGCAGAACTACGAACCTTAAATTTAATCTCAACCCGTAGAACAATGAATTAGCGAACCAAGGCTGTTGGTAGATGACGCCACAATCAAGTGCGGTTCTTTGATTGATAAGTCACTTGAACACTCAAGCTCTCTCATATTCAAAGAAGAATCTCTTAGGAAAAGAGACGGTTATTCTCACAAATAAGCTGAAAATTTGATCGATAAAACTTGTTAATAATTTATCCATCATAGGCTGTATTTATAGCCTTGGAAAACTAATCCTACTACTACTAGGGAAACAATTAAGGAAATAACTAATACTAAACCTTTTAGGAATCTAACCCTTTGGCTTAGATTAGGAAACTAACAAAATGCTAAACTACTAATAACAATTGATTTAAATTCTAATCTAATCAACAACCATTCGCCAACAATTTAAAGAAATAATTTGGTTTTGCAATAACCCTAAGTGGCAATTTAAACCCTAGGAATTTAGGGCTTATTTTATTTCTCCCATGCAACGCCCTCATCCTCAAGCACTTGGATTAATGTATAAAGCTTGTGATACTCATTTCCAACCTCTTGAATATTACTTGAATGACGAATGACTTCTGAATAATGAATTCCCTTTGACAGCTTTTAGCTCTTTCATCATTTTCATCATCGTTCTCCTTGGAGGTACTTTGAGAGTGTTCTATTTGATCCATTCGTCCATGTAACTCCTCCATTTGCAGGCTCATCTTCCCCTGGATATCTTCACTCCATCATTGCCTCAATCCGAGGGTAGAACTAGGAGGTGGGTTCTCCTCTTGATGTGGGTTTCCTCCTCATGAGACATGCTTGAATTTCCCTGCAAAAGTTAGTAAAGAAAACAAGTAGATAGGAATCCACACGCCCCTCCCTTGTTTTACACTCACACTTCGTATCACTCAAATGATCTCACAAGTTCTCTTCGGTTTTGCAATCATTTACTTTGAGAGCGTTAGAGGTATCCACGGTGCACAAATCAACTTTACCAACCAATGCACGAATTGCAGTTCTTCAAAAGAATTTTAGGACAAGACACGTAAAAGGAACACGAATGAAGACCCTAACTTGACAACTAGGAAACTCAATTTTGAATTCCAAATAAAACACGTAATGACACAAAAACGATAGAATAATAATAGCAAAGGAAGAATATAATAAAAATTGAAACATGCAAAGGTGAGGACTACGAATAGTTGCCACCGAAAAGAATAAAGGACAAAATTTTTACTTGCTGGAATTTTCCGAGAAGTATTTTTGATGTAATATGGATGACTTGATCAATATAAAACACTAGCAATGACCACTCATTGAACCACCTAACGAACTTGGATAGAAAACTCAGGTAGAACACACAAAATATAAAGAAAGGCTGGCTAAAAAGTTGTGGACAGATTCAAAGTTGAAGTTTCCTAACAAGACTAGGACTTAGTTGGTTGCTGTCCTTGTATGAGCTGGGTTCGGATTTGGCTAGCTGGTGGGTTTCCCCCTTTTTCTTGCCTACTGAGGTCAAGCTAAGATATTTCCCCAGCAATTTAAATTCCCACTAGTTTTAGGAACAAGGACAGATTCAGGATTTGAGTTTTAGAACAAAACAGAATCGGGAAAATAAGAAAGGTGGTTGGTTTTGGTTTCTTTAAGCTTGCTGCTGTTTTCTTGTTTTTGTTTCTCAAATCTAACACCAATGCCAAGGCTATTGTTGTGAGCACAACTTGTTTGTTGGTTTTCTTTTCTTTTTCTTTTTTTTTTATCAAAAAGCAACAAAGCTTGTAGGATTTCGAACAGTGGGTTTTTCCAAGTAAGTCAAGAGACTGTTTTGGTGGAACCCAATTGCTTTCAATGCTATGCTACCCCTCAGAATTCGCTCAAGTTCAGGTTTATATGGTCAAGAAGTTCAAGAACAAGTCGATCCACGTTTCAAGCTCAAGATGCTCAACTTTAAAGCAGAAAATAACGCAGCAGCCCCAAACAAGTTTCAAAAGTTCAACAACCAGGTTTCTAAGGTTTCAAATTCCAAGATTGAAGTTTATTCAATCAGAACTTCAAGATTCCTCAATCTGTGATTGAAAAATCTTAAGAACAGAAAAGTGATGCACAAGCAGCCCACAATTATCAAGAATCAACAAGAAACAATTTAGACAGCATACAACAATTGGTAGCAATTGAGGAAAATTTTGGACAGCAAGGAAATAACTATGACAGAACAGATTTATTTATTTATTTATTTATTTTGGAAATCAACGCCACACAAGAAACTCAAGACAACATGATGCTGGAATTATCTTCAACAAACAGACGACTCAACAAGAGGATTCGGACAGAACTAACACTTGAACAAGAACAAGAAGACACGGACAGTTTGTGCAGCAAGGACAAACAAAGGGGAAAACACAAGAACAAGAAGGATATAACCTGGTATACGTCAACTAGCTCGATACCAACTGATAATGATCTCTTCGCCTATTTCGAAAAACCCGTAAACACGCACGACAAGTTCATAGGATCTAGACGATTTTACCACGGTTTGGTAGCGGAAATATCAATTTGATCAAGGGCAACCGAGACTAAAATTGACAAGATACACCACAATCAACGCTTTCTTGATTGATAAAGTCTTTTTTTGAATACCTAGAAAACGTCTAAGGCACTCAAGGATTGTTCTCGTAAGAACCAAGAGAAAAGCTCTCAAATTTCTGGAATAATTGCCTTCCTTATTGAATGAAAAGAAGGCTATTTATAGCCTTTACAAAGCAAACCCTAATACTACTTGGACACAAATTAAGTAACCACACCTAGTTCCCTTAGTTCAATTAGGAAACTAACAAAATAACTAAACCTAAACTAATTAGAAAAGGCTAACAAGAAGCTGCCATTCCTTTCAATCCTAAACAATTAAAATTCAGAAATTGAAAGAACTAAAATTAGGAATGTATCAATGTTTTCTTGAGTTTTGAAACCAATTGAAAGATATTGAATTTGGAATTCCACAACTGATTCTTAAAGGTTTAAGAGCAGAATCAATCGGTGAAAAAAAAAAAGGAAAAAAAGAGGAAAGAAAAGTAAACGTAAGAAAAGGAAGAAAGAAAAAGAACAACCCAAACTGCTGTCTTGAACTTTTGCTTGATTCGGATCTGCCATCCCTTGTTTGATCTGAATCTCTTGTGTGTAATTGTTGTTCAAAACTTGAACTTCATCTTGGTGGTTGTTGGAACATACTTGCATGTTTGGGAGGGACAAAACCGAGACCAAGAAGCTGAAAACCTGAACCAGAATTTCAGTTTCCAAATCCCAGTTTTACTTTCCAAAGTTGATAAGGATTTCTTGTGGCTGAAAAAAAAATAAAACCGAAGAGGAGACTTGCCAAAATCCTTATAAGACAGTTTCCTAACACCTAAAACAGCTGCAAACCGCCATAAACAATCCAAACAGCTTGAGGGAAGCCATCCACTGCCTTGACCAAAACAACTTAACCTAAACCACTTTGGATTGGGAAATTGTGAGACCTTTTGAACCTGAAAACTTGCTTGTTTGTAGCCACTAATTTCACATGATTTTGTTCTATTTTCCAGCATTGAATTGTGTCTTAACTTGTGTTTTTACATTGGTCAAGTCAAGTCATTCCTTTTCCAAATCCGATTAGGAATAAAAGTCTAGTCGTCCTACATTGAGTTGTGTTCCTAAAATCTATTTTGTCTAAATCTCCTAATACTTCCAGAATTGTTGTGTCCATTTTTTTTTCAGTGTCTTGTTACGTTTAACCCTTACTAAATATTCTGAAAATTGCGGAAAATTTGACCAATTTACCCTCATTTCTTCAAGTCTCTTTCAAGGTTTTTCTTAGTTGTTTTCATTAGAATTCTTTTCAGCTTTGAGTTGAATTCTAGTTTCTTAATTCTCAATTTCTTGCATTGTTTCTCAATCTCCAAGTGAACTAGCCATGATACACCACATTCTTGTGAAGGCAATTGATTATAAGTCCTTGAACTTGCTTGGAATTTCTGATTTCTTCAAGGAGGAAAATCAAAGGACTTGAAAGAATTGATGATTTTATTAGAGTGAAATTTGAGTGATACATGAGTGTGAGTGCATACACGTGAGCTTGTGTGTTGCGAGGAATTTCTTTTTGTTTTGCTAATATTTTGCAGGTTTAAACATGGCTAATGGAGATGAGATGACCATAGCCCAGTTTGCACTAAAGATGGAAGCTATGGGGGCAAAGTTCAATAAGGAGTTGGAGGCTACATTTGAACCTCTTAAAAGACGACTTGATAAGTTAGTAGATAAATCTTTAGATGATGTGAGTTGATGTAGGACCTAGACCAATATCAAGTTGGAGTTGTGAAGACACTCACCCCCCCAACTCGGCTGAACTACGAACCTTGAATTTAATCTCAACCCGTAGAACAATGAATTAGCAAACCAAGGCTTTAGGTAGAAGACACCACAATCAAGTGCGGTTCTTGATTGATAAGTCACTTGAACACTCAAGCTCTCTCAAGTATTCAAAGAAGAATCTCTTAGAAAAGAGATGTGCTATTCTCACGGGGATAAGCTGAAAAATTGATTGATAAAACTTGGTGAATAATTTGTCTAATAAAAGGCCTATTTATAGCCTTGGAAAACTAATCCTACTACTACTAAGAAACAATTAAGGAAATAACTAATACTAAGCCTTTTAGGAATCTAACCCTTTTTGGCTTAGATTAGGAAACTAACAAAAAGCTAAACTACTAATAGCAATTGGACTTAAATTCCTAATCTAATCAACAACCATTCGGCAAGCTCCTTAATGAAGTAATTCGGCTTGGACTTTAAACCCTAAGTGGCCGAATTTATTCCCTAGAATTTAGGGTTTGTCGTCCCATGCAACTCTCCTTTCACTTACTTGGATTAGTGTGTATAGCTTGTGATCCTCATTTCCAAATTCTGAATATTACTTGGACACCCCACTTGGCCTCTCAAAATGCACGTGACACAAATCCAATGCTTGCATGGACTCTTTAAGTTTCTTGGCACGTGCTCGAAGTCATTGGCCCAGCCTTGACATCAATGGAACATCCTTGACTCCTTTGGTGGCAGCCCCAGCTCAACATTATTTCCTCCTCTTGAAGGCGCGATTTGTCCTCAAATCAAGCTCGTCGCCCCGCATGGAAAGGGCTTAAGTCGAAACGCTGAAAGTTGCATGTACACCATACTCACCGTGAAGGTCAAGTTTGTAGGCATTGTTATTAATGCCGCTACCAACCAATTGAAATGCCCATCTCCTCGAAGTAATTTGTTACTTTGAACAGAAATCTTCCCTTACCTACGTGGATCCATACCCAAATACTGTGCCCAAAGACCATCTTACGAATGCACCTTTATTAGCACTTCTGTGACATATATCTCTAACGCCATTTCAATATTAGCAACGAACCTCGTACTGGAAATTCCTCAATGTAACAAAATTTAAAGACGCCTTTTCCCAATCTAGATTAACCTTCAGACATAGGTAAAGCTGCATCAAATCTAGAGGGAGTAAATAGATTAAAACCATGAACACCCCAAACGGTGGAGTATTGTGTAGCACTAAGTGAATCTGCCCATTGTATGCAAATTCCCATATGTAAGCAACCTCCAAAGTTTTAAGATTCTTTTAATTATAGCATCGCAACAATGTAGAAAGAGTCCCATACCACCCCGGCCCATTAGTTTGACGACTCAAGTATATAGACACAAAGAGTTTAGCTCCTAATTCTACTCCATATAAAGTTTCCAAAATAACTAAGGAACTTAATCGAACTATCACTTTAGACGCCACGTAAACTGACAATTTCCTCGAAACAAACCAAATTTGGCCATTGCTCGAGGATCATCGGGCTTTGGCGATACTCAGATGAACGCGCCGCATTTTAGAAAATCTATCAACCGCAACATACACAATCATTCACGCACTCACGCTCTCACCGGTGTAGTTTTCCAATACAAAGTCCATAGATAGATTCAACCTGTAAGGCAAACCAGAATAGGTAGGGAGTGTGAGTCCATAGGGATTTACCTTAGATTTGGCATGGTGACAAGTTACACCTTGATAATACGCCCACATCACACCTCATTTTGGCCAATGGAATGCTCTTGAGTATGGACAATGTTTTTGTTTAATTCCCCATAAGACTCCACCTATGTGCTCCTTTACAAACAACTCCAATGCAGAACACACACGGAACACACATCCTTGTCGCTGCAGAACAAATAGCCCTGATAAGAAGTGGTCTCACCGGCCTCTGTGTGGAAGGGCACTGAATACCTCCCAAAAATCGGGTCATTAGTGGATAATACTCTCATGGACATCCAAAACTCCAAGAATTTCGTAATCGTCATAGTGAATCGGTGCTCATCTCTCCTAGGATGTCATGGCACTGAACAAATATTTGTTTTGCCGAAATTTGACTCATAAAAGGAAGAACAATGGCCACCCACCCTACATCGCTTTAGTTTTGGTTTGTGACCTGAGATGCTCGGAGCTGACTCCGGTGGACCCAGGTGTAATCAACAAACTCCCTCGGCCTTAGGTGGTATTGCCGCTAGCTCTGCAAAGCTCAACAAGTGCATAAAGCTCTTGTCATATGTTGAATAATCTGCAAGAGGCACCCATTGAGTTTCACTAAAAATACTGCGAATTGGCTTTCCTTCTTAGAGAGCAACACTACCTAACACCTATTACCACTGCATCACACCTTAATTCTCTTAAAAAGCTTTTATCAAAATTAGGCAAGCTAAGTACAAAGTGCATGCGGAGTTTAGTTTGAATAATAATTGTAAAGACTTAGCTTGTCTATCTCCCCAATGAAACCCTTGATCCTTCCTTCTTGACAATAGAGGCGGAAAAGAATTGAACTAAAATCCCTATTACAACAAAAAATGCCTATAGAAGCTTCATACTTACGAAAGCTCCTTACTCACTAATAGGCTAATATCTGCTGATAGCTTTATTTTGCTTCTTGGGTCCATGAATACCCCGGAAAGACCCTACAATACAGCCCAGGAAACAACTTGACTGCAAAAAAGTGCATTTTAAAAGGTTGAATAGTTGTTCCTTACTTAAGGACCTCTAAAACAGCTTTTAATGATGCATGATATCTATCTAAATTTTACTACATAAATAAGTATATCACCTAAATAGATCTTAATAACAATAAATTCTACCCGGTAAGAAAGCACATAAGACATGATCCATTAGCTTTACAAAGTGTACTAGGGTGTGTTTTACTTAGTTAATCTAAAAGGAGTAAATACGTAACTGAACGAAGTACATT
>CM023097.1:23479649-23544163 GCA_013103745.1 Gardenia jasminoides
TTTCTTACTAAACTAATAAAGTGTATATACCACAAACCCGGCAATCTCCCTGAAAATACATGTTTTGCATCACGCTTTATATGAACAAATGCCATTTTAGGAAAATCTATCAACTAACATACAGTAATCAAGGACTAGTCTCTAGTAAGCTTCATAATAAAGTAAAGGAAGGTACCAACCGCAAGGCATACCTTAGGAATTTGTGGTAATGAGTCAGAAATTACAGTGGTTACATCAATTTTACCTGGCATGATGACAAGTTGTTAATCTTGATGATAATGCCTCATCTTTTATGGCTGTAAGAGAAAATGCTCTGAGAGCAGACAATGCCCATACCCAAAACTGTATAAGATCATACCCATGTGTTTCACAAACAATCCACGAGATAGAACATGGTACGCCACATTTGTCTCTAGGATAAATAACTCGCGAAAGAAGACTCCCTTGTCAGGTTTTTCAAGAAAGATGTTCGGCCTCCCAAAACTGAATATTAGATATACTCTTGATTAGTTCAAACCCAACAATTTTGCATCAAGTGTAGTAATCAGTGACACCCTAGACAAGGCATCATGGTCAACATTGCTTTTGCCAGTCTTATATTTGATCATCACAAAATAGTATCAATAAAGGCTGCTACCCACCTTGCATGTCACTTGCTTAGCTTGGTTTGTGACTTGAGATGCTTAAGCTGACTCCGTGGATCAGTGTGTAGAACAAACTCCCTTAGCCCTGTAATGCTTTTCGCTAGGTTTGCAATGCCTTCGAACAAGTGCATAAAGCCTTTACTCATATGTTGAGTAGTTTACCTACCATTGAGCTTCTTTCTTAATCGTAGTATGCGACCTGGCACGTCTCAACACCTATACCGGACGATCACACTCAATTTCAAAAGCTTTTTTCAAAGTTAGGCAAACTAAGTACATAGGTGCATGTAGTAGAGTTTCTCCTTGTTTGAGTAATTGGAAAGACCATTTGTTCATCTCCCCAATGAAACATCCTTCCCACACCCAAGCAGAACATGCTGTAATTGAGCTAAAATCCGATTAAAAGTCAAATTTATAAAAGCTAGCTAAGCCATGAAAGCTCCTTACTCACCCAACGTGAGGTAGGAGTTGGCCATTCAATGATAGCTTTTATTTACTTTTGGTCCACTTGAATTCTCGTGTAACGCAAATACAACCTAGAACAATTTATCATGCTGTACCTAAAGATAGGCATAAAGTTGTTCCTTACTTTAAGGGACCTCTAAAACAGCCTAGGTTACGCATGATGTGGGCTCAATCTAAGTTCTACTATAAAATAAGGATATCATCAAAATAGACGACAACAAATTACAATTGAAGAAAGCACGTATGACATGAGATTCATTAAAAGCATGAAGTACTAGGTGCATTAGTTATCCAAAGGCAACCAAACCAACGCGCCACAAACCCATGTTAGTCTTAAATGCAGCCTTCCATTCATCACCATCTTTGATCCTAATTTGGATGATAACCACCTTAAGATCAATTTTAGTAAAAATCACAGCACCATAGAGTTCATCAGTCAAGCATGTCATCAAGACGCAGGAAACGGGATGGCGACACTTACCGCGATAGCATTTATGGCACCCAAGAATCGCTGCACATCCTCCTTTTCACGCCCCATCCTTTAGGCACAAGTAGAACAGGCAATGGCATGGTCTGGTGCCTCTAAGTACTCAGCCTTTGCTCAAGAGTCCCTTCTACTGGCATTGAATTTCCTTGGTTTCCTCGTATTGTCCCATACCTAAGTGGGCTCTGCTAGGGTAAAGATGCACCCGTGAACAGAGATCTATTTGATGCTCACCTCTTAAATGGGGTAGAACGGAATTTCATCAGAAACACATCTTGAAATTCCCGCACAGGGTTAGCAAAGAACTAGACAAGGAAACATCAAGTTGGTCAGTACTTCCCTTTGAAAAGCGAGCGCGTGAAGATAGTACTGGAGTAGAGTATAAAGTTTTCTCTTATAACTTTAGCCTTTGCAATTAAACCGCTTTTCCCTTCAATTTCTCCCTTGGCCTAATCATTTTAGCTGCCTTCCTTCATTTAGTTCCACATTGGTTTAATTCTTCTTCACATCATGAGTTTTAATTTCCCCTTTGTCCTAACTCACAGGTTTCTTTTCCTTCAAGTTCCTCCTTCAAATCTCTTTTGAAGGCTCTGGTCCCTCATGCACTGTTGAGGTGTAAGAGGTGCAAGCATCACAATCTTTTATTTGCAAAAGAAAATAGAATACTTGTTTGTGAACTCATCCCTAACCAACCTTCTATCAACTGTTACTGATCGCCTTCCAAGATAACATGAAAGCAAAATTTTGCATAGGCACAACATCACATATTACTCATCATTAAACGCCCATCAATGGAAAAGAAACAAGTAATTCTGTTTGAGTACACTGCATCTCGGGCCACCATGGTTTACGCCATCGAAACTGGTGAAAAATTTGTTTGTCAAGTTGTCGGTAGCCAATGATCCACCAAGACGGCACTTGCAACGCCGGGTACAACCCCCTGGATCAATGACTAGACCGCATTACTATTCTCCTTGATGGCAACGAGTAGAATATGTTCTCCCACTGGCTCGCCTACCCTGTATACTACCAAAGCTCAGTTTGTTTACCAAACTACAACACACGTCCACACCATTACTGCTCTTCACGATTTCTTCACTTCCTCCTTCTAGTAGAGGCATGTCGGCACATTCATCACTCCTCTTACCGCCGCGCGACCATTTTCCATTAGGTAGAACAAGCATTGCTCAACACTTGGGACACTGAGAGGCAATGCCACCAAACCCCTCACACTTCAAGACTTAAATGGCCCCTATCATGGGTTTGGTAAAGATCCGCATTAGCCTTAGACTGTTCTCTCCAAATGCACTAGATAGAGGAGAGACAGTTTGATGAATTGCAGAGGATGGATTCGTTTTGGTAATTCGTAGCAGAAAATAGGTTTTGTCGGTTTCCTCTGTTTTAATTTCCAAATGCGGGTTGGAATTGCAGAACTACTCCTCGCTCCACGTCCTGAGAAGCCATCCACCAATCCTTCAATATCAAAAAAATATCAAGAATAACTAAAATTAGGCTTTAATCTCCTTAGAAAACGGGCCATGTTGTTTCAGATCTTCTTGACGCTTTACTCATCATGTCATATTTCCATTTCCTTAAAATAATCCTCCATCAATAAATTCTCTTTTGAGGCATTTGCACTTTGTAATGTAAATTCATAGAAAATTCTGAACAAATTCTTCCTCATATTACCCATTATGTCAACGTTGCACAGCCTGTTCTGTTCTCCTTTGCTTTACTTGTGTTGTCCAATTCGTAGATAGCTGCATATCTTCGCAACGGCTTACCCCTTTACCTTTTGCTCTTTCAAAGGTAAGGTTGACGCTTAAAGACCTTTTCCATTTTTCTTTCGCCCTGCAGATTTCAGATCGATTTCCTCGAGCGTGGAAATGGTCATTTTAATTCCCTTTGATGGAATCATTACTATTTTCACCATGGTTCTTTCTTTCTCTTCTTTCAATGGATTTTGTCTATAATTCCTCATTGAACTACCATCTAATTCTATTTCAGTTTTCCTTGATTTCTTTGAGGAACTCTCAGTAGTTCCTAGTTTATCGCCTCGATCTCCTCAATGTATGGGATTTGCTCTTTCTCTTTAGACCGGTGGTAATCATGCAGTTTGCATTTGAACGCAGTCAGCATTACTATATTGATTCTCCTTCGCTTCAGACATTTTTCTTGAACCTTAAAATGAACAAATTGTGATAGAAAAGACCTCACACACTTTGTCAATGTGATGTCCCCTCATACTGTATCACTCAAGTGTTTGTTCCACTCTAATGATCTCACTAAGCACCAAATTCCCTGATCTTCCTCCTGAAAAATTCAGAAATTTCAAGCAATTCAAGGAGATCCTTATCACCAATCACCCTAAAATGTGATGACCCTTGATTCTGAAGACAATAAATGACATCTAAAGAGTTGAGAGTTTAGAAAGCACACAACTGACCCAAAACTGAAAGAAATCAGTCATATAGTGACCTAAAGAAATTTAGTTAAGAAACTAAGACACACCAATTTCAGCAAGAGTTCACAAATAGAAAGGCAATATAATGTTGCTGGAAAGTGTAGATAATTCGCGGTGGCACAAGCAAGAAAAAAATCAACAAATGCTGAATCTTTTCAATACCTCAAAACCCCATTTCATTTTGTTAACCCCACTAAGGTGGTGGAAAATCTCCTAAACTGGTTTGGCCTTGTTTTGGGCGGTTGGTATTGGATAAAGGTTTAAGATGCTGTTTGTTGTTAAGTTAGGTTTTGGTTTTTGTATTTCTAATAAACAGAGGAAACCGATTTATGGAAGGAAAGTAAGCTGAAATTGTGAAGCAGAAATTTGGTTTAGTTCTTCCTTGAACAGATTTCTTTTGTTCAACATGCAAATATGTTTCAACAATTCCCCAAAGATGTACCCCAGTTGTTTAAACAATAATTTGCAAAATCAAGAATGGGTGTCAACACCCAACAAATGATTCAAGCAAGGAATTTTTTTTTTCGTGTACGGGTTCGCTCCTTTCTTTTTTTTCTTTTTATAACCGATAAATGCTGCTCACAAGATTCAAAGATCAGTTGGAATTTCCAGAATTCAAGATCTTTCTAGTTGATTTCTTAAGAAACTTCAAGAAATGCTCCAAAGTTCAAGATTTGGTTGAAACTTGTTCAAGAACTTTTTAGGGTTTGTTTCAAGAATTCAATATGCCACAAGGTATGTCAAGAATCAACAATTTCAGCAAGGAAAGTCACAGAATTTTTTGGTTTAGATCAGCCGCCTCTAATTTCCAGCAATTGACACAAGAAACAACTCATAATAGTAAGACAGATTCTGGTCAAAGAACAAGACAAAAATGGACAGCAACAAGAACAACAAAGTCCCACTCTAAAGCTGATTTGAACACAAGAATTACTACAAGAATTGGTAAAAGTAAGGCTGAATTAAGATGACCGATTTCAGACTTCAAGACGCACTCCACCCAGCAATGCTTTGACAAACCAAATTTAGAAAGAAATACAAGAAAACCCTAGCAAAGACCTGCTGGATTCATGGACAGATTTTGACTCTTTTTTTTTTGTTTTTTTTGATTCAAGACTCAAGAACACAAGAAAAGACAAGAACACTA
Organism: Gardenia jasminoides; assembly: GCA_013103745.1. NCBI lineage: Eukaryota > Viridiplantae > Streptophyta > Magnoliopsida > Gentianales > Rubiaceae > Gardenia > Gardenia jasminoides. The sequence continues at coordinate 23,484,854 of CM023097.1, forward strand.
TCAAGAAACTAAAGATGCTACCTGATGAACAAAGGACGCTACAGATGATGAACAAGAACGTTGACACAAAACAAGAAAGTCCATTACAACAAGAATTAAAAGGGGATATACTGATACTGCCAATCCAGTCTCATAAATGCATGGTGCAGGATCTAGACGATCAAGTTGAACTTACGGAAGACTCTCGAATTTCTAACCCATGGAACTACTAACCTCAATTCTAATCTTAACCTCAGGAACAATGAATTAACAACCGCTACCGCTGGTAGATAATGCCACAATCAATGTGGTTTGATGATAAGTCTAATGAACACTCAAACCCTCAAGTAGCTCCAAAGAAGAATTCTTAGAAGAGACGCATATTCTCACAAGAATGTTGAAAATTTGATTAAAAGTTCCGCACCATCCAATCATAGGCTGTATATATAGCCTCCAGAAAACTAAATCCTACTACTACTATGAATCAATGAAAGACTAATCCCAATTGAACTAGGGTTTTGACCCTCAAGCCTAAGTGTACCTTGGTCAAGCTCCAACTAACAACCAGAATTTAACTAGCACATGAAATTGGACTCCAATTACCAAGCTCATTTAGCAAGGTAATCTCGCCCATTACAACCTAAACAAAAACAAAACTTAATTCAAAAGCAAGAAAACTCCTAGTTAACCCTGCAACCTGGTTCTGCTTGAAACTTCCACGTAACTCTCATCTTCAACGACAGACCGATGAACGCAGTTTAAAGATCCTCCATTTCCAAGTTCTAGCGTTACCTTGACATCCTACTTGGTTTTCTCAGATCGATACAACGCTAACGCTTGCATGGAATCCTCCTTAAGCTTCTGGCACGTGTTCTTTCGCGACAAGACCTACCTCGGTATTGTTAATGTTCGGTCTTCTAAGCGGTAGTTCCAGGTCATCTACCGCCCAGATCTAGCAGGTAACGGGCTCACAAAGGCCCATTATAACATAACACGGGTGAAGTTTAATTAGCTTTTGCAGACGAAGCAAAGAAACCGAAGCTACCAATACCTCTAACGCTCCAAAATACTATGAATTAAACATTGTTGCCTAAAACAAAGTAGCTATCGAATTTAAGACCCAAACGCTACCCCATTGGGATCTTGTATTTAGATACGTTTCAAAGAATCGGGACACAGTACAACCCATCAATCTTTCTTCAACAACTCCAAAGAGTCAACTGCTTCCTGCTGCAGGGACAAGCTCCAAACCAGCCACCACTCTATTATCTTGGAAACCACACACCTCTCTTCTTGTATCTCAGCATCCCACCCATCTCGAGGTATCCCATGACCACATCGCATCTGCATTCTATCATTCGTCAGCTGCACTCAAGGGTCCTGAACATCAGGAGCTTCCTCCTGAGCCTGCAGCCCTCTCGCTGCCTACTCCATCCCTTATATACCGCAGAAAGTGTTTCAGTTTTGAGGAAGTACTCTGCCTGGTAAGAAATCCCAACATCAGCCCCTCCGTGAGCTCCCAAGTGAGCATCATCCACCCGCCAGGCTCCTCCAACCCCGCCGCACTGCAGTCCCTCCCACTCACTTCCTCCCAATCACCCTACTAGTAAACAGGAACTAAAAGTGCTCAAGTGCATTCTCTTCGCCTCCCGCCCTTTCCTGAGTAGTCCCCACCCTAGAATGCTGCAAAAAGATCAACCACCTCTTGCTTGTGACTACACTACCGCTCTACTCCCCATCAACATCTCTTGCCCTGCACCTTCACATCCATATCTCGGTTTACCTGCTACCGTTTGCTTCTGCCCATCTCAGCGAGCCTAGTTTCGTGTCCCTATCTGTGATGAGTGATGAAAGGAATTAAGATTACAGCCTGTTGGAGTTCTACAGACTTGACTCTTCTAACCTACCTCAATTCTAGACCCCAAACCCAGAATGTTTAATTAACGGCCTGCTGTTAGGGGACGAGCTGCTGTTCCTGGTGGGGAGCTTGAGCTTCCTATAAAGCCCAATAACACTGTGTTCCTCTGTATCGTTAGCACTTGTATTTGCTAGTTTTCACAAAGGAATAAAGCCTGTGCACCTGATTGACAAAAAGTCTTCAATAAATTCTCGGCCCATGATAGCCTATCTGAAAAGTTCCAATCCTACTTGCCTACTATGAATCAAGAATAATCCTTAATGAACTTGTTTTCACCCATAAGTTAAAGTTGTACTTTTGTCATAAGCCCAAACATACTAACTTCAGATTTTAACTATAGACAGGTGTTTGAGTCGAGCTACTCAAGCTTATTTTAGTAAGGTAATTCGCCCATTACAACTTAAACAAAACAAACTTCTATGGCCTGAATTGAGACCCTAAATCCAAATGTGATTTTGCTAAAGCTACATCTTCAATGCATCTCTTGAATTTCAATCACTTGAATTAATGTAAAATAGCTTGTGATCCTCACTGCTGCTTTTTAGATCACTTGAATGATGAATCCTTCCTTGGACAGTTTTAGCTCTTTCATTCCCTCCTTCTGAAGGCGATTTGTCCCAAATCAGGATCGCTTATGATGAAGAATGTCGGGACCATTTGTGTGAATGCAGCCAAGAAGCTTTGCCGCCTCACCCAATTTGAACACTAACCAACATGCACACATCAGCTCACAATGGTTTTACACGCATCTCCGGGCCTTTGACACCGGATCAAATATAAAGAACTAAGTAAGATTCATCAAGTAGTTGTATTCAACACTTTCCTATAACAAGAGGGATATATGTGAATGTCACACCATCCCAACATTTTGAACACAATTTAAAAAAGACATTAGAATCACTAACACGAAGTAGGATATGCATGGATAATAAAGACACTTAATAAAACTAATAGGAACACATGGGACCAGAAGAATGAACAGGATTACCAAAATAACTCAAAACAAACTAGAAGAATCGCAAGACTCAAAAAAAACACATGACATAGATGGATTCAAAATAAATTTCACACAAGTAAAATAAACAAGACACCCAAGATGATGTAAACTATCTGTAGCATAAGGGTCATAAAGTAAGTAGACAGCTTTGTCAAACTTCATGATTCTTGATAGTTAACCATAAGGACTGCATATAAACAACTTTAAAACAATGTCAATTAACTCTAGAAGTTTAGCATACATGACAAGTCAAGAAAATGAACCATGCACAAGAAGGTAGTAACCCATTCACAAGATTAGGCATAGAACTACCATAGCCAACTTAAGAGTAATTCTAAAGAAAACACAAAGGTAGTAGGTTAATATGAAAACAAAGAGAATTAGAAGAATTCTACCTTTCTTTGGTAATTGAAGTAACTACACTTTTACCAAATTTAGTCAGACAATTGGTTTAGAGCTCATGAGGCAATGGATTTGTCTTGAAAACCCGTGGAAATGGAACAACATACTAGGCAAAATAAGTTGGTTAGTAAAAAGTACATGATGTTTGCTCTACTGGTTTAGTATTGCTTGTTTCTCTTTTTTTCTTCTAATTAAAACAGCAATTTTGTTTTTTCATGGATTTTGCCTCAGTTTATCCTTCAATTCTTCCTTTGTGCAGCAGCCTTCTTTGAGATGATGATGTCTAGCTCATCGCTTTGACTAGCTCTCTTGATTGCTTTTCATGTAGAAGAATAGCAAGGTCTCTCAAAGTTGCTCATAAGTAAGGACCCAAGCTTGAAACGACACCATTAAATATGAAGGAATACTTATTAGTTTTCCCAACACTTAAACATCTGTTTCTCTCCCCAGCTACAAACAATAGAATAAATATCACAAAATAACTACTGGTCAATAATGCACCAATGTCTGTAGTAAAGTTTATAACCCATAGCACTTTGGTTTAGGTATTGAATAAGATCACGGGTTGAAGATTCATTCTCAACCATATTAAGTTTGGGGTTGAGTACAACTCACAATGGCCATGCCAAGAATTTTATCCCGACGTGAGGCTAAAGTGTAGAAACCAGTTTTGTTTAATGACATCTTCTGTCTTACATCACCAATGCCAAAACATTTACCCTTGTTACAGATAGTGATTTGAGGGGAGTCTTTTGAAGTTTGAACCCCTCTGAAGGTTTTATCCCGAACAAATGATTGATTCATGGTTATTCATCTTCCATAGCCATGGTTAAATCTGCAAAATTAAGGTTAAACCTGCAAAATTAACAAACGCTAGTAGAAAATGCCTCCACACCCCCATGTACTCTCACGTATCACCTCAGTTTTGTTCACTCTAATGATCTCACCAAGCACGCCAAATTCTGATCTTCCCCCTGAAGAATTCAGAAATTTCAAGCACTTGACATCACCAATTACCTTCAAGAATGTGATGTAATACCCCTTGATTCTTTCTTTAAGAATAATGAAGTCACAAAAGAGTTGAGAATTTAAAAAAGACCAACTAGACCCAAACAAACCTAGAATTGTTGAGAAATAAGGACTAAAAGAAACTAGTTAAGAAACCAAGACAATAACTTGGCAAAGCGCACCACCTAATAAGAGACAATACAATGTTGCTGGAAAGTGTAGATAATTTAAAAGTATATTTTGACTTCAATTTTACAATTCAAAAGTTTATTTAGTTAACCCTAACTACATGGTGGAAAATTTCCAATATGTCCAAACAAGAGTTTTAATGAATTTGAAAAGTTGACCAATTAGGCTTCAATTTGAAACTATAACTTGGACAATTTCAAACTGATTTATGTTTTGAGGTCTTAAGTCACGAATTTAGTGAACCTGAGATCCGTCAGACAGAATATATTCGGACTGAACATCGATAGAAAAACAAGAAACAAGAACAATGGCAGAATTTGGAAACTAGATGGAACACTACCCATTGGACTTTTGCTGAAATTTGGGCAGTTTGGGTAATGTTGGTTGACCTGATTCCAAGAACGAATTAGTAGGCAGAAGCTGGGACCTGATGTTCCCAGATTACTATGCCGGTTTTCAAAAGATCCACTGGAATGAGGAATCCTTCAAACCTTGTCAAAGTAGGTTAACCAACAAGATCAACAGATTTGCATGCTCTAAACACCACAGGGTGGGTTAAGACTAATTTTTTTTTTGGATCAGCAAAGAATTATTCCCAAACGGAAGAAAGGGCAAGACAGTTTCCAATTTTCTCTCAAAAATTTCCAGTTTCAGAACGCTTGTTTGTTCAAGAATACTCAAAAGAATTCCAGACATTAAACACAGCCCCTTCAAGATGATTTCAAGACAGATGATGACACTTGACAAAATTTTGCCAAACAATTCAAGAACAAGGCACAGATCTGGAAAGTTCAAGGCAGCAGCTTGTTTTCTTTTCTCCTTCTTTTTTCTTTTTTTTTTGTAAGCCAAAACCTGCTTTAAACCACAATCAGGTGGAACCTGATTTCAAGAACTTCCAACCTGAAAGTTTCAATAAAATCTGAAAATAGTGTCCTAAGTTCAAGATTTGGTGAAACTTGTCTGCATCCTGAGTATCAGTTTGTTTGAATCAAGAAGGCCCAAGGTATGTCAAGAATCACCTCAGTTCAAAGTCACAGAATTTTTTGGTTTAGATCAGCCCCTAATTTCCAGCAATTGACACAACAAGAAACAACTCACAATAGCAAAGACAAATTTGGTCAGCAAACAAGAATAAAAAAAATAGCAATGAACAATAACAAAGTCCTACTCCAGAGGGATTGAACACAAGATTGCAAAGCAGATTCAGATGACCAGATTTCAGGGATCTCAAGACGACTCAACTAGTAATGCTTGACAACCAGAAATTTAGAAGCAAGAAATACAAGAAAACCCTAGCAAAGACCTAAGGACTTTATGTGTGGGATGATTTTGACTTTTTTTTTTTTTTTTTGATTCAAGACTCAAGAACACATAAGAAAAGACAAGAACAACAATCAAGAAACTAAAGATGCATCTGATGAACAGTGACGCTGCTGAAATTATGAACAGTAACGTTTTTTTTTTTTGACACAAAACAAGAAACGACAATAACAAGAAAAAAGGGGATATACTTGATACCGCCAACTTTCTTCATGCCAGCATGATGTGAGTTGATGTGACGGACCTAGACCGAATATCAAGTTGGACTTACGGAAGACTCTCCATTCCTTTATCCGCGCGAACTACCAACCTTGAATTTAATCTAAACCCTAGAACAAATGAATTAGCGAACCAAGGCTGTTGGTAGATGACGCCACAATCAAGGTGGTTCTTGATTGATAAGTCGAATGAACACTCAAAACTCTCAAGTATTCAAGAAGGAATCTCTTAGAGAGAGAGTATGTTTTTACAAGAATAAGCTGAAAATTTGATTGATAAAGTCTTAATAAATTAGTCTCCATCATAAGCTGTATATAGCCTTGAAAAACTAATCCTACTACTACTATGAATCAATGAAAGACTAATCCCAATTGAACTAGTTTGACCTCATTAAGTCAAGTAAAATTTCTCAGCTCTCCAACCACTAACCAGAATTTTAACTAGCTAATATGGCAATTGACTAATTACTCAAGCTTATTTAGCAAGGTAATTCGCCCATTACAACTTAAACAAACAAAACTCTAGATGGTCAATTGAGACCCTAAATCCAAATGTGATTTTAAGCCAAAGTTAGGGTTTCAATCCTTCAAATGCATCTTCTTGAATTTCAATCACTTGACCTTTGAATGATGATCCTCTTGCCAGCTTTGAAGATCACTTGAATGATGAATCCTTCCTGGAATGGAGCCGACACCTACATTTATGTTCAAAAAGGAACAGTTTTGGTAAGTTTTCGCATTCAATCAAGCCAAACCATTCTTTATCACGTCAACCAACCCGAAGCTATACTATGTATCGACTTCAACACAACCCCAGCCATGTTTGGGTCGCTAATGTCCATGTCATCGCACGAATAATGGGTGCCCAAACACCTAAACTGGGATAGACCCATTAATTGGTTTATTGAACAAAATGGCGAGGGCTTCATGCACTAAACCACACCTAACAATGCACTCCACCTACCATCAACGGGAATTTTGTCTAATCATTTCATTACTGATAGAAAACCATGAACATACCATAAAAGATATGTAGCCTATAATAAATGAAATAATTATATAAATTGTTCTGTTGTTGTAAATAAATTAAGGGCCAATAGGTCTCCTCCAATCCATACCACAATTAACTTATGATTGTATTTTCGAACTTTAAACTGAAATTAATTGGTAAATTTATTGGAGTATGTCAAAGAGAAACAAGAGTTTCCTCAGATGAAAGCATTTTTCAGCACACCTCCACATAAGAGTTTTGCCTAAACAACCGGCGGATTTGCTCCTCGGAAAGGGCTCCTGCAGATGTCTGCCACCAGTCTCAAAATGACCGGTGGTACTCCTGGGCCGCCATAAGGCAAATGGGAACTAAACCCCAATGCACCAATCAATGGAATGTAAGGGAAATTTTTGAGAGAGAGAGAGAACCGACAATTTAATGGCATATAGTAATTAGATCCAAATTTGTTGGGAGCCTAGTTTTTTATAAAAACAATTTACATGCCACATGTCCCCATTTATTAAACATAAGCAGTGGAGGTTTAACGTGCCTGAACTTGGCTCTTGCTACCATCTCAATCTGACACTTAGAGAGAGAGTTGTTTATCACAGATGCATGGAATGAAATTTGCAGACAGCCTGCCCCAGGTAGGTGCCGAGACGCATGTAAGCAAGAAACCCACAGAATCAGAAGCAGTAGTCCCTTCCCTAAACAACCAGCTGTGAGCTGCCTGCCAGCACCATGTTTCTGGCTAACGCTAGCAACGTCAAACTCCACAACCAACCCTACACCTCGTAATCCACTCAACCTCATCTAACCTGAATGAATTACACCCCATGGCATTAATCAATATTTGGGAATCTCGATTCCACCACTATATGCCTGTCCTTACAACCCCACAACCTGGCAGCAAAACCTGAGAAGTGCTTAGCCTCAAACTGTGAATGAGTCAATATCCCAAACTCCCTGCGAGATAAAGCCACAAAGAAAGCCCCCATCCTCAAGACACCCCTCCTCCCCCCTCCTCCTGGACAAGAAGCATCGAACATCCGTATTCGCTTAAATCCGCCATTTCTGGCAAATTCTATAACCTTGGAGATCTAGGACACGCTGTCAAGATTACCAAGGATCGAGCAGATAGACAAACTACAATCAAAACCCTAGGCTATCTAGTAAATTTCTCACCCACAATGTATCCTCAACATCGCGCATACCTGCTCATCTAACCGCTTCAACCAGACGAAAGCACCCTCAAGCAAAACCATAATCGCCATAAGATACTGTGTAAGCACTTTACCAGCTGCACCAACTCAAAGTTCAGAATACCAATCCCACCAAAATTCCACCGCGGACTGCATTCTTCCTTCAACCATCTGCCTCTAAGAATGAAAGCTCCCTCAAAATAATGCTGTGTTTCCTTTGCTGCATCTCCATGAGTTTTAAAATATGATCCACCAACTCGCTAGTATTACTGCGCAGTTGTGTCTCTGCACACCATCTAGTGTCGTTCAAAACACCATAGAAAAAAGAACCCTCAGGGAATAGACGGATGCTAGCACCAGCATACAGCTTAGATCTCGAACGAGTCTCCTCGCCACCAACTCCATAAGCTGAGCTAATTAAAAACCCCCATGCTACGTTTCCTTCAATCCCACAACATGGAATTCCGACTACCAAAGTAAAACACTTTCCCTTAAGAGCCTCAAACTAGTCCCCATTACTGTGAACTGTGACACAATTCAAATGACCAACCAGGATATACCCCTGCCAGAGCGCCCTGACTCCAAATGAGGGAAAAATTACGCTAGCGGGCCCCTAGCCCACCCGCTATCCCACCGTGAGCAAAACATCACCCTCTAGAAACATCCCAAATAATGTGTAACTCCATCAGAGGCTCTTAACCCAAAGATCAACTGGGACGGCACATCAACTCTTGATCAACCGCCTTCCTAGTTCAAGCAGTTCCTTCCAGCCCATAAGCACTCTCCCCTTCCTAAACACCCAATTATAACTGCATAATTTGGGCAGCGTCCCACCACAGTAATGTAAGTCCCCAAATCCTTTACCTCCCCCCCTCCACACTGTAATTTCACCCAATGCCGTCTTCCAAATTTCAGACTAGAACCTAAAATATTTTTTAAGTAAATGGCAGAATTCCTCAAAGGGGAACTACTGCCAGATGTGGATCTGATAGAGCCAGATATGTCTTAATTCAAAACGATCTTCGCCTTTGATAACCACTTTCCCTCGCCACCAGGTGATAATGCGCCACCCACGCCCTGGGGATTAAGGAATCTTCCTCTCAGCAGGTGGAGTTGCCTGTAGTGATAGGGGTTTGCCGTGACTGCCTGTTGCCTGCAATGATATCCTTCCTACCCGAAGTGTCCCTCCTCCCAACCAAGAAACAACTCTTGGAAGGGTTTACTAGTTGCCCCGAAATCTGTTGATAGGCTTCTGTGAATCCCCATTACACACCCCTCAAGGATGCCTTACCTGCATTTGAAAAAATCATAATATCATCCGAAAACCCCAAATGCGTGACTGTGAACCCTTTAACACCTATATAGTATGGCACAAACTTAGGGTTATCAAGCAAGAAGTTTAAATGGAGAGGACTTCCTCGCTGCAATCACAAACAAGCACGTGGAGATATAGGGTCCTCTCGGTTGAAGCTCCACGATAAATGAAAACCCACTAGGGTTTCCCATTAACCAAAAAGAAAATGGCATCCCGAGATCAGCCTCATGCACCATATCCAGCCACACCTCCCCAAATCCAAACCTCCTCATGACCCGGATTAAAAACATCTAGGAAACCCTATCATACACCTTAGCCATATCGAGCTTGAGTGCGACATTTGACCCTTGGACCTTCTTACCAATCCCAGAAATCAACTCCTCAGCCAATAGCACGTTATCCGAGATCATCCTCCCTTTGACAAATCCACTCTTCATGGATATGATCCGGCAAAACCTTCTCCGGACGCATCGACAAAATTTTGCCAATATTTTATTGAAGAAATTACAATGTATAATAGGGACGATACTGCAAATGACCTAGATTGACTTTGGAATCAATGCTATCCATGTAGATGTCACACCCATCGGAATCTCCGACCTTGCAAAGAAATCCAGCACCGCAAGATACAAATCTCCTTATAACATACCCCAACAAGAAAAATGACCCTTGAAACCCGCTCGAACTGGGCAACTCTCCCCCACTCATTTGAAAACCACCTTCCTCACCCCTCCATCTCCGAATAACCGAAGCTCATCATTATTAGATTGACAGAGCTGAATAGCTTCCATCAATTGGTCCTCTTCCTGCACACATGGTTGACCCTCCCCCAAGTTTTTGAGAACTTTACCGCCGCCTCCTCCACCCTGTCCTCCTCTTCAACCCATTCCCATCACCACACACACTCCATGAATGAACACCTTCGAAGGCCTTGGTCAACCAGTGAATGGAAGAACTTGGTATTAGCATCCCTGCTTAATGAATTTTAATCTAGTCTCTACTCTGCAGATGCCGCTGTAACTTCTGGCCTACCTCGCTCAAGCTCTGTTCTCGGCAAGCATGAGATTAGAGGCAGCCTTCATCCCAGGGGTTCTCCCAAGGTGACAATTCCTTACTTGCAACTTGCTCTTCTCTGTCTCTGGAACACGATCAAACACATTCCCAAACACTTCATGATTCCATTTAGATAACCGACACTTAACATGCTCCGAAGTTTATTCAAAAAACACTCCAGGGCCGCCGTAAGAAGGTTCCTTCCATGCCTTTTTTACCTCATCCAAGAAAGTTGGTAAATCCATACATTCGTGAACTGAAACTCTGACCCAAGCCCTCTTGGCGCAGTAAGAGATAAGCAATGGAGAGTGATTAGAGGCAGCTCTGGCCAGATGCCTAACCGACGTGCTAACCTCCAGCCGAAGCCATGCAGAGTCCAACAAGACCCTGTCAAGCCGCTTCCAGATGCGAGCCCGCCCTCCTCTATTGTTACACCAGGTAAAACTGGACCCCGAAAAACCAGCGTCAACCAGCTCCATGGAGTCTAAGAAATCCATAATCTAAAGCCTCAGTAATCCAAAAAGGCCGCCCTCCTCTTTTTTCTTCCTGGCTTAACACCACATTAAAATCACCCATTACCATGGTTGGTAATCCCAGCCCCTTTAAAGCCATTAGTTGCCGCCATAATTCTGCCTGTTCTACCATGTTACAGCTAGCATGAACCACCAATAACAAAAAAATGACAATTCAAAGGGGTGTAGCACATATCAAGAGCCAAACACTGACATGATTGAGACATGATTTTTGCCACCAAACTATTCTGAATTAAAACCCATATCCGACCAGCATCATTAGAACAAGCATTATTAAAACCCAGCTTGTGCTTGAACAAGCATAGTTTCCCATTATCAACTAAAGGCTCACAGAGCCCAGGCAACCCGACACGATGCAATTTTACTAATTTCTTAGCCCGAGCCACTGACATAGAATTAGAAATACGTCTAATATTCCAAAAGAGGAAATTAATCATTAAATACCGTAGAAGAAGTAAGCAAGCGTTTATTATATGCCTGGGCCGCCCTGACTTTATGCCGAGCCACCGTTTGCCACCCATACGCTTGTTGTATGCCATCCATCCTGCGCTTAAGGACTTCAAATGGATCACCCTATGATGGCGAATTCCTTCGTAGACAGACTTAAAGAACCCATCAGACGAGCCTGCATTTCTGCCACCACGCTAGCCTCCTCCTCACTAGAACAATCCTCGACGACAACCCTATCTGCAATCTGGTCAATCAAATCTTCTGCTGCATGCATCACCGCCTTTATCAACCAACCCCGCGATCTCCTCACTCAACTAAATACATCCACCCTCGCTCTCTAGCCTTCTTGCAGAGATCTGCAAGATCGCATACAGCGTTTCCAAAGCTTGGTTGCTAACACTACACTCGATCCCCCCATCTGTGCTTGATCTCATTTGATTGCCCCAACACCACAGCTTGGGACTACTAAGAAAGCTTCACCGTTTCCACTCTTAGTGAACTGTAAAGCACCCCACTTCAGGCTTGTTGATGCTGGGGATCAGCCTTAGGGATTACAATCTGCTGTTGTTGGGCATCATCATTCACTGGTGGATCCGACACAAGTGATAGACCTATCGGAGCACAACTATCCCTCCGCACGCCATCTTACACCAAAAACTCCACCACTCGCTAGGGCAAAGAACTCACCTCTCCTCTAAGCAGACCTCCCTCAAGGCCCTAATCAGTAAAGGTTCAACATTCCCATTCTTACCCGAGTCTTCAGTGCATCCTCATGGATGCTTCTGGCCTCAGACTCCTCCTCAACATGCCCCTCAAGGAAGTAGCACGAAAGGCAGTACAAGGGCCTTAAGCAACCTCCGTAAAGGACTCGCCAAAACCCCCCATCCCCATATCCACCCATACCCTAGCGGCAGAGATTGTAACAAATCTATCTCCACACAAACCCTTGCTACACTCGGTCGGACCAATGAAAGCGTGGCTGCATCTACCAGCAAAGGATTTCCCAAGCACGAAACAATATGGAATAGACATTGTTTGTTGAATAGATATACCGAGAGCTTTGGTAGACTGAACCAAACAAAAGCCAAAGACGATTCGTGATCAACATGAAACCTGGTAGACCATTTAAAAACGCGCATCGGCGCACCAAAAATATACCAGATGCTTCTCGCCCACACACGATGGAAATCAGCCTCATTCCCAAGTCGAATCAACACATGCCTATAATCCAGTAAGCCCACCGATGTTGATTCCTTCAAGTCTAGAGAGACAAAAAATTTCCTAATGTCCCTGCATCGTTGGGCCTTAGAGAACTTTCCCACCAACCCAAAGCGGAAAGAAGATGAAGCCTCCTTAATGTCCGATGCCTTGAACACCACAGCCGGTTCACCACGATGAGTGGCCTTTGTAGCATGTATTTTCGGGGCAGACGAGGACGCCACTCCCACGAATAGCGAGGAGAAGGATTTCTTTTGAAAATTCGGATTGGACTCAATGTGCCCTTCACCATCTGAATGGTAAAGGGCAGCAGCCGCTGCCATACTCAAGCAAAAACCCTAAAACGTAAACGAGAGAGAGAGAGAGAGAGAGAAATGTTGAAACAACCAGGGTCCGAGTCATTTGTTAGTTAAGTATTAGAGTCCAAGTTATTGAGTTATTGGCCTTAATATGATAGATAGTTGTTCATTGGTGTTGTTTGGAAATAAATGACCAACTTTGTGTCACAATCGATATGTCTTTAGTAAGTCTTTTAGTTATTTTATTTTCTAGTTCTAGTCATGGTAGGAGTTTCCTAAAATTAGCCAGCTTTAGTCTTTGTGGGGCCGATTAGTCCTTGTCCAAGTTGCTCTAGGTTTTGTGTCATGTAAACCTATAAATTGGCCATCTTATTCAATAAACAAGGGTAGTCGACGTATTTTCCAGTAATTGAGAGTATTTTCTCTCGCTTCTTGAAGCAAACGTTGAGCATGTTAGAAGGTTTCTAAGTGTTCACATGACTTTATCAATTATGTAGTCACCTTGATTGTGGTGTCGATCTAACCATCTTTCTCATTCTTGTGTGGTCCAAGTACGATTAAGAACGCCACTGCCAAACTAGATTCAAGCTTCTAGATCCTGTAGACTTGCGTGTTTCGAGTCTCATCTGAGATAGGGTGAGGATCGTATCAGTTGGTAATCAGAGCTACTTGAAGGTATCGAGTTATATCCCCTATGTTTTGTTGTGTTTTCTTCTTTGTGTCGAGTTCCTTGTGTTTGTTTGAATCTGTCCAAATTTATTGTTTGTTGTTTGTGTCAAGTTTCAGCTTGTTTTGTTCCTTATTTTGTGTAGTATTGTTGCAAATTCGTTAAGCCAAAAGAAAAAAAAATCATCAAAACAGCCGCTAGGGCTTTCTTGAGTCGCTAGGGTTCCTAGTTCACTAGGGTTTCTTTTCTTGCATTCAATTCTGTTCGGTCTTGTTGTTGCTATTTGTGTCATGTTTTTCCATCTCATTTATGTTTGATTTCATGTTTGCATACCAATTTTTGTGTCTTGTTTGTGTTCTTGTGTGCTGCTATCTTGTTGCTTCGTTCTTGAATTTTCTGTACTGAAATTCTTAGAGTTCTTGAATTTTGTGATTGACATCTTGAAGTTCTTGAGATTCTTGAATAAAATCTGGAAAATTTTCTTTATGTTCTTGACCAAATTCGAATATCCTTGCATTGCTTGAAATTGGAAGTTCAAAAACTTGAAGAATCTGTCTTCGTCGTGAAGCAATCAATTAATCTTGAAATTTGGTTGGCTTAATCTGAATTTGCAATTGTGTTTAAAGAAACACCTCTTAGCTGAACTTTCCAAATTGTTCAAGTCTAATCATAATTTGTTTCCAACGTTGACACCAAACGGATTTCCCTCTTGACCTTGATCCATGAAGATTTTGTATTCGCGTCAATTCCAGAAATTTTGACTTCAATAATTCAAGAATCAAGTGAACGGATTTCCCTCTTGTTTCTAAAATTGAATAGGAATCTGTCAAGCTTATAAGGAAACAAACCTGATTTGGACTTGGCTTCCAAAACCAGCTTTCCAAATTGGATTTTATTGCCAAAAACAAGATTTCCTAATCTAAAATTGAAGAGAAAACTGAACCTAACTAGGTGTGGATTTAGGAAACAAATCTGTTTGTGTGAATTGCTTGAAGATTCAAATTGACTTCTAGAATTTCCTTATGTTTAAGCTGAATCTTGGGTGATGAAATGTTTGCACTTGATTCTTGAATTATTGAAGTCAAAATTTCTGGAATTGACGCGAATACAAAATCTTCATGGATCAAGGTCAAGTCGGGTTCCATGTGCTCAACCATTTCTTTGCCAAATCCGTTGGGGACCAATGAATAAAGTGAAGGACAAGACATTTGGATTCCTTCTGCTCATTGGCTTGATATCCAAGTAGAAAGACGTGTTCAAGATGCTTGTGTTAAGTCGTCTGAAGCCATTAAAGAATAAGGACACAATTGTCCATTTTTCCCTTATTTACCTTAGTCATTTTTAATCTTGAATTGGAGGAATAAATCGGACCAGCCTTTGTTCAAGGATGTCCGAATTTTAGTATCTTAGCCATGTTGGCCTATTCTAGTTAGGTTAGATTTTTTAGTAATTTGAGTCCAAGTTACATTAGATTTTGAGTCTTTGTAAGGCTATAAATAAGCCTGCAAACCATCAATTTTAATCAAGCAAGTTATATCAAATTTTGTGATTTTTCACTTTCTCTTTCCAAGAGAGCATTTCTTGAATACTTAAGAGTTTTCTTGAGTTATTCAATCTTGAACTTATCAATCAAGTAATCACCTTGGTTGTATGCTCTTCTACCTACAAGGTTGGTTTGCTAGATTGTTGGTTCATGGGTTAAGGTTAAGTCCAAGGTTCGCAAACCTGGGGTTTAGAGGGGTCAATTGTTCCGTCATCCAACTTGAATTTTCGTCTAGATTCATCATTGACAAATACATCCCCAACCATTGGGAGGGATCGTATCAGGAATTCTTGAGTTCTTGAATCAAAACTTTACATCCTTGAAGTAAGCAAATTATTTCCAGCTTTATGATCTAACGAGTTTCAACTTGAAGCTGAATTTGTTTCTTGGACAAACCTTGATCCACGGTTGTTAGTTGCTAAAAAAAAACATGAACAACCTTGTTTGGATCATTGAATCTTTCCAAAACCCTTCGCAAAACAGTTTTTGGAAACTAAAAATCAAGCTTCAATGTTTTAAGAAACAAACAGCCGACCTTCTTGAAGCTGTTCGACCTTGGATTAGGAAACTACTCCAATTCATTCACCAACCTCGTTTCTATTTCCCAAATTCTCTTGGAACTGGGCAAAGGAAGTTATAAATCCTTTCTTAGCCTAGAAAAGAGTTTAATTTCCAGAATATTAACCTCCTCCAAGAGCTACAAGCCTGAACAGCCATGGTTTCCAAAATTCTGTCAAGTCCGAACTTGGAATTATTTCCAAATCAGGCTTGAGCAAGATTTTATCCAAAATTCCAACTACCATCACTTTCGAAAAACCATTCCAGCTTTCCGAATTGAGTCATTAGGGTCTTCTAAGTTCCCAATTCCAGCCGTATCTTGTTCTTAATTTGTCCTAATTGTCCAACTTTGTTTCAGGTCTTGAGTTATCAAATCTGTCCAAAACTTTGAGTCAAATTCCAGCTTCAATTTCTGAGTATTTGATACGAACCCACCCAGAGGGCCTGAACTCGTATCCCATCGATGCCCAAGGATCTAGACGAAGAATCAAGTTAAGGTGCGGAAAAATCCTTAACTTCCAAACCAAGGAATCGCGAACCTATGAACTTAATCTCAACCCACGATTGTTGATTTAGTGAACCAAGAATTTAGGTAGATGACGCCACAACCAAGTGCGATTCTTGATTGATAAGTCCAAGAACACTCAAGCTAATCTTTTAAGTATTCAAGAAAAGATCTCTTAGACTGTTTAGATAATTTGAACCCATATTGTCCTTTTCATCATTGTGGTCACGAGTGTACTTTAGATTTGCATCTCCAAAGGAATCGCTACCTTCAATTCGGATGTACTCCAGTATCATCCCTTCTTTCCCACCTCAGACCAATCTCTTTCATAATTGAGATGGATATGGGAAGTTTTCCTCAGATGATTTCTGAAAAAGGGCTATTTATAGCCTTACAATGAGACAAAAACTAAAACCCTACTTGAATTGGAAAAACGGCACAAACCTAACCCTAGTTGGACTCACCTAAAGTGACCAACTGAACTCTAATTAACTTAACCCTAGCTTCGACTAACACATGGTCAACATGACCAGTTTTATTTAAGTAAATAACATAACTAACAAACTCTTAAATTGAAGAAAGACATTTGGCCTTAACTAGACTTAAAATGACTTGAAGACTTGAAGTAGGCAGGCAGAAGACTTCAGCTTACAAGGCGTGCCCACGCCTTATAGGAGTGCGCCAAACAGGAAGAATCAGAAGACTCCTACTGGTAAGACATGCCTACGGCTAACTGGCGCAAGTCTTCTGGTCTAACACGCAAGACTCAAAATGCCTTGTTCTTCACTTTGTTCATTGGTCCCCAATGAATTTGGCAAAGAAATGGTTGAGCACACAGACCTTGACTCGACCTTGCCTTATGAACCTCTTGGACTCGCGTCATTCCCCTCCTCTTGAGAGGATTCAACCTCGAATCAAAGGCATATGGAGATGCTTCAAAAAGAAAGCAACCAAAAGAATGATTACTTGGATATCCCAACAGAAAAGTCGAAACCAAAAACAGCATATAAGATAAGAATGTGTGATTACTTGGAGACAACAAAGCATGCGTCAATATAGAAGAATGCATATGGAATGTTTTAGGGACATCTAACACAAACAGGCGCATATGATTCTGAAACAGTAATGGAAATATGCTTGAAACATGCAAAGAGATATGATTGTAAAAGCATGACTAAAAGACTATAATGTAGGTTATCATAAGAACTACATGTAACGACGTTCACATGAGGCGTATGCATTGCAAAAACAAACTTCTCATCACCAAAAGATGAAAAATTGATTATGAACTTCCCTTTTCAATGAGTGGTTGTTGAAGAACAACTCTATTATGTGAACCAAGAACATTATGGCTAGGAAGGAAGTTACACATCCATGACTTAGATGGTTCAATATGAGCTCCAATCACGTCATAATCAGCTTGAAATATGCCACTTGTAGAGCCAAGTCCGTGCATATGAACATGTTGGGAAACCTGCAAAAATGTAATAAAAACATTAGGCAACAAAAGGGTAGGAGTGTTAGTGGAAAACAAGGATTCTAGCACACTTCCAACATTCACACATTTGGCCATCATCACTTGCTTTCTTTCTTCTTTAACATCAATTGCCGAGCCTGATTTGGCCTTTTTCCTCAATTTCTCACGGCTTTCCCCCTCCTTTTTCTTTGCAAGTTCAAGCTCAAATTCCTTTTGAAGCCTAGCTTGATCCTCGTGCACTTGTTGTGGTGTTAGAGGTACAAGAACAACCTTCTTATTGTCATAAGAGAAAGAATACTTATTAGTGAATCCATCCCAACTAACCTTCCTATCGAACTGCCATGGGCGACCAAGAATGATATGGGCAGTTTGCATAGGTACTACGTCACATAGAACCTCATCCATGAATCGACCAATGCGAAAAGAAACAAGTACTTGCTTAAACACGTACCTCTCCCCTATTATTGAGCCATTGTAGCTTGTATGGATGGGGATGGCTAGTTGTTGGCAACTTCAGCTTATCTACCATGATAGCACTAGCAACGTTAGTGCAACTCCCGGGATCAATCACCAAGTTGTGCACCTTCTCTTGAACGTGACATCTAGTGTAGAAGATGTTCCCTCGTTGTTGCTCTTCCATGCTCATTTGGGTAGCTAATGCTCAATGAGCCACCAAAGTGAGCTTGTTAGGTGTTGGCTCTTCCTCAATGACCTCCTCTTCCTCCTCTCGATGCGGTGGCATTCCCTTATACTCATCTTCTTCCTCATCGGTGATGACTTCCCCACTTTGCAATACTAGCATGGTTCTTTGGTTGGGACATTGGGACGCAATGTGGCCAAAACCATGGCACTTGAAGCACTTAACATCCCGATTTCTTGGCTTATTCACTTCTGGATTTTTGTGGAAACTTCCTTTGGTACTGACTTTTGAAGTATCTTCACTCGATCTCAAGGAATTCACAATCGGTTTTGAGCTTCCATGGGGAGATGCGGCTGGTTTGCCACTACTAAGTGATGTCGTGGCCCTTTCTTCCCTCATTATGGTTTTTCCCAAATTCCAGATTGGAAGTTGGAGTTGGAGCGAAGTTACCCCTCCTCTTAAGCTTCCTTTCTATCTTGACAGCTTTGTCCAATAGCTCTCCCATATCGAGGTAATGTTGTAGCTCAACAACATCAGCAATGTCAGCCCTTAAACCTCTTAAAAATCGAGCCATAGTCGCTTCCAAATCCTCATGAATGTCAGCCCTCATCATAGCCATCTCCATTTCTTTGTAGTAGTCTTCAACCATCATATTGTGCAAATCCCCATGATAGTAGGCTGGTATGAAGCGCTTCCTCATGATTCCTTTGAGTGCATCCCAAGTTTGGATGGATGGCTCCTCGTTTCTCCTTTGTCGAGCCCTAAGTTGATCCCACCAAATTGCTGCATAATCGGTGAATTCTACCACAGCAAGCTTCACCTTTTGTAACTTCGGGTAATGGTGGCAATCAGAGACCTTCTCAATCTTTCTCTCCCACTCTAAGTAAGCTTCGGATCCGATTTGCCTTGGAAGGGACGGGATTTTCAGTTTCACTCCCTTGATGGCGTCGTCCTCATGCTTAGGTCTAGGTCTCCTTTCTCTTGATCTTTGTTCATATTCTTCTTGCTCGGTGTCCCCATTGGAGTCACTAGATTCGTTCAAAACGGTTTTCCCCTTAGATTTCTTAGAGGAACCTTTCGACGATTCTAGATTGTCAATGCGTTCATGCATGACCTCGAGCTTTTGGTCCAATTTCCTTTGAGATTCAGCAAACATAGCTTGCATTTGAAAAGCAAGTTGAGCAATGGTTATTTCATCACCGCTGGTCTTTTCTTCTCCGGTTGCCATATTTTTAAACCTGCAAAATGAGCAACAATGAAAGTAAAAGCCTCACACGCTCCCTTACGTGTTTCCTCTCACTCTCGTGTATCACTCAATTGTTTTAATGCACTCTAATGGTCTCACAAACAACTCTCTATATCCTCGATTTCCCCTCTTGAAGAAATCAGAAATTTGCTCAAATATCTAGGAATTACCCCACAATAATCTCGCAAGAATGTGGTGTCGAAGGAGAGTTCACTTGTGGTTGAGATTTGACTCAAGAGTGGACTAATTTTAAAGATACTTGACACAAGAGAAACACGGCTAGAATTGACCTTTAAAGACACGACTGAACTCTAGGATTTAACACAAGGAAAGTCAGCTGAACCCTACTTCTAAAGGTACGACTCAAAGCTGGAATTCAGTTTTGTAAAGCTTCCAGGATTGAACCGACACAGCACAAAGATTTGGTGAAAAACAAATGCAATACGATTCTTGAATTATTGGTGCTGGATTTCGATCAGAATTTGCTGCTTAAATGGTTGGTTAAACTGTCAGAAAAATCAGAATTAAAGCTAGGCAAAGACTGACTATTTTGGACAGCTTTTCTAATCCGCAACTGTCTAGGATCTTTGGCACGTTTCTGGGATTGTTTTGGGTATGGTTTGGTGCAACGAATAGCCAAGATTGGTTTCAGGAAACAAACAAAGGATCCCACCAGACAAGAAAGCTGGTGGCAGCTGGAAGGTTTCCAAATCCTGTTTAGTCAAGGGAAACAAACGGATTTGGTTCTCCTTCCCTTTTTTTTTTTTTTGATCCGATCTTGTAGTAGTTTTGGAGGTTTCCTTAAACACAAAGGACTGCAATTTGTTGCTAGAATTCAGATCAAACAATGGAGTTATGGCAGCCTGTCCGAAAAGAAGAGATTCACAACGGATTTTGGCTCTCAAATTTCCAGATTCCAAAACTGGTTTTCTTGTTCAAGAACTCAAGGAAATTTGTTCAGATTTTGTTACAATCTTCAAGAAGATTTCAGGTAGAGTTGTATACAATTTCTTGAAAAGTTTTGCGGCCAATTCTTTCAAGAAACCCCACACAAGAAAGCTGGACAGTTTCAAGAAAATTTTCCAGGTTTCAAGAACGCTTAATTTGTTCAAGAAACTTGAGGAATTTTCCCAGAATTTTAATCACAGCTTTGAGGGAGATCCCAAGACACAATCGAGGCACAATTTGCTAGAAGAATTCAGCCAAGACAATTCAAGAAATTCGATACAAGAAACTTGACAAATTTCCATAAATTTTCTCAAGAATAGCAATGGCAGGTTTCTTTCTTTCTTTTGCTGCTTTTTTTTTTTTTCAAGAACAGCGAAGAAAGACACGACACAACACAACAAGATGAGCAAAATAGAATTTACACAAAAGAAAAGCAACTAAAGCTGAACAGCAAACAACTCACAAGACAAAAACCCTAACGGATGAACAAGGAAAACTGATGGCTACTTTTTTTTTTTTTGACTCAAGACACAAGAACACAAGAAAGACAAGACCAACAATCAAGAAACTAGAGATTAATTTTGACGAACAGTGATGCTACAGTAACGATGAACAGTAACTTTTTTTTTTTTTTGGACAGATTTTTGACACCAAAAAAAAAATGAAAATAAACAAGAGAAAAGGGATATACTTGATACCGTCAACTAGCTCTGATACCAACTGATACGAACTCACCCAGAGGGCCTAAACTCGTATCCCATCGATGCCCAAGAATCTAGACGAAGAATCAAGTTAAGGTGCGGAAAAATCCTTAACTTCCAAACCAAGGAATTGCGAACCTATGAACTTAATCTCAACCCACGATTGTTGATTTAGTGAAGCAAGAATTTAGGTAGATGACGCCACAACCAAGTGTGATTCTTGATTGATAAGTCCATGAACACTCAAGCTAATCTCTCAAGTATTCAAGAAAAGATCTCTTAGAAAGAGAAGTTGCAAAACACACGGTTTGCTGGAAAATTCTTTGATAAAACTTGGCCAATAATTTCGAACCTAAAAAGGGCTATTTATAGCCTTACAATGAGACAAAAACTAAAACCCTACTTGAATTGGAAAAACGGCACAAACCTAACCCTAGTTGGACTCACCTAAAGTGACCAACTGAACTCTAATTAACTTAACCCTAGCTTCGGCTAACACATGGTCAACATGACCAATTTTATTTAAGTAAATAACATAACTAACAAACTCTTAAATTGAAGAAAGACATTTGGCCTTAACTAGACTTAAACTAGCCGAATCAAGCCTTGATAACTAAAACACAAAATGACTTGAAGACTTGAAGCAGTGAAGACTTCAGCTTACAAGGCGTGCTCACTTACAGGGATCAAGGCCAAACAGGAAGAATCAGAAGACTCCTGCTGGTAAGACGTGCCCACGGCTAACTGGTGCAAGTCTTCTGGTCTAACACGCAAGACTCAAAATGTCTTGTTCTTCACTTTGTTCATTGGTCCCCAATGACTTTGGCAAAGAAATGGTTGAGCACACGGACCTTGACTCGACCTTGCCTTATGAACCTCTTGGACTCTCGTCAGTATTTTTCATCCCAAATTCTAGTCTATTTAAGTTGAGACGTGTGGAACCAATTGTTAGGTCAGATGATTACTTGGATAACTCTAACTTTCTCAAGGTGAGTGACCAATAGTCATGAGAATCTATGAGATTCATAGAGTGTGATACACAAGTGTTGAGGGTAAACACGTGAGGGAGTGAAGTGAGGACTATATTTGTTTCTTGCTAACTCTTTTGCAGGTTAAGATGTCTACTAAAAAGAAGTCACCTTGTAAAGAAACTAAGTTGTTGATAGATATACCATGGTGATCGAAATACACAAATTAGTGGCCAAATATATAGCACAATTTCGTGACCAAAGTAATCAACTGATGGTCTGAACAAGCTATTATCAAGAGCAAGTGGCTATGAAGGAATCTATGGAGTCCATTGCTAAAGTAGGAGAATCCAAGCTTGTTTGACCACTAATTGAGAATGAACCTTTCAAGAGGAGGGGCTCCCAACATGGAGATATAGTTGAGCATGCGAATAAGGGAGCCGATGAGAGAACTTCTTGTTATCATAGCAACTTTAATATTATTTTGTTTAGTGTTGATTGTCTTTTACAGGTTGAACAAGGTGCAATGCGGGATTGCTCATGAGATGCGCAATTCCTAAGTCTTTGATTTGATACAAGCTTCGGCAAGGAGATGAACTTCGTAGCCCAAAACCAAGAACTCTACAACCAGGTTTGGATGAGTGGAAGCAAACCTCTTAGACCCCTCTAATCCTCGTGGTGCGAACAATCTTGATACGATCTCAACCCGCGACCAAACGAATTAGTGAACCTAGGTTTTGGTAGAAGGCGCCACAATCAAGTGCGTTTCTTGATTGATAAGCCAAACTCAAACACTCAAGAAAATATCTAAAGTGTTCAAGGGTGCTATGAAGTCAAGAGAAATCTCTCTCTCAATTGCAAATTGCTGGAAAATTTTATGAATAATGAAGTCTGTCTAAACATTGAGAAAAATGCCTTTTTATAGGCTTACATTAATCCTAAATCCTAGTCTAAAAAGGACTCCAAATCCGGGCAATGTTTGGAAACATTGGGCCCGAATAGACACCTCATTCCTAATGTGACTTGGGGTCACTTATTACTAATTAACATCAAAGAAGTAATTTCTTTAGGCGTGACCATTAGGCGTGGGCACGCCTAACTAGCAGCAATGCTTCTGCCAAGCAGCTCCTTAGGCGTGACCACTTGGCGCGGGCACGTCTAACTAGCTGCAATGCTTCTGCCTTGAAATCAACCATCAACCATCCGAAGCATCCAAGTCTTGATCAACTCGTAGTAAAGTAACACATGGATGCTCATCAACTTGAAGACTCTCAAACAACTTGGATTCACCACACGACGCATGAGCAGCTTGCACCAAAGCTTGTAATGACTCTTTAAGCTTTTTAACACATGCACGAAAGTGATTGGACCTGGGTACTTGAACTTGAGGGATGCAAGAATCACGGACAGCTTGTACATTAGCATCAGTCCCTCCTCTTGAAAAGGATTTGTTCTCAAATCATGTGCATTGCCTACATCAAACGGACTCAAGTCAGCAACATTAAAGGTAGCACTAACACCATACTCACCTGGCAAATCAAGCTGGTAGGCATTGTTGTTGATGTGCTGCACCACCTGAAATGGCCCATCACCTCTTGGAAGCAATTTGTTGCGGCGTTGAACAGGAAAACGTTCCTTACACATGTGCAACCATACCCAATCACCAGACTCAAAGACGACCTTCTGACGCCCTTTATTGGCCTGTTGAACCATTTGGCTAGTGCGCTTCTCAATGTTTGCACATACTCTCTCATGTAGTTTAACAAATTCGGCTCGTTTCTTACCATCAAGATTAACACGCTCATGTATAGGCAAACGTGCCAAATCCAGAGGTGTTAGGGGTTTAAATCCATAAACAATCTCAAATGGGGAGAAGTGAGTAGTAGAATAAACAGTACAGTTATAGACAAATTCTACATGAGGTAGGCATTCTTCCCATGTCTTAATGTTATGCTTTATAATGGCACGTAACAAGGTAGATAATGTACGATTAACCATCTCAGTTTGCCCGTTAGTTTGAGGATGGCTAGTGAAAACAACAATTTAGTACCTAATTTTGACCATAATGTCTTCCAAAAATAGCTAAGAAACTTAACATCACGATTAGAGATAATGGCCCTAGGAATACCATGCAGTCTCATAATTTCTTTAAAAAATAGGTTAGCAACATGAGATGCATCATCAGTTTTATGGCATGCAATAAAGTGTGCCATCTTAGAAAACCTATCAACCACAACATAGATAGAGTCATTACCTTTCTTTGATCTTGGTAATCCCAAAATGAAATCCATAGAAAGGTCAATCCACGTGCAGTAGGAATAGGTAGTGGTGTGTACAAACCATGCGGCCGGACCTTTGATTTTGCGCGTTTGCATGTAATGCAGCGTTCCACTATCTTTTCCACATCACGGCGTATGTGTGGCCAATGGAAGTGCTCACTAATAGCTCTCGAATGGACCCTTGGAGAATACACAAACGGTTAGCAAAATATAAAAATCCATCAACAAGGTAATACTTTCCATGGGCAGCATGTGTACAGAGCTCAAAGATATGACCGAAATCAGCATCAGAAGGATACAACTCTTTTATCAATTCAAAGCCTAAGAACTTGGCATCTAAAGTCGAGACTAGAGTGTACCTCCGCGCTGAGAGTGCAGCTACCACATTTGTCATACCAGGTTTGTACTTGATAACGTATGGAAAGGACTCGACAAATGCAATCCAATGGGCATGCTTCTTACTCAGCTTGTGTTGAGCTTTGAGGTATTTTAGTGATTCACGGTCTGTGTGAATCACGAACTCCTTTGGTCTCAAGTAATGCTGCCATGTTTCTAGGGCTCGAATGAGGGCATATAGTTCCTTGTCATAAGTGGAGTAATTCAAGGTAGCTCCACTAAGATTTTCACTAAAATGTGCCACCGGTCGCCCCTCTTGCATTAGCACAGCTCCTATGCTAATACCTGAAGCATCACATTCAATTTCAAATGTTTTAGAAAAGTCAGGTAAGGAAAGTACAGGTGCATGTGTGAGCTTATGCTTAAGTAATTGAAATGCTTGTTCTTGGGCCTTCCCCCAATGAAATGTCTCATTCTTCTTGATAATTGCAGTCAATGGGCAGCTAGAGAACTAAAATCCTTCACAAAGCTAGAAGCTTGCTGCCTGGCATATGGAAACTCTCAACCCGCCAATTGAAGTAGGCATTGGCCATTCTTGGATAGCTTTAATTTTGCTTTCATCTACCTGCAAACCTTGTGAGCTAACTACAAAACCTAGAAACACAAGCTTGTCAGTGCAAAACGTGCACTTCTTGAGATTGGCATAAAGCTTTTCCCGTCGAAGTATCAAAAACAGCTCTCAAGTGCTCTAGATGTTCATTCAAATTCCTGCTATATATGAGAATATCACCAAAATAAACCACTACAAATTTTCCTAAAAATGGGCGTAGCACATGATTCATAAGACGCATGAAGGTGCTGGAGGCATTGGTCAACCCAAATGGCATAACCAACCATTCATACAACCCGTACTTAGTTTTGAAAGCGGTCTTCCATTCATCCCCCTCTTTAATTCAAATTTGATGATACCTGCTTTTAAGATCAATTTTGCTATATATAACAGCACCATACAACTCATCAAGCATGTCATCCAATCTAGGTATTGGGTGTCGATACTTTACCGCGGATGGCATTTACAGCTCGCAACCGCAATCTTCGCCACTCATCCTTGGGTACAAGAATTACCGGCACACATGGGCTCGCTTCATGTGCGTTCAACCTTTGTTTAACAAGGCATCAACTTGACGCTGTAGCTCCTTGGTCTCTTCAGGGTTGCTTTTGTAGGCTAGCCGGTTTGGTAACGAGGCTCCCGTGACAAAGTTGATTTGATGCTCTATGCCTGCGCATGGTAGTCCACTGATCTCCTCTCGAAAGATGTCATCATATTCCTGCAAAAGAGACGTGACCATAGATGGTAAGGATGTATCAAGTTGATCAATAGTAAGCATCACCTCTTTGCTCAAAAGAACAAGTAGAGGGTGATGTTCACTAATAGCTCTCCTCACATCTTTGGCTTTTGCCAAGAAATTCAATTTTTTTCCACTCTTTCCCTACCAGCTTGATTATTGCCTTTTACCCCTCTCTTTTCGCTTTCATCTCATTCTTTTCCTCTCATTTTCTTGCTCAAATTCCTTTTGTAATCTCTCTTGATCTTGATGCACTTGTTTAGGGGTTAGGGGTACAAGAGTGATTTTTTTATCCCGATGCATGAAAGAATATTTATTGGTTTTCCCTTCAAAATTGACATTCTTGTCATACTGCCATGGTCGACCCAAGATGATGTGACTTGCTTGCATTGGAACAACGTCACAAAGAACCTTGTCCTCATATCGACCAATCTTGAAGGACACGAGTACTTGTTTGGATACACAAACTTCCCCACTGTTATTGAGCCATTGGAGCTTGTAAGGGCGTGGATGGTCTGTGGTAAGTAGTGACAGTGTATGCACCATATGAGCACTTGCTACGTTGGTGCAACTCCCTCCATCAATAATCAAACTACAAAACTTGTTCTTGACTTGGCAGCGGGTGTAGAATATGTTCTCACGTTGAGCCTCATCATCCTTAACTTGTGTAGTCAATGTTCGTCTTGCCACCAAGCTTACACCAATTTCCCCGTCCTATGCCACTTCTTCCTCGGCCTCACTTTCTTCCAATGGAGGCATTCCTTCATATTCTTCCTCATCACCAGTGATAATGTCACCATTTGGAAGTAAGAGCATAGCTCATTGGTTAGGGCATTGACTTGCAATATGCCCCCTGGCAGCTTCACTAAGCCCCTTTGAGGTCGACTTGTAGTCCCCCTTGGGCACTTCCCTTTGCAGCTTCAAAGAAGAAGACCCCAGATTGAATGATTTCTGATCCCCTCAAAATTGTTTCGGTCTTGTCTCGACTCTTGAGGAGTTGGACCTGGGGTTTGGTCCAGAGAATTGGTATGAATTCCGATTGTTACCCCTCCTCTTGATCCTTTCTTCAATTTTCATTTGCTTTGTCCACCAAATCACTTACTAAAACATAATTTTGGCGTTCCACCTTTTCAGCTATCTTGGGGCGTAATCCACTCAAGAATCTTGCCATGGTTGCCTCTCGATCCTCTTGACGCTCCTCCCAGCACGCGATCATGGTGATCTCCATGTCCTGAAGTAGTCCTCAACACTTCTATTTCCTTGGGTGAGGGTTTGTACTTGGTATAAGTCAATGTGGCGGTGACTCTGGCACAAACCTCTTCCTCATAATTTTCTCAAATGAGTCCAAATAGTGATGCCCTGGTTCACCACTTCCAGGCCACAATTGATCCCACCAAACCATAGTGTATTTTTTGAATTCCAAAATGGCAAGTTTCAGCTTTTGTTCATCCGAATATGTGTGACAGCCAAAGATCATGTCGATCTTTCGTTCCCACTCCATATATGCTTCAGGGTCGGATCTACCATAGAATTCTGGAATTTTAATTTTTATGCTCGAATGGATCAACATTTCTAGTTGGAAATCACCAAGCCTTTGGTCTTACTTCTCTTCCTCCCTCTTCATAGTTGAGCTTTCATTCTCTAGAGGATCTACCCTCGATTTTGCTTGGGCTTGGTGGACAGTTCTAGCTGGTCCATCCCTCATGGATAGCTTCTAGTGACTTATTGAGCTGTCGTTAGAAGTCTTTGAACATGGCTTCCCACTTTAACTGGTTCATGCCTTGTGGTTATGGTTCACTTTCAGTCACTTGTTGTTGTTCACCATTCAACATCTTATAGTACCTGCAAGTTAGTGGAAAAGAGAAACAAGAAGAAATAAAATTTTTTTCTCACCACACCCCCTCATGTTGTATACTCGACTGGTTTGCACCTCAAGTGTTTTAAACCTCTAATGCACTCACCAGCAGTTTCCAAGGTTCCAATTGCTTCCCTTGAAAATTTAGAATTCCCTCAAAAGTGTAGGAGTAGGTTACCAATTGGAAATGCCTTGATTATGCACGGGATGGGTTGGGACAAGATGAAAGATGACTTAAGAATGTGACTCAAAACTGGAATTTAAACTAAAGCAATACGACTGGACAACAACTCAAAACAGATTTCTAAATGCTAAAACTTGTAAGGTAACGACTTGGAAGGAAGGACTAAGACAAAGCTGAAGTTTAGGAACTTAGAAAACTCCTAAGGATCCGATCAGAAATCTGGAATTGTGAGAATACTATAAATGCGGCTGAAGCAGATTTAGGGAAGATGGCGGACTAATTTGAATGCTGAAATTTGAAGCTATGTGAACTCCGGATCAGCTTCTGTTCTTTCCTCCCTCACCTCAGATTATGTAATCTGTTATTTTTTTTTTCAAAACGAATTTGGAAGGTGATTTGGAGGCTAACTTCAAGACGTAGCAGCTTTTGGATTCAACTAATCAGGATTTGGTCTCCCTTACCCACCTGCGGATCCAAAATAGATTTGAAGAAGAATCTGGTCCGCTTTTATCTCAAGCTTTAGGAAACAAATTGGCTTTCGGATTTGCAGTAATTTAGTAGGTGGATGGAATTCGATTTCTTAACACCAAAACTCAAAATTTTCAGCAAAATTTCGGATCAATGAAGCACACTTTGGGCAGTCCGAAGCAAGAAGCAAGAATAGATTTTTTTGGCCTTCAAATTTCTAGGTTTCAAGAGCGGGTTTATTGCTCAAGAAACTTAAGAAACTTTTCCAGATTTTTAATCTCAACTTGCAAGATCAGTTCAAGGCAGTAACGGGTGTAATTGGCTAGGTCAATTCAGCCACAACAATTCAAGAAACACGACAAGAAGGCTGGAGAAATTTGTGGGCAATTTTTCCAGGTTCAAGGTCCGTTGCTTCTTGTTCAAGAAACTCAAGAAATTTCTAGATTTTTTTTCTGACAGCAACAACCACGAACTCAAGACACAAAAACAAGACATGAGACTGGAGGAAACAACACAAAGAATCACGGAACAAAGCTGGAAAACAACTATTGACAAAACAACAAAACCCTAGCGGCTGTTTAGTTTTTTTTTTTTTGACTCATGATTTTGACACAAGACTAGAGGCAGCAAGAGACGAAAAGAAGCACAGAATTTCTGGACAGCACAACAACAAGGAAAAAAAAGGATATAACCTGGATACTGACGACTAGCTCTGGTACCAACTGATACGAGCTTCGCCAAGGAGATGAACTGCGTAGCCCAAGACCAAGAACTCAACAACTAGGTTTGGATGGGCGGAAGCAAACCTCTTAGACCCCTCTAATCCCCATGGTGTGAACAATCTTGATACGATCTCAACCCGTGACCAAACGAATTAGTGAACCCATTTTTTGGTAAGATGGCCACAATCAAGTGCGCTTTGATTGATATACAAACTCAAACACTCAAGAAAATATCTAAAGTGTTCAAGGGTGCTATGAAGTCAAGAGAAATCTCTCTCTCAATTGCAAATTACTGGAAAATTTTATGAATAATGAAGTCTGTCTAAATGTTGAGAAAAAGGCCTTTTTATAGGCTTACAATAATCCTAACTCCTAATCTAAAGGACTTCCAACCGCAATGTTTGGAAACATTGGGCCCGAATAGACACTCTCATTCCTAATGTGACTTGGTCACTTATTACCACTAACATCAAAGAAGTACTTTTAGGTGTGACCATTAGGTCCTGCACTAACTAGCAAGCAATGCTTCGCAGCTCCTTAGGCGTGACCACGGCACCGGCAGACGCCTAACTGCGTAACGCTTCTGCTTTGAAATCAACCATCAACCATCCCAAATCCAAGTCTTGATCAACTAGTAGTAAAAGTAACACATGGATGCTTATCAACTTGAAGACTCTCAAACAACTTGATTCACCCACACTTAACGATGAGTAGCTTGAACCAAAGCTTGTAACGCACTCTTAAGCTTTTAGCACGTGCACGAAGCCAGTCATTGACCTTGGGGTACTTTGAACTTGAGGGGATGCAAGAATCTGGACAGCTTGTACATCTGCATCATGATTGCTCATGGAGTTTGCATTCTAGAATGGTGTCTCCCTTGCTACCACTCATACCGAGGTTAAGTCAGCAAGCTACACCCTTCCCTAAGCTAATGAAGCTAGTTACAAGCTACCCATTATGTCGCTTGCAGAGCATCCCAAGTTCATCATTGATGTGCCCCTTCCTGGAATTTGCGTAAACCTCATCACCAACTCGAGTCACTAGAGTTTCACCCTTCAATCTACACTTTGAAGCTGGTCACTTGTGGTTTCACTGCATTTTGGCTTTGCATGCATCAATTAGTTCACATCCCAGCAACTTTATTCTTCTAACATTTGCCAACCGCAATGCTTTGAGTATTTCTCACTTGCTGGTTTGTGCTTTTATGGTTGTGAACGAAGATGAACTCGTTAACTACTTGCCTAATGCACTTTATGATTTTCCAATATGTCCATTCGAGAACCTTGTGGAATTTAGAGTTCATAGAATATGGCATATTCCATGGTTCCCTTTCACGCTAAGCATTCTTAAGTTGTCCAAGCAACATGTGACTTGGCTAATGACCATTCAACTCCTTCCCACATTGCTATCATCCGTTTATCCATTGATTCAAGGTCGAATCTTTTCACATGAGGGGAATGATGCAATAATTACGCAGGATCTAAGGTGAGCTTCAGCCATGCACAGCAAGTAAAGGTGCCGCTATCCAAATGACAGGTATACCGAGCCAAGCAAATGCGATGCATTACAAACCCTTTGCACGTACATCCAAGTTTTATGGGGAGTCTAAGGCAATTGAAGGACTTGATGATTCACGTAAGGGTCCAATACTACAAGTGCAAGTGGGGGTTCGCTTTTAAGCCCAGCAAATGGGCAATGCAGGGGCTAAGTATTTATAGCTTTGTTAATGATTAAGTCGAAGATTGAATTAAGAAAATGCACCGACTCTGTGGTTTGACTCGGCCTTTTAATTATATGTAGTTCGCCCATGGTTCACCCTAGTAGGCCTTTAGTCAACCCCGCTTAGTAGTCAGTTAATTAGTTGGTTAGTTGATTAACTAGGGTTCATCCCTGCTGCAGGAATTTAAGCCACTTAAGGTAACGCTTCGCCAGACCATCTGTAAATAAGAAAACCTTCTCAGAGTCTCTCTCTGCCTCAGCATTCTCGGTATCTTAGATTGTTCTAGGGTATTCGAAAGGATCTATCAATCTAGGAACACGCTTAGATTGTGGCCCTCTACCATATCATGGATCGCTAGTCGTAAAGGACAATCTGTTTTGATCATCAGGTTCATCGAAGTCAACGTGTATTGCTCCTCGATCCTGGTGAAGTTCAGACGAAGTTTCGCC
This sequence comes from Gardenia jasminoides, assembly GCA_013103745.1. Classification (NCBI taxonomy): domain Eukaryota; kingdom Viridiplantae; phylum Streptophyta; class Magnoliopsida; order Gentianales; family Rubiaceae; genus Gardenia; species Gardenia jasminoides. The sequence continues at coordinate 23,516,558 of CM023097.1, forward strand.
AAGCACAGGACGCTCGTGATCAGCCGGTATCGGAAATGCAATAAGCGTTCATGCTTATATCCTTTGTTCTTTGTTTTCCTTTGTTGAGTCATTTTTGTGGCCTTCGATCATCCGAAGTTTCTTATGAAGTTAATGTTTAATGAAATACATTTTGATTTAGGTAATGTTGGGTTCACCTTGTTGACCCGTGTGTTTGTGTGTTGGATTATTTTTAAAAAAAAACAAGAGAGAGAGAGAAAGAGTTGAAATCAAGAGGAAAGAACTCGAGTCTTTGTACAAATCTGAAATCAAAGAACAACAAGACAAAGGTTCTTTCTTAATAAAACAAGAAGAAAAAAAATGCTACACTAGTTGGTGGTAGCTAGAAATTCTAGTTTTACCACTTCACCAACTTCATCTTGTCCCATTAGAATTGGGAAATTTGTTTTCTGCGATCGCGTGAAAACTTCTTGTACTCCGCGTCGCGGTGCATTGTGGGTCGGTGTCATTCTTGAAGAACATCTTGGATAACCCACGTTGTGGGAGCGGAGTGGGGTTAATAGTTTCTCCATTATTCTTGTTGTCTTTGTTCTTAACACATCCATAGTAGTTTGTTTGTTTTTTTTGAATTAGAATTTGTTTGCGTCTTATACATCCCGTTCTGTCCATTAGTCTTTGTCGTTCTTGCTTGTCCGTTAGTCTTGATATGCCGTTAATTGTGTCTGTGAAGGTTCGAACCTTATACTAACGCAAGGTCCGATTTGTGTTTTGGGGTCAGGATCCTAGTCAGTTCGATTGGTGTTGAGTTGGCAGCAACAAAATTTTTTTTGTCTTGGCGTCTTTGCCTTTTCAATAGGCCTTTTAGCACTTTCCTTGTTTGTGGAGGTTTGAGTCTAGAATTGTCCCTAAATTATCTCACAAATTCTACCTTTCCCTAATCCCAAACTTACCTATATTATCTCTACATTATCTTCCCAAATTTCTTTTCCCTCTCCAACACTTTTACCTAAATCATCTCACGACCTCTCTAGAATTTCTCCCAAATCCCTAACCCTAATCTCGAGCACTTTACCTTCCCCTTATCTCCTAAAATTCGCTCCCAAGTTCCAGCCCTCCTGACGCCTAAGGCCCTGGCGATACGTTCACGCCCTGTTGGGGATGATTAGCTGACCACCTTGCGTCCAGCTGGCCAGTAGTCATTGCCTCTGCAGCAAACCCCTGGCCCTGGCCCGTGGCCCTTGCTGGTAATCAGACCCTAGTAGTATCTGCCAGCGACCACGCCTAGCCATTCACGATCCCGTCAGGTCGTCAAAAGACCCTGGTCGACAGCTATATTTTCACCAGAAGACCCTGGCACACCAGTTGGTAACCAGCTTAGCCCTGGCCGGCACAGCTCATCAGGATTGGCATCCGCTCAGCCTCTTTTCTTGTCATTTTTGTTCTTAAACAACTTAAACTGTAGGGTCAGCTTCCTTTTTTTGGTGTTGAGGGTTATCAGAGCCTAGGTATGTGCCAGGTGAAGTGGGATTAATTGTTTATCTAAAGTCTAATTTGCTTCCAGATAAGCTTTCAGGGCAGGAGGAGGAAAAGCGAGGAGCATTGCTCGGGGTTACGTTGGGAGATACCGCAGTGGTGTAAAATGCAGTGGAGTGGGACTATACAACATATACTTGTATTTCTTTTGCTAACATTACATGGAGGTGCAATCTCATTCGTGGTGGGGCCGAATAGACCTCAATTTGACAAAGTTGTTGTAGAAGTTGATTACAGGAAAAGATAGCAAAAAAAAATTTTCCAGGAACACTCCCAAATCCAGTTGGGCAGAGGAGATGGGTGATCTTGAGTTGCTTGGAACCAGCGTCTAGCGTCCCCAGAGGGAAACTCTGAACTCCACAAGGCTAGTGATTTTGCCATACTTGGTGAGGAGGAGGATTTTATCCACCGGCAAGGGAGCAGGATAATGGGCCATGGGAGATGGACTACAAGGCGTCAAGATTAAGATACCAACTTGCCTAGGGGAAAGTCAAGTCCGAGAAACATATCTAGAATGGGAACGCATCAAGATGGTGTTTGAGTGCCAGGACTATACACAGAGCAGAAAGAGTAGAAATTTGGCGACACAGAGTTCCTGATTATGCTCGTGTGGTGGGAGGGGCGCCTGATGGGAGGCACAACATGGAGCATCCAGTGGCATGTGGCCAGAGGCTCCAGCGTGGGTCTGGGCGGGATCTAGAGGTTGAAATCACGTTTGACTCAATGGAGCAGGTGGAAGATCAAGAACCAGATTGATCCGATAGCGATCCATGATGTGTGCTGGTAAGGATGCCACAATCTAAGCGTGTTCCTAGATTGATAAGTCAACTCGAATACCTAGAACAATCTAAAGAAAGATGCTCAGAGAGCCACTTTAAGGGAAACAGAGAAACTCAAGAAGAAGGTTTTTCTTATTTCCTGTCATTAGAAGCATTACATAAAATTGGTTTAAGTGCTCACTCTTGACTAGCCACTGGAAGCCCAGGGGTTCGGCCAAGGCCCTCTAGGATGGACCATTTGGGCTGTTTTTCCCAGTCAATTCTGAAGGTTGGTCTTCACATTTTCTAACGGCCCTTGTTGCTTGGACTTCTCCATGGGCTGAAGTTCTTAAAGGCTTGGACCCTCGTCCTATACTTGCAATAGAGTGACTCTCAGCCCAGATCATTTGGGCCCCTCAGTGGCCTTAAGTTCCCGATCCAAGAACTTGAACTGCGTGAGGGGTTTGCAGTACTCCAGCATTTTGCTTAAGCAGACCGCGTCATTTGGACCAATGGCACCTTTACTTAGTCCCATGTGTGCATGAGCGGCTCACCTTATGCATCATTTCCCTCCTCTTACAGGAAGATTTGTCCATGAAATGTGTAGGTAAATCTGAAGGGACTCGAGAATCAATACTTTTATTGGAAGATTGGGGAGACATTATACTCACCAGAGACAGGTCGGAGCTTGTGACATTGTCGTTAATGTGACTCCTGTGCTGGAAGGGGACCCGTCTCCGCGGGGAAAGAGAGTTTGTTCTGGCATTGCTTGGGAAGGCGCTCCCTCGCGGAAGTGTAGTCAAAACCAGTCACTGGTTGAAACAGCGCTACGTCGTATTTTGGGAATGCTGGTATTCGGTCGACCTAAATATTTGCATGGACTTGCTGACGAAGGGACTTCACGTAATCTGCCTTTTCACATATGCATCCGGTTGCTTTCACAGAGCAAGACATGAGGATCAAGAGGAGTTAATGGAGTTTAAAACCGTAAACAATCTCAAAGAGGAGAAAAATGTGAGTACTATACACCGATGCGGTTATATACAAATTCACATGTAGGTAAACCTCCTCCCAATGTAGGACGATTGTCGCGGTTGACAACCTGATGCAGCCATCCGTTTGTGAGTGGTTGGATGTAGAAAATAGCAACTTAGTTCCGGTTCCCCACTGATGTTTTCCAAAGTGTAATGAGCTGCTGTCCTTGTGAACACTATTATCCTAGAATGCACCAGCCTGGTGGACAATCTCAGAAAGATCAGCTAACGTGCTGCAATCATCCGTCTTATGACATGGAATGAAAATGGATGGTTTGGAAATCGATTCTGACAAGCGTAAATGCTATGGTGACCTCTTTTGCTCGAGGGCAAACCAAATTATAAGTCCATGGAGTATCAACCCATGGTCTGGGAATGGGTAGGGTATATACAAACCGTGGGTTTAAGAGTCCTAGACTTGCTTGATGAAAGCGGTGTCGCGGTGAGCAAGCTTTATTGGTTGCGTCTCGGTGCCTCAGGTGGCCAATGCATTCCTATAATGAGCTCGATGTTGATGGAGGCAATGCCTAGAACCCAGACCATCTAGGAACCTCAACACAAAGAATGCTCAGGGTGGCTCTTTTTTTTTTCTCTTCAATGGAATTGAACTAGTTTGTTCTTAGCAGACGAGACCTCCCTATGAAGCACCTGAGGAATTTAGCAACCTCAAACAAATATGAATGGAGAAGGAGACACTGCAGTTAGGGGAACAAGGAGCTGTCAGCCTAAGGTCCTCTTTGAAAATCAGGTTAAGAACTCAAGGAATTCCAAGAGAGAGAGTTCAATCAAAGGAACTTGAAGGAAAATTCCCTCACTTGTAGTATATGAAAATCTTCCCAAAATGAAATCATGGGGTGGCTGTTATAGGCCTTATGAATAAACCCTAGTACACAACTTGGACTTGCTAAAAGGCAGGGATGTGACGAGGAGACTTTCTTTGGTAAGGGTGCTCATGCTTTCGTCGACATAGTAATTATACAGCAAAAGAGACTTTCCTTTGTTAAAGGCGTGCCGCATATGGAATCTGATCGATGGCGATGTAAATTAGAGACTTACTGATTGTAAGGCATGCCAGCATTCAGTTCAGATCATTCCTTCGCCTTGCTTCAAGCGGTATAGAGTGAAGTGATTGACGGTCACAATACTCATATACAGCACTTTCGTCAAGCTTGAAACTCCTTACCATTGGATTGGTGGATTATTAGGTTGGCAGGCATCCCTTCTGCGGTTTAGCTCTTAGACATGTCGTGGACCCAATACCCGTTTGCGGCTAATGGATCCGCGTTGACGCGTCCATCCCGTCGTCGTTCCTCTCTCCTCAGGGAGTTAATATCCGTCGTCCAAGACTCAAGATAAAAGAAATTCGAGGAGGCGTTAAAAAAGATGCCATGCTCACTTGGGGCTCAAGCTTGTAGGCATTGTCATTGATTCTTTGCTTAGCTTACACCGCGAAGCAGTCCATCTCGCCGAGGGATGTAATTTGGTCCTAGAGGATCACGGGAGACCCTTTCGTTCAATATACCCAAACCCAATCCGCGGGTTCAAATACAACATGCTTCCCTTGACTGTGTATGTGCATATTGCATATTCTTCTTCTCGGTTTATGCCTTGAGACTTCAGCTCATACAAATTTCTTATAGCTTGGTATTTTTTGATTTCAATACACTTAAACACTTTCATTCGCGGGGGAATGGGTGAAAGATCACCGTCACGTTAGGGTTGAAACCATATACAATCTCAAAGGTGAATATTGATTGGTGGAGTGTCGCGGTGTGGTTGTCGACAAATTCAACGATAGGTAAACCTCTTTTGGCTTTTAAGTTCTTTGGATAATAGCTAAAGTAAAGCAAAGAATACGATTAGTTACCTCTGTTTACGTATCCGTTTAGGGATGACTAGATGGCGGAACAAAAGCTTGGTACCCAACTTACCCAAAGTGAGAAAAGCTTCAAGTAGCTAAAAAACTTAATTGAGTCCTCCGCGATTGGCCGCTCCTTCTGGAGTCTCGACTTCATTGAAAACAATTCGGTGACAACAGCGGCATCACTTGTTTTCCTCTACAAGGGAATAAAGATGTGCCATTTAGAAAATCAATCCATACAAACAAATATACTGTCCCATACCGATTGATCTGAACCAACCTTGATTGGAAGGAACCTCGTATACCAATTCGGATCTGGATATAATGAATTCCCGTTTGGATTGATGGAGGTCGAAGATTATAAAACCAGTTCAAGAATAAGATTGGTTTCTTAACCCTCGAAATTGTTAAAAGGAACTTGTAGGTGTAGGTGGGGAAGGCATGCTAAAACCAAGGTGTGATTCTAGCATAAAATAGAAAAGCAGATCTCAATCTAAGGGAGGTATTCCAAGGGTTTACCTGAGGCCATGAGGAGAACTCTTAATTGCTGAGGTGATGTCTTATTGGATTTATTAAGCGTTTGCAGGAAGAATGGCCTATTTATGGGCTTACAAATAAAATCCACTAAACTAGGAATCTAGTGACACTTAAGGGTCACTTACTAGCTAAAATTAAAATCATTCTTGTCATTTGCGTGGAGCTAGCAACATGGCTCAAACTATTCCTTAGAGCATTGTGTATTACGGCAGACACGTCAATTGAGTACTTCACCATATAGCCCGGATATTTAAATGAGTATCTAAAATGAAAATTACATAGAATAATAATTAACTAGAACTAGAAGTAACGCATCGAGACTAGCCCCATGCTTATTTCGGTTTGTACTTGGAAACATATGTGGATGAATCTTTGGTGGCTTTCTTGGGAGAGTCCAGTGCCTTCTGAGTACTTGCCTGGAAGTAGATGCTTGGATAGACTCTCAGCATCCTTGAGCGATTGCGAGGTCATTGAGCATCAACTCACAAGTGGAGCAAGGAGAGGAAGGAATTGACCCTTTCCACGAAGACTGCGTCACGGAGTGTCAAATGAAACAAGAACATAATGAATGCACCAATTTCATTTCTTCACTTTTGTTCATTGGTCCCAGACAGACAGCTGGAATTGTTGAACACATTTTACTTGCCAGTGGGACCTTGATTCCTTGGGGCTCTTTGCATTCCATGTCATTCCCCTCCCCTCTTGGGGATTAGACCTCAGATCAAAGACTTTGTATAGATGGCACCATCATAGCCCAGCAAAGAGATGCTTCCATGTGAACTAGGTGCTTCCGTATTTAGTGCACGGATCAAAACAAAGGCAGGGCATGGTAGGTAGGGGTGAAAATTATAATGCAGCTAGAATTTTCCCAGCGTGCTTGGAAGGAAGAGACATGAGGATTTCCATGCTTCATGGGACTAATGCTGCTGAGCCTCTAATGACACATGAGACTTACTACAAACATTACATGGGATTGATAACCCACAGTGGCCACCACGACTCAAAGAAAGACGAAAGACACATGGGACTCAAAATCACAATGCTGAAAATGACTTATTTCAACACTGGGATAATAACACAGTACAAACAATTGACACAAGATAAGAGGAAAATCAGATTGGAAAGGAGTAATTTCAGTTTCAAGATGGGGTGGAAGTAAACTCTCTTTGAGGCAAATTAGCTAGTTTGCTAAGGTGAGTCCCATTTTGCCATGGAGTGATGGTGAGAAGTGTAATATCTTCATCAAGACAAACAAATGATGAGAGACATGATGGTGGCCAGTACTTGCTCGATCATGGACTGAGTAAAGAGGATTGGGAGTGGTTTTGTTGCTGGTTTGGACACTTTATATGGAGGCTGGTACAACAGAGTACAAATCAGGTTGCACTCTTTCCAATGAAATTTGAAAATTTATGGGTCGATACCCACAACCTACAAAAAGATGAAATAACTTTCAACTTGTGAACTAGGGGAATTGGACATATGGGATTGGAACATCATTAGCTAAGCGGTGGAAGATTATAGCCTGAAGGGAGTTAAGTGCAAAACTCCCTTAGAGCTTCCGCCTTCCTTTCATCAGAGTGACCAGATTACTGGCTTACTGCTTTGACCTTCAAGATCTGCATGGGCATGACTGGAATTAGAGACTAGGGTATGCACCAAAACAAGAATTAAAGAGATGATTAGGTATTAATTCAAGGGTTAAGAGATGAGAATCAAATCAGGAATTTTTCCGCTAGGATGTCCGCAATTCGCTCCATTGGTTTGGAATGAGGGTGTACTCCATGGATGTATAAATAGATCTACCAAGAGGGCGAGCTCCAGCCTGGGCAGTAGATTGGACAGCTGACTTGAGATGGCACATTTACATTACATGACTAACTCTACTTGACCTTGCTTGACTGCTTTAAAATAGAAACACTACAAAACCAAGGTAGGTTCATTAGAAGAATTACAAGTTCTCACATTCCTGCAAGCTTGCAGCCAGCTCGTTTTCTCAGCTCGTTTCTTGATTATCTCACGGCTCCAACTTTTCATGCACTCCAGCACTCTCGATTTTTACCCTCCTCAACTAGCTCTATAGCACCCTCGGAACATCAGTCCCATCTATTTTTCTCCTGTGGTCCACTTGACTAAATTTAATCACCGGATGGGTACTTCAATGTGTATCAAGCGCGTAATTCCGCATTACTAACATTCAATACGTGCATCTTCAATCTTTTGGTGGACTAGAAGGAAAGGGAATTTCTCTAGAACTATTGACTAGAACAGTTAAGTTGCTCAAAGTGTAATTTGCAGCACTTGCTTTAATTTTCTTCTTAGCACAGAATCCAATCAACTTTGTAGTCTCACCTCATTCGTTGGCACGCCGAGCTCACACATGGTTTGGAATCAGTTTGGAATGGTGTAAAATTGGCTGGCAGTTGGATCCTGGGTATTGATGAGTTTTTCTTAGAGATGTAGATTGTAGGCGTCTTTGATATTCCTCATCCCACTCCCACTTATGTCTCATATATAAACAAAGCGATGTCAGTCCATCTTTTCTCTCCTTAAATGCTCTGAGCTCATGGTGAGGGCTCCCGAGACTAGAGCATTTGGAACTAGAGATGCTTGGAGGTACAATCACTTTGAACCTTCCTCTTGGAGAGGGGTTTTGTTATCCCAGCATTCTTGATTGTATGAACATGATGCCACTCCCTCCCCAAGAATGTGATTATATTATCTGCAAGGTGGATTTAGAAAGAAAGAAAGAAGGATTCCTGCTTGGCAACACTTACGAGCTCTGCGTGTATGCACTTTCGCTGCTGGTTAGTAGCATCCTCAATTTTCAACTCTGCTGTAGGCTGCAATTTCTCAGATGCCTTGATTCCATCTTTGAAAGAAGTTAGATCAGCCTCTGCTGATATTTCAGCAATAATGTAACTGAATCAGCACAGATCACCTGGGGTTATGTGCAATTTTTTTTATTACACTTAAAACCGACAAAAGGGACTCCCTAGGGACCTAGAATAAAAAAGCTGGAATGGGTGGCAACAAAGGTATGTTCAGATTTACTTGATTGGGGTGCAGAAAAAAACCCTAAGGTGAGACCAGAATGATGATGAAGGAATGACAAAGACTGCAACAGATTTTGGATCAAGAGATGGAGTTGAATGGACTCTTTTGAGCTGTATTTCTGACCAGAACACTGCTTAAGGAGAAGCTAGTGTAACACCACAAGAATTTAGATTCATAGAAAGCTAGACAAATTGGTCTTGATTGGATTGGAAGAAAAGGGAGATCAAAACTGATGTAGATTTAAGGTGATCAGTTTTAAAATCAAAGCCCGACTTGGATGGTTTGTTCTGGAATTTTCAAAATTTACTTAAATGGTTGGAATGGGTATAGAGAGTCAAGGAAGTAAAAGAGTGGGACAAAAGAAACTGGTTTTGTTTGGTTTTGGGTTGGGGAAATCCAGGAAACAGATTTGGATCCAAGGTGGGCAGCTTTAGAAACAAGACCCATTTTGGAGATCTTTGCTTACACGCGTTTTCTGGACCTAAATTAAGTCAGGTTTGGGTGCAGCCAAAGTCCACCGAATGGATTTAGGAAGTACACAGAAGTGGGTTTTCAGATTTTTCAATGTGTTCCTGGGTGGTTTGGGAAACAAAAGGATCAGATTTCCAAATCCTATTTAGAGCGAGAACAGCTATTTTACAGGTGCTTTTTTCTTTTTTTGATTGATTTGCAGCAGTTTTGGGGGTTTCCTTTGCCCACTAAAGCTACAATTTTGCGATTTAGATCGAAACAGGGGTATTTGAAGAGTCTGTCCGAAGGGAGTCCTGCAAAGATCAAAACAGATTTTGTGGTTTTTTTCAACCTTTCAGATTTCAGATTCCGATGTTCTTACTCAGAACTTGACAAAATTTAGTTCTTAATTCTTCAAAGTTTCAAGATGAGTTTGGGCTCAATTACTGGAAAGAATTCGCGAAATTCAACTGAAATGACCTTGCCTGGAATCTGAACTGGCCGATTAAGAACAAATTTCAGTTTCAAACTCACGCTAGCTTTTTTGTTCTTTGCTTGTGTTTCTAAAATAGAAGGTTCAGACAAGACCCAACAAGACAAAGGAAACAAGAACTCCTGAAATAACCATAAAGGAAAGGTTAAGACTGGACAGAGCAGAGAGATTGGACAACAACCACGACTCAAGAATAGCCGAGGAACAAAAGAAACCACCACAGGCAAGACATAACAAAGAAGAGACAAATTTCCACAGACTCAAAGAGCAAGACTCAAAAGAACGACCAGGAACAAACTTGATGAGACAAGAGACCCACAAGAACCTAGAATAGCAGTCAAGAAACTAGAGACTAAAATTCAGGATGAACAATTTATGCTACAGTAAACGATGGTTTCAGTGGCGATGAACAGCACCCTCTTTTTTATTTATTTTTTTTAAAACAGCAATAGCGACTCAAGAGAGCAGAAAATAAAGAAGGATATAGCCTGGAAGGGGTGTGGAGCTAGCTCGATTACAGATGATCTGTGAGACAGAAAAGCAGTTGGAAGGGCTGGGTATATGATTCAGGATCTAGACAATGAATTCCCGTTTGGATTGGGCCAGACCTTAAAACCACTTGGTTCAAGGGCAAGATTGATTTCTTAACCCCCTCGAAGGGGTGTTAAAAGGGAGCTTGTAGTGTGGGGTAGGAAGGCGCCCTGAAAACAGGTCTGATTCTTGCTTATTAAACCAAGGGCAGCAGATCTCAGTCTAAAGGAGTATTCAAGGTTTGCACAAGGAGCACAAGGAGAAACTCTCTTAATTGCTGGGGGTGATGTCTTGTGGATTTATTAGGCGTTTGAAGAGATGGCCCTACATTATGGGCTTACAAGAGCAAATCCTGCAAACTAAAATCTAGTGACATAAGGGTCCTTACCTAACTAAAAGTAAGAAGGAAATAGAGGATTCTTAAGTGGCGACTATTATTTAGAGCTGCTTGACCAACCTGCCATTGTCCTTAGAAGTGGCCAGAGCAGACAGATCTAATTGGTGGCAACAACACGCCACTTAATGGAAATGTTGCAGCTAATTATCATAGAAAATTACATAGAGATAATTAACTAAGAACTAGAGTAACATCAGAACTAGCCCCAGTACTTGGCTAGGTTTGTGCTTGCAGGCAGCATATGGATGAATCGCATTGGCTTTTCTTGGAAGGTCCCAATGATGCGCTCTCTGTGAGTAGCACAGATAGATGCTTGAATGGGCTCTCGCATCCCAGCCGAGGCAGTGCCGCGAGTCGGTAGCTCAACTCACAAGTGGAGCAAAGAGGAGAGTATTTTCCCACAGACTTACTTGTCACGGAGGTGTCAAATGAGCAAACATAATGGGTCGCAATTTCCTTGATTGCTTTGTTCATTGGTCCCTGTGAACTTGGCATGGGTTGTTGAACCACATACCACTTGATGGGACCTTGATTCATGGGAGGCTCTTGCATTCATTATCAATACCTCCCGAGATCTTAGCAACCCAATTACAAAATCATGGATAATTCGATCAAAGGCATGGAATGCAGGTAAGGTGGAGTGCTCTGATGCATGAGGTTTTCAGCTGTGGTTGCTTGCCTGCTTGAGAGATGTTTATTTCGCGGTTTAGCCAATCTAAGGATAGCCTTGACTTTTCACTAGATCAACACTTATACTATTAGCACTTTCATAATGTATTCAAGAGAAAGATTAACCCGTTGGGTGCAAAGAGATACGTTTGTCAGCATTGGCAAAGTGGGTTTTCACGCAGGGAACTGGAGACTAATCTCGGGATGTTCAACGTGCCATCTAACGCGACTTCTGGCATGGATTAAAAGATATCATCAAAGATAGACAACAAAAGGCCATCCTGCAAACCAGCTCATAGGATATGCTTTGTTTTGAAGCTATTTTCCATTCGTCCCTCTTTTATTCTTGGCTGATAATAACTTGATCTAAAAGATCAATCTTTAGCAAGATGATTTGCCGGTAAATTCTTCTAACATCATCCCAACTAGGATGGGATGACAATGTTAATAGTTATTTTATTAATTTACCACGACAATCAATTTTGCATTCTCAAGTTCCCTCTTTCTTGGGTACAAGAATAAGCCAGTGCAACCACAGGGGACTAAGAGACCTCCGCTGATCTTTCTGAGGGAGGGAGGTCGACTTGCAGGTTATATTCCTTTGTCTCCTCGGGTTGGGCTCTATGGGCTGGGAGGTGGGATTTGAGTAGGGTGCCAGACAAAGTCAGGTTGGTGGCCTGAGAGCCAGATGGGGAGGCAATCCATGGGAGTAGTTCCTCGGAAACACATCTTGAAATTCCACCTGCACAAAGAGAGAGTAGATCACTAAGGAGAGAATACAGTATTATACAGAATTAAATAATAAAAGAGTAATGGAGCACCTGTCCGAGTTACTATGAGAGACTTTTTGTGCATTTAAGTGCCTATCTACCTCCTTGCGGCTTGCATGAAACTCTTTTCTTCTCTACCTCACTAACTTTCTTTCCACTCAGTTTTTTCTTTCCCTCTTTTACTTTTGGTTCTTGTCTTTTCTTTTTTTTCTCTGTTTTACCTCTTTTGGCTTTTTCTTTCCTTTTACTCACATTGCCTTTCTCTCTTTCTTTTCTCAAATTCACAGTTGTTCTTATTTTTTTTACTTGTGTAGGGGTCAATCAGGTGTGGCCCATTAGATTTGATATAGTGAACATATATTTATTAATTAGTCAAGCTATGGTCAAGCTAATATCCTTGTACTCGGGGCTGCTTATGAAATACATGACTAGCATGCATGGAATAACATCCCATTACCGATAGGTGATCAAAGCTTATTTATTCACCTTGACTTATCAGCTAGGATAGTCCTATGGGATTTGGGGTGAAATTGGGAGTCCATTGGGACTGTCCTTTGTTCAACAAAAGTCGATTTAGATACAATTTGTGCATGAAGACAGCTATAAATGATCATAAGGCCATTACCTGGAAATCTCAATTTTGCATCGTGTATGGAAGATGTTAGTGCGTTGGGGAGATCATCATCTTGAGCTTGTCGTTAAGCACTCTCATGGTCATACATGGTTGATGCGACTTATTTCTTCTTCCCTCCACTTAGGCCAGTTCCTGCTCTTTGGTGTCCCTCCCTTAACCAGTGGTGGCATATCCGCATACTCGCCACTCATCTTCACTTAGCCATGCCAGTGGTAGATGTACAAACTGTCGGGGTTCTGCATCCCTCAAGTTCAAATACTAAGGTCAATCCCACTTTCTGTACATACTTTAAAACTTTTAAAGAATTAGAACAAACTTTGGTGCAGGTACTCAGCATGCATCGTGTGGTGAATCCAAGTTATTTGGGAGTCTTCAAGTTGCTTGAAACATCCATGTATTGCCTACGAGTTGATCAAGACTTGGATACTTGAATGGTGATGGATTTGAATTTCAAGGCGGCGATTACGCTAGTTAGGCATTTTTGTCGTGAATTACATATAAGGAAGCTTAAGCGAGCGTTGCTACTGGATGGCTGATGCCAAACTAATAGTCAAACCCTAAAGAAATTACTTCTTTGATATTGAAATTAGTAATAAAGTGACTAGATCACATTAGGAATAAGTATCTAATGGGGCCAATGTTTTGAAACATTGCCGGTTGGAGTCCTTTAGATTGGGATTTAGGATTATTGAAATATATAAAAGGCCTTTTCTCCGCGTTAGACAAACTTCATCATTCAATGAATTTTCCAGCAATTTACAATTGAGAGAGAGATTTCTCTTGGCTTCGCGCTTGCCAGCAGACACTTTAGATATTTTTTCTTGGAGATGAGTTTGGCTTATCAATCAAAGAAACACACTTGATTGTGGGTGCCTTCTACAAAACTTAGGTTCACTAGTAGTGGTTGGAGTGCTTGGCCCAGAGATCATTATCAAGATTCTTTACCTGCCACGAGGGATTAGAGGGGTCTAAGAGGTTTCTTCAGCTCATCAAACTGGTTATTTGGGTTGTACGAAGATGCTTAGACTCTGAGGGTTTGTCTCCTTGCGTGAAACTCAGCCTGAGTTGGGTACTAAAACTAGTCATACGTCAAGAAATTCTGTACTTCTCTTAGATCTCTTACTGCCTCTAGTCTTGTATCAAAATCGTGGGTCAAAAAAAAAAACTAAACAGCCGCTAGAGGGTTTTTACATTTATTTTATCCAATAGTTGTTTTCCGACTTTGTTAAGTGATTCTTGGAATTTGTTTCCTCCAATCTAAATTGTCTTGTTTTTTTTGTCTTGAGTTCGTTGTTGTTGCTGTCATTGTTAAAAAAAAATCTGGAAGTCTCTTGAGTTTCTTGAGGGCAAAATAGCGGACCTTGAACCAGAGGTACCTGAGGGAATTTCTCGACCTTCTTATGGCCAAGTGTTTCTTGAATTGTTGTGGCTGAATTGACCTGTGAATTACACCCGTTACTACTTGTGGACCCCAGTCTTTTACGCGGGTTGGGTTAAAAAAAAAGGAGATCTGGGAGGGGTTCAGCTGGGTTCTTGAAGACAGTAGACCAGCTCTTGGAATACCTAGGTTGGAGATGAAGATCATTCTTGTAGAGGTGTTTAGGTGGAGTCGAGTTACGCTGGAGAGGAGGTTCTGGGTTTGGTGTTGGAGAGTCAGTTCCATCCACTTGCAAATTGCCAAATCAAAGCCAATTTGTTTCCTAAAACTTGTAGAGACAAAAGTGGACCAGATTCTTCTCAAATCTGGCTGAGGATCTCCATAGGTGGGTAAGACCAATCTGGTGGATTTAGATCTTTCGTCTTGAAGTTAGCCTCAAATCACCTTCAAATTGGTTTTCAAAATAGATTACATAATCAGGAGGAAAGAACCCAGTCGGAGTTCACGCCGAGCTTCAAATTTCTAGCCCCATTTAAATTGATGCCATCTTACATTTAACCGATATTCTCCACAATTTAGATTAGTGAGGATCCTTGGGGTTTCTAAGTTCCTAAACTTCGGCTTTGTCTTAGACCTTCCTTCAAGTCGTTCACAGGTTTAGCATTTTAAATCTATTTTTTGAGTTGTTGTCAGTCATTATTACTTTAGTTTAAATTCCAGTTTGAGTCCACGGTCATCTTTCATCTTGTCCCAAGCCATCCGTGCGTAATCAAGGCATTTCAATTGGTAACCTACTCCTACAGCGGGGATTCTAGATTTTCAGAGCAATTGGAATAGCAGAACTGCTGGTGATTGAAGGTGCAAACCGCGGGTGTGAGCATACATAGGGTGTGGTGAGAAAAAAAATTTATTTCTTCTTGTTAGCTCTTTTCCACACTAACTTACAGATTACTATAAGGATGTCGAGATGGTGAACAAACAACAAATTGAATGATGAGTAGACCTCGACCACAAGGCATGAACATGGGTTCATGGGAAATGTTCAAACTTCTGACGGCAGAGCAATAAGTCCACTGGGAAAGCTGTCAGCGGGAGGATGGACCAAGCCTAGGAACTGTCCACAAGGCTAAAATAAGACCAGGGTGGATCCTACAGAGATCAAGAAACTCAGGCTATGGGAGGAAGAAGAGTAAGACCAGTGAGAAGGGCAAATTTCCAACTGAAATGTTAGTCCATTCGAGGAGCATAAATTAAAATTCCAATTCTATGATAGATCCGACCACGAAGCATATATATGGAGTGGGAGCAGAAAGATCGACATGATCTTTGAAGCATACACATATTGAGGATGATGAATTAAAGGCAGAGCATTTTGGGATTCAAAAGGAGAAATATGCTACTATGGTTTGGTGGGATCAGTGTGTATGACATACGGGTGGTAAACCAGACATCCTACTTGGACTCATTTGGGGAAAGAATTAGGGAAGAGGTTTGTCACCAAGTCACTACATTGACTTATCTAGGAGTCCTGAAACCCTATTTGTGAGGAGAGTAGAAGTGTTGAGGACTACTTCAAGGACATGGAGATCTCCCTTACACTTTATGATGCGTCTGGGGCGATCAAGGATTGAGGAGGCAATCATGGCAAGATTCTTGGATAAACTAAAGGTGGAACTCAAAGATTATGTGGAATAAATTGATTTGGTCCAACAGGAAACAGTAGATTGAAGGATCAAGAGGAGAGGTGGCAATGCAGATTCATGCAATTTATACTGGACCAGATCAGAGGTCCAACTCCTCAAGAGTCAAACCAAGGCAGTCAATTTGAGGGATGAAATCATTTACAATCCAGAGTGCTTGATCTTTGCTTTGGAAACCCATAGGGAAGTGCAAGAGGGACACAAGTCGACCTCAAAGGGGGGCTTGAGTGGGGCTTCTACTCGCGCCACGATAGGGATACTCGGTGTTTTCGTGTCTGTGACATGTGCTAGTCAATGATGCAACAATGAAATGCTCTTAAGCACCAAATGAGTGACATTATCAACGGTGATGAGAGAATATGAAGGAATACCTCCATTCACTGGAAGATGGGGCCGATGCTTGCGGTGGAGGGGTGGTGTAAGTTTGGAGCCTTAGGAGCGAGCATTGACGCTACACAAGTTAAGGATGAGGGCTCAATGAGAATATTCTCATACTTTACCAAGTCAAGAGTTCACCAATGTACCAAGAAGTGCTTATATGGTAGATACATTTACATCACTACACACGGACCATCTGCATATACAAGCTCAATGGCTCAATAATAGTGGAGAGTTCAATAATATCAAACAGGATACTCATTAATCCTTCAAGATTGGTGGTGGGAGACAAGGTTATTTGTGACGTTGTTCAATCTAAACAGATCCACATCATCTTGGAGTGGGCTTCCTTGCTTGGTATATGGAATGTCAATTTTAGAGGAAGGGAGAAGATAATGATATTCACTCATGCAATGTCGGGATAAAATCCATGCTCTTTGTACCACAACCCTGAAACAAGTGCATCAAGATCAAGAGAGATTATAAAAGGAATTTGAACAAAGGAAATGAGAGGGAAAAGAATGAGAGATAGAGAAGCCGAAAGAAAGAGGGTAAAAGGCAATAATCAAGATTGACTAGTGGGGAAAGAGTGGGAAAAAAATTAAGTTCTTAGCAAGAAATAAAGATGTGAGGAAGGGGAAGCTAATGAGTGAAAATCGCCTACACTTGTGCGACAAGAGGTGATGCTTACCTATTGATCAGCTTGTTTGTCACTTACCATCTATGGTCATGTATCTCTTTTACTTGGAGATATGATGACATCTTTCAGGAGGAGATCAAGTGGTTCTGCCTATGCAGGGCATGGAAAGCATCAAATTGACTTTGTCCGGGAGCCTCGTTACTCGACCGGCCAGCCTCTGAGAAGCAACCACTGAAGAGACCAAGGGCTACAACATCAAGTTGAGTACCTTGCTTGTGCAGAAAGCAAGGTTAGACGCGTGAGAAGCGCAGGCTGTATGCGGAGTCACCCGTGGATTCTTGTATACCCCAAGGGATGGCTGAGTGGCAGATGTGCAGTTGAGGCTATTAAGCATCCGCAGTAAAGAATGTCGACCACCCAATACCTAGATTGGATGATGACATGCTTTGATGTAGGTTAATATGGTGCAGTTATATTACCAAATTGAAGTCTTAAAAGCTGAGTATCATGGAATTAAGAGGGGGATGAATGGAAGACCGGCTTTCAAAACTAAGTGTGGGTTGTATGTGAAGGTTGGTTATGCCATTTGGGTTGATAACTATATCGTCTTATGAATCGTAATACTATACCATTCTTAGGAAAATTGCTTAATTAGTTTATTTTATTAGTATTCTCATATATAGCAGGGATTTGAATGAACATCCTACTAGAGACATTTTGATGATGTAAGCCTGGCAGATGATCCTCAAGTACACATTTGCAAACTTGTGTTCCTAGGTTTTGTAGTTAAGCTCCTGGGTTCGCGAATTGGATGAAACAAAATTAAAGCTATGTATCAAGAATGGCCCAGCATACTACTTCTGATTGGCGAGGGTTGGCGAGTTTCCATGGCAGCAGGCTTCTCACGGGTGCTTTGTGGGTTCCAGTTCTCTAGCCATTACGGCTGCAATTATCAAGAAGAATGGGACTTATTTGGGGGGGCCAGAACAAACATTTCAATTCGCAGCATAAACCACGCATGCGCTGTCTTTTCCTTCTAAAACATTTTGAAATTAGATGATACTGATGCTTTAGGTATTAAATTTTGTGCTCATGCGTTGGTGGCATATTTTTGAGTGGCTTAGTGGAACTTCTGGAATTACTCCACTTATGACAAGGAACTTATATACCTCGTTCGAGGCCTAGAATATAGCGACATTCGCGGGATAGGGTTATTGGTCCATGGCGAACCATGGATAGGACAACCGTAATAATGGTGGGATCGTTTATGGAGACCTTTTAAGTACATCATCAACAGAGGTATAGGGTTAGCGGATAGCGTGGTTGCGATAGCATGTTTCTAGGCAATTATGCCTAATTTGCCATACTTGATGCCCAGGCTTCTTTGGGTTCCGTGCTTTCTGACCAGAGATTTCCTAGAGCATCCTGTGATGTTCTAGGTGAGATTGATTAGAGTTCTTCATCCACGGTTCTTTATTGTAATGTAATAGGAGATTATGTATTCCAGTCATGTTCATTCAGTCAGTTACTAACCGATGGGAACTCAGGAAGGTTTGATGGGACTAGCCCGGTTGTCATAGGACATTAAACTCATTACGGGGAACATTTCTGACCGGAATACGGATCTGGGGCGTGGAGCAGTGGAACCGGTGCACTGCATCCGCAAGTCAAACTTACGTGTTCAGGGACATATACCCTTTTACCTATTCCATACACTTGCTTTGTGGGTTGACATTTCCCATGGACTTTGTACTTGGTTTGCCTAGGGTAGAGGTTATGATAACATTTATGTTATTTGTGGATC
Source organism: Gardenia jasminoides (assembly GCA_013103745.1). Lineage (NCBI taxonomy): Eukaryota > Viridiplantae > Streptophyta > Magnoliopsida > Gentianales > Rubiaceae > Gardenia > Gardenia jasminoides. Next base: position 23,535,161 of record CM023097.1, read on the forward strand.
AATTTTCCAAAATGGCCCATTTTATTCCATCATAAGACGGATATTGTGCATGTGGTGATCTTTTCTTTAGGAGATTGTCGTTTGCATGGCATTCCCTGGGACAAGTGTCACATTAGAGATGTAGAAATTTACATCTTATTTTTTGGAGACATTGTAGAGCTAGGAACTAAATTGCTCTTTTCGTCAGGACACCCTGGTGATGGGTGGGGTGGGGTTTGTTAACCGCTGCTCTGACCATAGGACCCATCCCATTCAAGAGTTGAGGAGATTTGGAGGTGTTTGCAGTTGCATATAATGGTGCCCATTGCATAGTGCTACCGTTTTCTCCTTTGGGGATTGTTCTGAGTTTAATCCAGTAACTCCTCTTTCCAGTCTTGTGCAGCTTTGCCTATGTAGACATGCCTAACCTAGATGGTAGAAAAAAGGTTGGTTAGTAGGGGTCCCTTAAAATCCAACAAGTCCCAGGTACAAACAGTAGGGACAGGATAGAACATTACTATGAACACTTGTACCAATAAGGGATAACGTGGATGGTTTTGAACCGGAGGCCCAGGTTTGGCTACACTTGCGTGGGGCAGCTTCCCATACAACACACTTAACAAACTTCTTCCCCTTGGGCAGTACTTTCACAGGATTGTGGGTGATGTGTAGTAATGCCTGAAAGCTCGACTGGTGGAGTGTAATGTTTTACCTTTCTACGTGATCTGTTTGCTGATTTAGGTCCATACCCTTGCAATTGAAGGAAGCATTTGAGAACCGTCACTGGAGGGAATGATGTGAAGGAAGTAAACCGGTCATGCATTAGGGGAGCAATTAAAAGGTACCCTTGGGTCCCGATATAGCAGTACTCAAGAATGAAGAGCAAATGGGAGGCATTACAAACCTGCGTCACGTCTTGGTTCAATTCAGCCGGTTAGAGCCAGGGATGTGGGGGCTCGATGAGTCAAGACAGTCCATTCTACCCGGGTCCTTGGCAGTTACAAGCCTCTAAGTCCTTTGGACCGTGGTGGCAAATTCACCAAGTGGGCCAATCATGCCGCCTGCCAGTCAAGTGGGCTTGATGTGCAAATTGGGCCAATCTGACTGTAATTTTGTTTTTTTTATATTTTGCCTTAAATTAGGTGTGACCAACCCATGGTTCTGAGGAACCTTGGTGAACTGGAAGCTTAGTAGTGGAATTTAGCCGATTGGTTAGTAGGAGTATTTAAACAAATCTCATGTACTGGGTAATTCCAGATCATTGAAATAGCAAACTCTTGCAGAGCCTCTCTTACTTGCTTCTTTGGAAGCATTCTTGAATATCTTAGATTGTTGGGATATTGATCAGATATCAATCTAGGAACAAGAAGCTAGGTTGTAGCATCCTACCATATCAAGGGATGCGTTGACCCGTGTGATGGGTTCTTGATTCTTCCATTTGTCGTTGGGTCAAGCATGGAATTCAGTAGCCTAGATCCGTGGTGGTCTATACGGGTTTAGAGTCTTGGGTTGGCTGACGTTGTCAATTCTGAATATAAGAGTTTAATGCGAAGATCAAAGACCTCTTAACCTTTACAGATTTTTGATTTGAGGTTTTTATACATAGGACCTTATACGCATGGATAGACAACAGCTATCAGATTTCTTTGGAAAGTAGAAGACCTAAGGATACATGGAAACGGACTTCTCATGATTTTTTGCCTCTGCACATGACCTGTGATTCCTAACGGGTTCTTCCTTCATTGATCCTTTAGATCTCGTTGGTTTAGTTCCTACTACTTACATCCATCCTATGGGATTGCTTTAGCTAGAGAATAGTATCAAATATCCTGCGGTTCTCCTCAAGCAGAGATACCCCAAATCAGATATGTATTCAAATTCAGCAGGACAAATTGTTTACCTCTTCAACACTAAGTTGAACTTGATGAAAGAGCTAAAGAGAAGCTATCCAGAAAGAATTCGGCATCATTCAAGGGGTCCAAGTGGAACAGGGAATTCAAGGGATGCATTTGAAGGTTAAAACCCTAGCTTTGCTTAAAATCCGCATTTGGATTTAGGTCTCAATTAGATACATCTAGAGTTTTTGTTTTGTTTAAGTTGTAATGGGCGGGTGCTAAAATAAGCAGGTAGTGGGGTCAATTGCCATAATTAGCTAGTTAAAATTGGTTATTAGTTGGAGCTTATGACCAAGAAATTACAACTTGGGCTTAGTAAGGGTCCAGAGCCTAGTTCAATTGGGATTAATTAACTTTCATTTGATTCATAGTAGTGAGTAGGTTAGTTTTTCCAAGGCTATATACAGCCTATGATGGGCCGAATTTATTAAGGCTTTATCAGTGGAATTTTCAGCTTATTCTTGTGAATAGCCGTCTCTAAGAGATTAACTGCTTTGAATACTTGAGGAGGGTTTGAGTGTTCATTCGACTTATCAATCAAGGAACCACCTTGATTGTGCGTCATCCTACCAACAACCTTGGATTCAGCTAATTCATTCCATTCTGGGTTGAGATTAAATTCAAGGTTAAATGGTTCCAGCGGGTTAGAGGTCAGGTTTTTCCCGCCAACTCAGCGTGAGTATTACGTCTGGGTCAGTTATCCAGCTCATCATGCAGTATGAATTGGAGTTGGCGGTATGTCAAGTATATCCCCTTTTAATTCTTGTTATTATCGTTTCTTGTTTTGTATAAAAAAAAAAAAAAAAGCTTTATTCTTTATTCATCGTACTGTAGCGATTACCATTCCATCAATTCAATCTCTAGTTTCTTGTTATTGATCTTGTCTTTCTTGTGTTCTTGGAGTCTTAAGAATCAAAACAAAAAAAAAAATGCGTGTATTTATTTTTCTTATTTTTGTTCTAGGTTTTCTTATGAATTCTTACATCTAAAATTCTAGTTTTGTTGTACCTAGTATTGAGGTCCAGTCTTGAAATCTTGAAATCTAGTTTATCTTGCTTTTCTTATCCTCTTGTTTCTGCTTGCATCTTTAAGAAAATTCTGGTTGTTTTTGCTAGTTACTTCCGCGTTTCTTGTGTTGCCGTTTCCTGGATCCATGGGTACTATACATTTTTTATTGTATCTGGATTCTTGCGTAATTGGTGTCAATTTCTTTGCGGGAAAAGCGTGGGCTAGTCAAAACCAGAAAACCGTGACTTAACCTTACTGAAATCATTGATTCTTGAACTTGTGTTGTAGCCTTCTTGGAGTTCTCCAAACCAAACCTAAAGATCTTAGACGTAAGTTCAATGGAAATCTTGAGCCAGGTGGACTGTTTTTTTCTTGAGAAAGCGTTCTTGAAACTCATTTCATCCTGGGTCATTCCACCACTTGTGATCTTTGAAGCTTAAGAACTAAGAATTCAGATTGGAGCTGAAGTTAAAGAAATAAAAAAAAAAACAGGAAACAGAAAAGAAAGAAGAAAGAACAATAAAAGTTTTCTGAAAGAAAAAATTCTACTTACTAAATTGACCGTTGTGGTCCAAGTTCTTGTGTTCAATTGTTATTCCAAGCTGAAACATAACTTCTTGGTAGCTGATAAGGCATTTGCTTGTGATGGGAAGCCTAAAGATCTGATTTGGAAACACAAATACCAAACCAGAGTGGTTACCAAGCGTGTAGCTTGCTGTCCCAAGGTCTGAACAGATTTGCTGGTTGCTGGGAAGCCAAAGACCAGGTGGGAGCCACCATAGAGCCCAACCAGAATATTCCCTGATCCTTATCAGCTTTCCACGCCATAGCAAGAGCCTAGGACAGCTAGAATTCAGTAGAGCACCGCCTCAGAGCAAGATCCAGAGCAGCGTTGGGGAGCCTTCCCACGCTGGACAAGAGACAAAATAGGTAGCCAGATTTAGGTGTGGGACCTTTGACAAACCCGGACCTTGTTTGGTTACCAAAATACAAATTCCAGTAACTGTGTCCCTCTTTTCCAGCATCAAGTCAAGTCGGTTGATTCATTTTTTATTACTGATCTCTTTGGTTTCCTTTTGTCACTTAAAGTCCAGCTAGGAACCTAGTTAGTTTCCTAAAGAAATTTAAACTTGTTTCCAATCATCTTGTGTTCTTGTTCTTTTCCAGTTCTATTGTTATTCCATTCTATAGTGCTAAAATCAGTGTTTTAACCCTTCACTAAGAGGTCCTAGGAAGTCATTGGGAGTTTTACACCAAAACACTACGGGTTCTTCAAGTCTTCTTTCTAGAATTTTCTTAGTGTTTTTGTAATTCTTTTCAGTTTTTTTTGAGTCAACTTTATTTTTATCTTTAAATTTTCAAATCTTTTTTTTCACATTCTTCATTCTCCAGAGTGAGCCACGGAGGTGATACATCACATTCTTGAAAGGTGGTGGTGATAAGTCAGCAGATTGCTTGAAATTTCTAGTTCTTCAAGGGGAAGATCAAGGAATTTAGTACTTAGTGAGATCATTAGGTGAAATAAAACTTACTTGGGGTGATACCACCTGCAGTAGCGAGAGCTCACGTGGGGAGTGTGTGAGGTCTTTTTCTATCCGAAGTTTGTTCATTTTGCAGGTTTGGAAATATGTCTGTTTTCAAGGGATGAAGGATAACCATGAATAAGTTTGATTGCTTGGAGGATAAGAGCTATGAGGGAGAGGTTCAAACCTTCTAGTAGCATGGAACATCCACTTATGTACTTCAAAATTAAATGTTTGCTGGCATTGCGTGATGTAGAACAACTGAATGTCATTAAAGCTGTAAGTAACTGGTTGCCATATAGATTTACTTTCGTCAAGGATAAATTCTTAACATGGCCATTGACAGAGTTGTACAATCAAAGCCTTGCAAACAGCTGATATAGTTGAAATTAAGATCTCTTCAACCGTTGATCTTATTCAACCAGCCCTAGGTTACCAGGAAGTGCAGGTGGTGATATGCAGGTTACTAAAGCATACACTTGTTCCTTTCCGTGGTATTGGTAGATCATTAGATGGGGTATTTTTTGTGATGTTGTTCCTATTCAAAGTGGCCTTATGTATTGTTGGGAGAATCATGGATGTCTAAAAGCGATGGTAGTATGATGGGAAAACTAATAAGGTATTCCTTCGCATGTTAATGGGCCGATCATTCAAGTTTGGGTCCGCCACGAGCAACTTTGTGAGATGTGCTATTCTTCTACAGCAGAAGAAACAATCAAAGGAGCTAGTCTAGTGATGAGCAATCATCTCAAGGAGGAAGCTCTTTAAAGGAAGGAGTGAAGGATAAGGCGAGGCAGAGATCAGAAAAAAAGGCAAAGATTACTCGGTTTAGTGGAAGAGAGGAAACAAGCAATGCCTGAAAGCCGTATTGAGCAAACATCATGTATTTTTGCTTAATAACCTTGACTATATTTAAAAGCCCTAGTATGAGCATTCCGTTTCCACCGCGGGTTTTCAGGACAAATCCGTTAACATACGCCCGGTGGAGACTCTAAATGGTGTGTCGGTTGGTGGAGTGTGGTTACTTCAGTTACTTAAGGGAGAGAGATTAGGGTCTTCCCTGAATTCTCTTTGTTTTCATGGTCTATTTCTGCCTTTGTGTTGCCTAAAAGGTGGGGGTGTTGCTCATTAGAGTTGGCTGTAAAGTAAGGTGGTTCTATGCCTAGTATGACTTTGAATTGGTTTACTACCTTCTTGGTGCATGGATTCATTTTTTCTTGACTTGTTCATGTAGCCGCAAACTTCTAGAGTTAATTGGCATTGTTTTTTAAAAGTTGTTTATATGAAGTCATATGGTTAATATCAAGAAGGAATCATGAAGTTTGACAAACTGTCTATACTTTTATGACCCACTTATGCTACTTAGAGATAGTTTACGTCATCTTAGGTATCCTGTTTATTTTACTTGTAGCCCAGGAATTTATTTTGGAATCATCTATGTCAGCTAATGTTTTTTTTTGGGTCTTGCGGTCGCTAGATTTGTTTTTTTTCAGGTTATTTTTTAGTAATCCTGTTATTTCATTTCTAACTATGCTTAGGTCCCATGTGTTCCTACTGTAGTTTTAGAATTGTCTTGGTATTATCCGTACATGTATCCACTTACGTGAGTTCACAATGTCTTTAGGTGTGTTCAGATGTTGGGATGGTGCATGGCGTTAAAAGCATATTCCACTCTTGTTGCTCGAGGAGAGTGTTGGTCACATCTACCGCCGATGAATCTTATTCTTGATTCTTTTGTATTTGATCAGTGTCAAGGCTGGAGATGGGAAGGCTCATTGTGAGAACTGATGTGTGCATGTTGGTTGTGTTCAAATTGGGTGGAGCGGCATGCTTGGCTAGCATTCAAATGTTCCTGACGTTCTTCATCCATAAGCAGTCCTTGATTTGGGACAAATCCTTGTAGCTTCAAGAAGGAGAGGAGAATGATGAAAGGCAAAACTATCAGAATTCATCGATCAAGGGTCCAAGTGATTGAGATTCAAGAGATGCATTTGAAGGTTAGAATACTTTGGCTTAAAATCACATTTTGGATTTAGGGGTCTCAATTCGATACATCTAGGTTTTTTGTTTTTGTTTAGAGTTATGTGGGCGGTCTTGCTAAATAAATGGAAGTGAGTGGGGTCAATTGCCATAATTAGCTAGTTAGAGTCCTGGTTAATTGGATTGGAGAAACCTTATGATACTTAAAATTACACACTTGGGCTTAACCAGGGTCAAAACCCTAGTTCAATTGATTAGTCTTTCATTGATTCATGGTAGTAGTGGGATTAGTTTTCCAAGGCTATATACAGCTATGATGGGTTGAATTTATTGAACTTTCTTATCAATCAAATTTTACACCAACATTCTTGTAAGAGAATAGCACGTCTACTCTAAGATTCTTCTTTGGAATACTTGGAGGTTGAGTGTTCCATTCGACTTATCAATCAAGAACCACGCGGTGTGGCGTCATCTACCGTATTGTAGTTCGCTGATTTCATTGTTCCTGAGGTTGAGATTAAATTCAAGGTTAAATGGTTCAGCGGGTTAGGGGTCAGAGTTTTCCATAGCTCGACTTGTTGAGTATTGTGCATTAAATTGGATTTATCAACTCACATGTGAACTCCTTGTTTGGTGTTGGGCTTGATTTGAAGCGTGGGAATTATCGGCGTATGGGTTCATGAGTGTTGAATGGGCAGGCATTCGGGGTTCTTCCATTTCCTCCCAGAGGGGAATCAGTCAAAACATGCTCGCCGACCTTGTTTATCATCTCTGGTCTTGTCGGAAGACTCAACGCCTGATAGCTGGGATGGGGAGTTTCCAGTGGCAGGTAGCTAGGGCTGCCCATCGCTAAGTACATCTTATGCAGGATGATGTACTTATCATCTTCTCTCAGGCAACTAGGAAATCATTACGGTGAATAATGTGGGTGTTGGATCGATTTTCAAACAATGTTAAGGTCAAGTAGTTCTTCAAAGTTGTTGTTTTGTTGGGGTCAAAGGTTGCACAATCCTTTAGGTTCTCAAATCATTCTTAAATGGTGTCATTATTCCTTGAACCCGATTCTGGAGTGTGTGATGCAGTTAACTCAGGGAGTTGAGGATGGGGCTTCAGAGGTGAATTTATCATGGGAGCTCGGGTATGCTTAAATGCATTCTTTCCATTTCCATGTTATAATTTCGTTTCTTATGCGCCTGGGAGATTATTCAACAAATCGAAAGGTGTTTTTAGGTTTACCTCTGGGAGAGTCTAAATATAGACCTCCAGGTGTTCTGGAGCAACTTGGAAGGATCTGCAGATCCTGTGGAGGAGGAGACTAGGCTTAGATCCCTTACTCTCTTGTTTGGGGATGCTCTGTGAAGGTTAATGGTGTGGATTTAGAAAGGGTGGACAACGTGGTGGATTATTCCTGAGCTACCGTGTGTCAGGGGAGCATCTAATAAAAGGTGGCCGGTCTGCCTTTGTCAGGTCCTCGATGTCGTGGGACTTGATGGAATCATCACGTTATGGGATCTCAGACTGGATCAAGCTCCTTTTTGTTGGGACAATTGGTGGGGTTAGGCCCTGCAGGCATTGGAAATGAACTGCGATTGATGGAGGTGTCTCAGTTTCTAGGTGGAACTGTTGTCAAATAGAGATATGCAAGAGGTGTGACTATTATGGTGCTGGGAGGTCTTTGGGGGTGATACAACCAATGTTTTCTGGGTGAGGGAGGGAAAGGACTAACTAGGTATGGAGTGCCACAACAACCCACCGGTGATACGATTCCCTGTTTCGTTGAGGCTTTACTTTAGAATTTCAAATTCTTAGTTCTTTCAATTTAGATTTTATTTGTTTTAGGAATTAAAAGGAATGGCAGCTTCTTGTGTACTTTTCTACAATTAGTTTAGGTTTTGGTTATTTTTATTTAGTTTCCTCTGAGTGAACTAAAGGAACTAGATTATGCGTTACTTGTTTGTGTCAAGTGAGTAGTAGGAGTTTTGCTTTGTAAGGCCCCATAAATAGCCTTCTTTTCATTCAATAAAGGTGGATGGGTATTTATCAAATTTGAGCTTTTCTCTTGGTTCTTGCGAGAACAATCCTTGAGTGCCTTAGGCGTCTGGGTGACGAAAGAATTTTGTATCAATCAAGGCAGCGTTGATTGTGGTGTCTCTACCACCGTTAATCTTGGTCCTGAGTGATCGCCAGTCAAGTTGATATTCCCTTGCTAAAACCATGGGTGAGAATCGTCTAGATCACAGCCAGACCATTGTTGATACGGTTTACCGTGCGAATGGGGATGTTCGTGCTCCGGTTAGTATCAGTGGATTGGTTACGGGTTATATCCTTTTGTTCTTGTGTTTTCCTTTTCGTTTGTTCTTGTTAAAAAAAAAAAAAGAAAAACTGTCCGTGTTTTCTTGTTGTATAGGTATCCATTATTTCCTTGTTCTTGTCAAGTCGTTTATTTCGATTAAATCACATTTGTTTTGGTCTGTCCGACTTTCTTTTGTATTGAGTCTGTTTTTTTAATTTGTTACGAATCTATTTCATGTTTTTTAATTTTTTTGTATCCATTGATCTTGTGTCCTTGTCCCACTTGAAGTCTTGTGTTTTGTTCTTCGCTGTATTACATGAAAGCC